>QJPP01007660.1:7485-607485 GCA_003996215.1 Jaltomata sinuosa | reverse complement strand
GATAATACTCATCACATGGCTAGATTCGGGGTTGAGCTAGACCTAAGATCCATTTTGTTATCATAGTATCAAAGTTAGACACATTCCAATTCTCATGATTTATTGATATTGGGCCCCACATATTAATATTTTCATGCTTCAGTTGTCCACACCTAGACCTCCACAGGTGTTGAGTTCCGACATCCAAGGGTTGATCCACAGTTTCGATTACGACTTATGAGTTCACGTGAACCCAATAGCTTTTTATAAACTCTAAATATATGTTTAGAAATTCCCTAAATATCTATAAATATTTGATTGTAACCTAATTATTATTGTATATATTAACTTAAAACCGTCGTGAAACCCATAATAAACTTTAAATCCTGAATCCGCCCTCACTGGGTGGGATGGAATATAGTTAAGGGTCAAAATTAAAACACACGTAAATTATCCCAGTTTTTTTGAGTTTCATATATGAACTATTAAGAGTATGAGTTTCTACCTGAACTATCACGCTCAATGGTTAGCGGAACACACCTCAACTAATTTCTGATGATGTGTGTGCTACATTCTCTCTTTTGTTTAAAATTCTACCACGTGAAAACAGTTTCACCGTGGCAAAGCTGAATAAACTAATATTAGGTCAAAAGTTAAAGATAAAAAAATATTACCGTATAAATTAATTTATTCTCCACTGCGACACCCAACATCTTCTTCTCCACCTTCTTAGTTGTGATCTTGCCTCAGTCGTGACGTCTGATATCTCCGGCTTGAAAGGGGCGGGAGATTTAGGGTTTTAAAAAAATCAACTGAAAATAATATATATGATAATATGTCAGCTAATAGAGCCGTTATATAGACCAAGTGGACGAAGACTTTATGGTCAAATACACCTAAAAGCGTTTGTAGACAAATATTTGATCTAGTCAGCGTCTAGGTGTGTGTTTCACTAACCATAGGGTAATAGCTCATGTAGAAAACTTACATCTCCAATAGTTCAGGTATAAAACTAAAAAAATTGAATAATTTAGATGTGTTTTTGACTTTTAACTGGATGGAATATGAAGATTTAATCTCCTTACATGATATATATCCTCACCACCTAATTGGTTTCCAATAATAGCTTTTGCAACAAAATATTCTACTAGTTGGCGTCAAAGATAGGCCTTTGTTTGTGCTGTCACTATATGCAATATGTATGACGAGATGAGTTCGCATGAGAGCCAACTAATCTTCAAAATCAAGAAATCAACTCATAATTTTGTAACAGAAAGTCTGGTTAATTCTTTTAGTATTATTGGACTTCATTTTCGAATATTTGGCGTTGTTCAGTGGGTTGTAACTTGCAACTAGCTAAACTAGAATTCATCAACAAGATTGTGATGGAGCGGTGAGTACTTATTCATCCTTAACCAGAGGTATCGGGTTCGATCTCCTTGGTACAGAGTCGCCTTTGTTAGGTAGCGGTTTACCTCAGTGTAGGACTTTTTGACGTGAATCTAGATTTAGTCGGACTCCAATGTGGACACCGAACACGGAAACTAAAAGAAACTAGAATTCAAGAACAAAAATTAAGAAACTGTCAACATTGGATGTGAATGATCATGTGATGATAGTGATAGACAACATAGGCACAATTTGGGGGGTTTTATCACTTTTTCAAGAGAACCAAATTCCTTCTTAGTCATTATAATTGCATCCAGAAAAGCAATTGTTGGCCAACATCAATAGCTCTGACTTTTGCTATACTTGGCAAAGATTAATATTAGCCATCTTCATATTTCTAGCATTCACATTGGTCAATTTTATGAAGGACTGACCCAAGGGTGTGGCCTAGTAGTCAATGACGTGAGTTGAGCACCATGAGATCTCAGGTTTAATTCCTAGCAGAGATAAAAATACTAAGTGATTTCTTCCCATCTGTTTTAGCCTTGGTGGACAGAGTTACCTGATATCTGTTGCTGGTGGGAGATAACAGGTATCCCGTAAAATTAGTTGAGGTATGCAAAAATTGACCCGAACACTACGGTTATAAAAAAATCTTATAAAGGAGCATTTTTTGTTTAAGATTCTCTTACTTCTGACATGGAGTTAAAAAAATATATCTTCACACTATACACTCTAATGGGGATTAAAGTTGCTAAGCTTTGCCACGAAACAAATTATATTTCTTTCTTTTATTCGAAAGACGGGATATTATGTCATGTATTGCCCATCATAGCCTTATAGACGGTTTGACTAAACTTCTAAAATAAGTTTATTTTGAAAAGTGCTTATTTCAAAAGTACTTTTCAAAAAAGTACTTTTAATGAGAAGTAATTTGTGTTTGGTCAATAAATTTAAAAACACTTTTCAAAAGTACTTTTCAAAAAAACATTTTTAATGAGAAGTAATTTGTGTTTGGTCAATAAATTTAAAAAACACTTTTGTAATTAGTGTTGGGCCAAACTTCCTAAAAGTGTTTTTAAGTGTATTTTTAATAAAAGTGCTTTTCAAAAAAGTGCTTTTAGGGAGAAGCTATTTTTTTTTGCTTCTCAAAAACAGCTTCTGCTACTCCCCAGAAACACTTATTTTCTCCCAAAAGCAGGGCCAAATACCTTGATTTTTTAATATAAGCACTTTTGACAAAAATAAGGTTGACCAAACAGGCTATTAGTATGTACGTAGTAAATATAGAATCTATCTCCACTTGGCCATTGACGAGAGTAAGTACTTTTATGATAGTGTAAAAGCTTACTTCGTCTGTCCCAATTTATATGACATACTTTTCCTTTTTAATTAGTCTAAAAAAGAATGACACATTTTCTTATTTGGGAAATATTTAATGACACTATCAACATTTTGTTCTCACTTATTTGGTAAAAAATCCAGAAAGATGTACTCTTCTATTTAAAAATATATTTTATTTTAAGGGTAATTTTATTACATTACAAAGTCTTCTCATATATCATAAACTCCGAGTTCAATCAAACTACATCACATAAATTGAAATTGAGGGAATAATATTGAGAAAATTTCATAAAAGGCTCTAGTTTAGACCTATATTACGTAGCAGAGCAACAATTTACTTATTTACATAACTTGACAACCCTTCTCCCCTCGATATCACGATTCACAACCTGATACTTGTGATACAATATTAGTTAGGCCATAAATTGCGTTGTTCAATAACAAATTTGGCGTAACAGATGGGAGTAAACAACGCTGATTCAGTTGCTATGTTCCTTAATACCTGTAAATGATATGTGCATGTTTATATCACTATACCACTAATATTGTACCTATCCAAAATGTGATAGAGTTATCACCAGTGGCGGAGCCACCCTTTGGCCATGGGGTTCATCCGAACCCCCTTCGGCAGAAAATTATACTACTTATACACGGTGAAAATTATTTTTTATGTATATATAGTAGATGTTGAACCCCCTTCGACTAGTTTGTGTGTTTGAATTTTCAGATTTTGAACCCCCTCAATGAAAATCCTGGCTCCGCCTCTGGTTATCACAGTTACATTTTAGAGCACTTAACTAAGACAATTCTACTTTAAAGAGTTCGTTAAGACTTTTTCTATCGTACAACATAATTTTTTATATCTATATCTATAATTAGGCATCAAACCATAAGGTGATAACTGATACACGTATCCATGTTTGTGATACCTATATCCAATTTTTCATGTTCGTTAAGGGTTCATGTTTCATGTTTGTGATACCTATATCCATAATTGAAAAGCTACCAAGATGTGATAACTAATACTAATATCACTAATTTGATATAACTAATGCGTTTAGCCTTTTTCTTTCATGTGCATGAATTTTTGATACCTGTATCACAATTATCTCTTTTAATGCAACCCCCACAATAGATATAAGAAGGAATATTTTTTATCAGTTTTAGTTGTCATTGAAGGTGGAGATTGAATGGCTGAGACGTGTTTGATTCTTGGATTGATTTTGGAGTTTGATGGGTTTGTGGCGGTGGGAAAGGAAGAGATGAAGGTAGGTTTTTGTAATGTTTTGGAGTTTGATGGGTTTAATTTTGGGGTTGAAGGCATGAATTGGGGGAGGGTTGAGCCACCCCTTGCTGCCGCCGGCGATGGTGGTTGTTGGAGCCATTCTTGGTGGGTAGGTGTGAGGGGGGGGGGGGGGGGCAAGGAGAGTGACGACGGGTGAGGATACAAAGGGAATAGAATAAGAGGAAATTAGGTTTAGGTATCTTAATAGAAAAATTTGCTAGGAAAAGGGAAACTCCTGTTGAGTTGTGTAATTTTTTCAAACTATAGCTGTGTTGAATAGTTGTACTCTCTATGTTTGACTAGTTAAGTAATTTTTCCAATATTATGTCGTTGTAGATGTAGCAAGGTCCATCTTTATAAAGGGGTACTCCCTCAGTCTCAACTCAACTTAATGTGAGATACTTTAACCGAATACGAATTTACTTAAGAAAGAAATTATGTCTATTAAAATAAGTTATAAGTGCTTGTATGCCTATAAATCATGTTACTAAGAATAAATCTCCCTATAAACCCAATAACAATCCTCGCTTAATATGTGATAAAAGGAAAGCATATCACATAAATTTAAGAGAAAAGTACATATAGAAGATGCCTTTCTTTATAAATAAAGTTGAAAATTCTATTCAAATCGAACAAAGTTCTTCCTCTTTCCACACTTTTACTTTTAAAAATTATAACACGTTGGTTTATATTTCAACATGTGTTAGATTTGTGTCTATGTGAAGCACTATATCTAGGTTTCTTTATTTGGTACACAAGCACTATTTCTTACTACAAGTACACTTTCACATGCATATGTGTTAATGGGAAAGAGAAGTAATTATTTTAGTTGTTGAAAAACTTTATGCATTTTGACCATGTGAGAAAAAAAGAGAAAGTTGCTTTGCACAATATTACCCTAATTAATTTTAATACGTTTCCCAATATTAAACATTTCTATCTGACAACCATGATGTCCGAACCAACAGATGCACCTCGACTAATTTCACGAAAACCTGTTGTTTCCACCGGCACAAATAGAGTAACTTTATCCACTAATATTCTGTTCACAAATCCAAAAGTCTTCAAAATTGAGTAATCTCCTCCAAGAAAACCAAACTGCTTGAACAATAATTTCAACCATAGTACTTCATGGTGGAGAGGGGTGGCTTAATGAAGCAGAAAAAATCTGCTTAAAACACTACTGGTGGAACAACATGTTTATAATACTCTAAATCATATTTTTTGTAACTAAATATATTTACAAATAATAACATTGTCTAGCACTCCAAATAACCAGAAAAAGAAGGATTTAGAAAACACTCTCCAAATAACAAGCATGTCATGTAAGATGGAAAAATGCACTACTCAAGATTGTGGGGTAAGATATATTTAAAAAAAAAAGTCAGTCTGGTGCACTAAAACTCCCCTATGTACAGGGCCCGAGAAAAGCCCGAACCACAAGAGTCTATTCTATGCAGCCTTACCCTGCAATTCTGCAAGAAGCTGTTTTCCACGGCTTGAACATGTGACCTCCTGGTGCACATGGCGACAACTTTACCAGTTACTCCAAAACTCTCCTTCTAAGAGTAAGATATATTAATGGCCTTTACATTATTATATATGGTGTTGTGACAGGTACCAAACAATCCCAACAGACATGACCAATCCAGGAAAGGAAAATAAACAACTTACACAAAAATGTGATTCATCAGTTTATAGTGTTTCCAAGAAAGACAAAAGATTTATCCATAGTTATTAGAAATTACAAGAAAATTCCTGATATTTTGACCCTCAACTAAAGATCTCAGTTAATGCACTTAGTTTGTGACCACTGACAATGATGTTTGGACTAGCTAGCATGTACCTCGACTAATCCATCTGGCCGCGTACTGCAACCCAGAAGAACATATGTGGGGTAATTTTTTCCCAAAAGGTCGAGATGAACTCGCACTACATAACTGGGATTAGAACCTGAGACCTCCTTGTGGTTACTCCTATGCTTCTACTACTAAACTAACACCATACATGAGTGAAATCCAATATTTCGAGTACCAGTATGTATTCCTTTTAAATTTGTATGCGCTCCAACTCATGTTGAGATTTCGAATCCCATCAACAAAATAAAAGATAAGAACAAGGTACAACGCGAATAAAACACGTGTTATTATATTCAGAGGTATAAATGAAGTACAACTGTGAAAACACTTACCTGATGCCTCTTGTAAATATGGTCAATTTAGGCCGCTACAATACCTATCATCGTCACTTTTGTGGCAGGAGATCCAAATAGAAGAATCTGATTGCAGCATCAATGCCATTCGCTGAGTCAAGGGCCAAGGACTGCTTTAGTTTAGTGGAAGAAGTTGTTTGTCAACCTCAAGTCACAATCATTGGCAATAAATTCCATTTACTTTCACATTTCTTGGTGCTCATATTCTTAGGAACTTAGACAATAGCAATGAGCAAGGATTGTTTCCTATATAAAATGAACAAACTAATGCTGCCAACCCAACAGCTTCTTATCTCAGCCACTTTAGTACTGATATATCTTCTTTGGTATCTTAGAGCCAAAAAAAAATGGATAAGATGAAAGTGGAAATGGAGCAGATAAAGAAAGCAGAATCAGTAGAAATTGATGAGAAAAAATTGGTTTATGATTCTTCAGTTGATCATAAAGGACGAGTTCCTCTTAGGAGTTCAACTGGTGTCTGGAAGGCCTCCCTCTTTATTATTGGTAAGCATCTATCCAACAAATAGCATACACCAAATAGCTTCACTTATATGTCTAATCCTCATTCTCGTGATCTATAGTTATTCGAAGATCAAGAAATTTAGAATGGCTTCCTCAATTTAAATTGTTCAGAGCACAGAATTTTCTCTTCCTATGAGTTACAGTCCTTAGCTATCCATAGAACTAAAGGCAAAAAAGAGCACTAGCCTATCTTAAGCAATCAAGAACCCCCCCAAAAGTATTATATGTGTCACTAAGCGAAGCTGTAGAAAAACTTACCCCATACAGTGACCCACGATAACATGTGATTTAATTTGTTAAAATTAAACATGTCATTAGAGTTTTCATTTTGTTGAACTTGCTTCTTTATGGTTATGTAAATGGAGATACTGATGAATCGTTACCTTAACAGTGATTGAATTCAGTGAGAGGCTGAGTTACTTTGGAATAGCCACGAGTTTGATTATATACCTAACAAAAGTCATCCATCAAGACCTCAAAACAGCAGCAAAAAGTGTCAATTACTGGACAGGAGTCACCACTTTGATGCCATTGCTGGGAGGCTTTATAGCTGATGCATACTTGGGAAGATTCTCCACCGTTCTTCTCTCTTCCACGGTCTACTTCCTGGTAACCACAATTTCTGCTCCTTGCAATTTTAAACATCGAATGGCGGTTTAGACTTTAAAAGTATTTCCTTAAAATAAAGAAAAGCATGTGCAAAAGCTGTTGACCCTACTAGAGTAGTAGTAACACTAATGAACTGTTAAAATCTGAAATTGGCTAAAAACCGTTCTTTAGCTTTCAATTGTTGGTCATAATGCTCTACTTATAGATAACTAATGACAACTTTTTGGAAATCCTATTTGAACAACAGAAAATCGGATCACATTGTCATCTCTGTGTAAACACAAAATTTGGTTCTAGAATCATTGAACTTTAAGAGTTAAGACATTGTAACAAATGGATGTTTGCCAATGTAACACAATAAAATTCTCTCTTACTTGTTCTGGCTTACATGTGGATCAGGGCTTGCTTCTCTTGACAATGTCTAGAGTGGTCCCCAGCTTAAAACCTTGTGACAGTAACCTCTGTGATGAACCGAGGAAGGTCCATGAGCCGATCTTCTTCCTTGCAATCTACTTAATCTCTATTGGAACCGGTGGACACAAGCCTTCTCTTGAGAGCTTTGGAGCTGATCAGTTTGATGATGAAAATCCTGAAGAAAGAAGGAAAAAGATGTCCTTTTTCAACTGGTGGAACTTTGGGCTATGCTGTGGACTATTACTTGGTGTTACTCTTATCGTTTATGTCCAAGAGCATGTTAGCTGGGCCATGGCAGATGTAATACTCACAGTAGTTATGGCTTCTAGTATAGCCATCTTCTATGCAGGGAGGCCATTTTATCGTTACAGGAAGACGACTGGAAGTCCATTAACACCCATGCTAAACGTGCTTGTAGCTGCAATTAGAAAAAGAAACCTTCAACTTCCTTCAAATCCTGCTCATCTACATGAAGTTCCCAAGTCAGAAATTACCCAAAGGAGGCTCTTAGGCCACACCAAAAGGCTGAAGTAAGATTCGAACTTAGTCGTGATTAGGTTATGCAATTACTCCGGAAAAGTGGAATATATTATTGAAAACAATTTTTTATTATACTTTACAGGTTCCTTGATAAAGCTGCAATTCTAGATCGAACACAAGATTCAATAGAACAGCAACAGAATTCATGGAAACTTGCAACTGTCACCGAGGTGGAAGAACTGAAGCTAATTATCAACATGATTCCTATTTGGCTAACCACTTTACCATTTGGTATATGTGTAGCACAAGCCGCAACTTTTTTCATAAAACAAGGCGTGACAATGAATCGGAAGATCATTCACAATTTTGAGACTCCCCCAGCCTCAATTTATGCCCTGACAGCTGTTGGCATGATAATATCCGTCACTATCTATGACAAAATTCTTGTGCCTTTCCTAAGAAGGGCAACAGGAAATGAGAGAGGCATAAATATTCTCCAAAGGATCGGTATTGGAATGATCTTCTCCTTTTCTACTATGGTAGTAGCAGCTTTAGTTGAGAGAAAGAGACTGAATGTTGTTCAAAAAGATCCAGTAGAGGGTTCGGCTTCAATGAGTGTATTTTGGCTAGCCCCGCAATTCCTTATCCTTGGAATAGGAGATGGATTTGCCCTAGTGGGATTACAAGAATACTTCTACGACCAAGTACCCGATTCCATGAGAAGCTTGGGCATTGCATTATACCTTAGTGTAATTGGTGCTGCAAATTTCATTAGCAGCCTCTTAATAACCATTGTAGATCATATCACAGAGAAAAGTGGCCAGAGTTGGTTTGGAAAGGATCTAAACAGCAGCCGGCTTGACTACTTTTACTGGTTATTGGCAACCATAACTGCAGTAAATTTGTGTGTTTACGTTTTTGTTGCAAGGATCTATACCTACAAGAATGTGGACAGTAGGACAACTATGGCTGTAGCTGATTGCGATGATGGGGATAATCGTGAAGCAATGGTTTAGTTTATGTAAATATTCCTCAAGCTTTATTTTAGTAGTTGACTGAAATAGTAATATCAATGTATTCTGATAAGCTAAAAGGAAATAAAACTCCTTCAGTTTCCTTGTTCAATCCCAGTCACTTCCATTGCTTAGTGACCTTCGCAGTTCGGAGTGAGAAAAAGTTATGCCATTAAAATCCCAACAGCGTGAGTTTGGCATGGAGGAAATAATTCTCATGGAAAATGATTTCCGTGAACAATGTTCATTTTGGAAAAAAGATTTCTAGATCATTTTCCAGTGTTTGATTGGTACAGAAATAGGTGACACATATTAATCGTATAAAGTGGATGATAGATTATGAAAATACTAGTTTGATGATATTTCTGAGTATTAAAGACTGAAACAATGTTTATGTATTGATCAAAGCACATAACAAGAGTAGATTTGAGATCTTTGTAAAGGAAAATGACTTCTGCCTAGAAGTAGGGAAGCCATTTCCTATTTTGACGGAAATATGTTTCTTGAAGAAAATATTTCTATAATTCTAGGTAAGCAAGCACTTTTTTTTAAATGATTTCCTCGAGAATAATATTTTCCAAATCATTTTCCTGGAAACTATAATTTCCATCATACCAAACACACCTAACCTAAAGATCATATTTCTTCATGCTTCGGCAAATCTTACATATAGGCCCCTTTTGAAGAAGAAGACTAAGTCAACATAATAAAACAAACTTCTTCATAAAGTAACCTCTTCAATGAAGTGATAATTCATTGTGGGGAATTTTGCACGTTCTTTAATGGGAATAATAACTTTTCATAAAGAAATCTGTTCAGAAAGCTCAGTTGAAGGAATCAAAATAATTTAACATGTGGTAGGAAAAGTAGATACAAAACAAAGTTTCAAGGCAAAAGATGAACTTCAAAATCAAGAGACATTTTTCTATAAGTTCAGCACTTGTATAAACAATATAGACAGGGGAAAAAGCGTAAGCAAACCATAGAAAAAGATAATCTTTTGTTTGATGCTGCTGATACTTACTTTCACGTGCTATACACTATATTAGACAATAATAAGAAACCAAAATAACTGTCAAATATAAAGGCAAAACAAGGAACAAATAAGACATACGACAATGAGAGAAGTACCTGATTCAAAGAACTCTTTTGGAATTTCATCCTCAGCTACCAAAATACAAGTACCTATAAATTTTTAAAATGATTAGAATTTCTCATTTGCACAAAAACACTATTGCAATTTGACCAATGCCAAAAATCTAGAAAAAGTCTTTCATTAATAATCAGTACCAAGATAGTAGGGGAATCTTAGTAGCTCAGTTGGTTGGCTACCTGAACTTTCGCCTTATTGGTGAGGGCTCGATTCCCCTCCTTGTAATCCCCTTCCCCTACCCCCCTACCCCACCACCACCCACAAGAAAAAGAAGTACCAAGATAGTATTGAAAAGATTACATAAGTTGGACTTGTCCATATTACATGACAAAAGACTCTAACAAGTCCGGAAAGTTTGACATATAAGTAGTGAAAGACCAACTATTCCAAAAGAACAAACTCTGAATACATTTAAATTTTATAACAGATATATATTCCATTTTCCCATCAAAGGATCGTTTATTCCTTTATAGCCATATTGTCCATGCTATGCATAAGGGTACTGTCCTCCAAAGCTTCTTTTTGTCTCTTGTCAATTCTGTGTTTTGCGAAACATTGAGTAGCTCTCACAAGCTTGCTGACAGTACCCAATGAAATCCAAAAATGCATAAAAATGAAGGCCAAACCTGCCATAAAAAGCTAAAGTGAAGTAGCAAATGATCCACCAATTCCACTGCATTCTCGTATAGAAAACACCTGCTACACAGAATAAAACCCCTTCTTTTGCAGCCTGTCCTGTGTTGAGCAAGCTCCACAGGCGGAAAACCAGCCAAAGCAAGACATATATAAATGTCACATTCAGCATTTTCTGCAAAAAGGATGCAGCTTCGGTCATTTCCCAGTCATTAAGTTCCATCCTACATCAGAAATGCAATCTGTAGACAATCTTTATCTTTGACCAGATTGAATAAGGAAGGAAAAATGTCTTAAGTATCCCTTCTTTACACCATTTATCTGTCCATGACTTAACCTTTCTCCTGTTTCCTACTTCTAGACTTATACTGCTTTTAAACTTCCCCTAGAGGTTCACAATATATCTCCAAACAACAACTCCATATGAAGTCTTAACAGGTTTGGGATCCCAACAACCGCGTTTCCCATATCAAGAAATAAATAACAGTTTCCATAAGGTATTGTTGTCATCATTCAACGTCCAACTCCACTTGCTATGAATTCTCAAATCCCTTATCCCAAGACAACCCCCTTCTTTACTTGTACGAACTTTAGACCAAATGCAACTCTGTTAGTGGCATTTCCATGTCATAGGAACTGGTTCCTTAGCCTAGTTATCCTCTTCTCCACTTCAGAAGGAAAAGGAATCAACGCCAGTAGAATTCGATAAGTTGGCATGCCGCCAAGAACACTACTCCCTCCGTTTCAATCTGTTTGTCTTACTTTTCCTTTTAGTTCGTTTCAAAAAAGAATGTCTCTTAACTTTTTGGCAACTCTTTAGTTTTAACATTCCACATGTCCATGTTCGAGACCACAAGATTAAATCACATTTTGGTACATACTACGTATCTTTAGTTTTAGACAACAAGAATCAAAAATCTTCTTTACTTTCTTAAATTTCGTGTCAAGTCAAAACCAACTGAAACAGAGGGAGTATTAATTAATGTCAATCTACCACCGAAAGACAAGTATTGCCTCTTCTTCCAGGAAATGACCTTCATTTCACACTTGTCAATGATGCCTGCCAAATATTTATATATTTTCCTCTGGCTCCCAAAAGAGAAGTCCCAAATAGGTAGCAAGAAAGCTTTCAACTTTGAATCCCAGGCGCTCACATACCGGCAGGCGCGGAGCCAGGTAGGGCCAACGGGTTCGTCTGAAACTCCTTTGACGAAAAATTACATGTCTATACATGGTTAAAAAAACATCTTCATATTTTGAACTCTCTCAGTGACAATTCTGGCTCTACCACAACATACAGGTACGAGTTTGGACGAACCCAATAACTTTGCTTAAACACAGCATATGTATTAGAAAATTTATTAAATATATATAAATTTAAACATTTAACTACAAACCCAATAACTAAAAGTTGTGTGATAAGTTTAGAACTCATAAACTTCAAATCTTAGCTCCGCGTCTTATATATAATACTCCTACCTACGTAGAAAATACAACAGAATAGTGAAAATAAAGTAGAGAAGAAACCTGCTTCGTATTCCACTCAACTATGATTCCAATTTTGCTGGCGATACGTCCAATGTCAAAAGGGAAAAAACGAGGGAGTGTTGGTGGAAGTATGAAAAACTAAATAAGGAGGAAAAATAAAAGGGATTTATTTTTTACTTTTTCTAATCAGTATACATAGTATACACCGACTATACATGATCATATCCATATTATAAATTATAAAGGTGGATAACAATTTAAGTTAAAAGACTTCTGTAATCTTAGACTCATTACATTATTCGACCGAACTTGTTGGCTCCACATCCACTGAAAGTCGGTAACTTTTATCACCGTCAACATTTGATGCTCTTTTGTAGCTTTAATAGTTCACCGGAAACTTTTGGTGTAATATAACGCAAGTCCTTCATAGAGAAAGACATAATATATAGTGTAATAAATTAATTAATAATTCACAAAAGAAATTAAATAATATAAAATAAATAAAAGATAAAAGGAATTTTTAAGGAAACACAGACAAGCGAAGAAAAATAAAGTAAATAGGAAAAGAGGGATGGGGATTAATTTCCTTTAAAATAAAATATCTACCATTCAGGAAACTCTCGTCTATTTATTTCAAATTCAAAATTAAATCATTCTGAAAAATATTTTGCAAAGAAAGAAATTTTTATTAAACGCTTAAAGAAAATAAATGTCTCATAGATACGGGTGGTACTCAAAATTTTTACTAAAGGAAATTAAAATATAAGTAATAACATAATATCAAGAAAATTCAACATATATTGATTTCTAGTTGACATACTACAAAATATAATGAAAGGTAAATCTCCAAATACAATCATAAATTTAATAATCTAGTACAAATAATAATTAATCTTGTATCGCGAGTTAAGAATTGTTGGTGGCATATAAGAGATTATTTGTATTGAAGTTTATATAGTAACTTCAAAAATAATATGCTAATATGTGAAAGCTAATGTAATTCATATCACATGTACCTCCCTCGTGAATTCAGCAAGCTAAATATTCTTTTAAAAAATTTATGGAAAGTTTCATGCCTTCAAGCAGGCTGATTGTGTGAAATAACAATTTTTAATACTACAACTTACTATTTATTTAATGTAACTAAATAGAGTTATGTGCAATAAATTTTTAAATGATTTAATTGTATAAATATTTTTTACACTTCATATATAAAATTAATTTACTTGCTTAACACATCGTCTTATTTAACTTTATGGATCACTTTACTATCCAATAAGCTCAAAAGCAGAAGCAATAAAAATGCGTAAGTCGTTACTGTCTTAACACATTCATTTTCTTACTCGCTTAGCAAAAGTATGATTTATACTAATCATGAGCATGTGAGAGTTAAAATATAATCTATAATAATGTTGATTGGGGTGGATCAGTTGAAGACAAAAGATTAATTTTTGGATGAGAAAGTATTTTGCTAAAGATAAAAGAGTTAGGAACATGCCTTTGACAGAGTAAGTTCTTTTATACTACTATTGATGTTATTTAACCAATTTTGTAATAAACTATTTAATATTTTTGTTGAATACTAATTCAAGTTTATTACTACTTCAATAGAAGTTGCCTACAATTAATTATTAGCCTACTTGTAGAATTTTGAAGCACTATATATTCCTGCTTCTCATGCATTTCTTCATCATGCTTCTTGCACGAACCCATCCCTTTTCATCTTGTTTTTATTGTTTTCCCGCACAGTGTTCAGTATCCATTAGAGCTCTGATTAATCACGTCGTGTAAGGTTCATTTAAGAGAGAAGCCTTCTCTATCATGATTTTTTACATACTCAAGGCTCGAACCCCAAATTGATTAAGAGTGAATAGATTCTATCTATCACACTACAGCCCGAGGTGCCCTCTCATCTAAAATATAACTAGTTGGAGCATATATAACTACTATTGGGTTAGGGTCAGGTAATCTGCATCCTGAGGTTTAGATCAGTTTAATTTTTAACTGCAATTCTAGTCCTTGGGATGTAGATTACCTATTCCTCACTGACAATATACAGCTTTTCCTCTGTTGAATTCTATGACTACAAGGTAAACACAGTGGCGGAGCTAAAATTTTCACTAAGGGTTCAAAATATAAAAAGTAAACACACAAAGAAGCCAAAACAATTTTAACCCCGTTAAATGGTGTAATTTTCCACCGAAGGGGGGTTTGGATGAACCCCTTGGCCCTATCTGTGTAGACACTCCCTATTGGTTTTGGATTGTCTATTGTATAGGATGCCCTAGAACAGTTCAAGAATTTCAAATTCTTGAATGAGCTAGAGTCATAATCATGGAGTAGAGCAATATACCGTAAATACTAAAGTCCAAGGAATTCAAATTCCTGAAAATATTGAAGAAAAAGGAACTTTAATTACAGTTATAGCTATCAAACTATGTAAGTGAAAAAATAACTGTACATATAAAGAACTATACCGAATAAGTTGTGATATATTAATCGTGATTATATATTAACAGTTTTCTCTCACTCGGTCTATCGCCTTCACGGGGATCGGTGCTGATCCTCACACTTGAGCAGATTCATGATTTGAGACGTTGAAACACTTCGCCTATTATTGAGAACATCAATGTAACTCCCAAGCCTATAGCGATCGGAGTTTGTCAGTAAGAATGGAGGATTTAGAATGAGTGATGATGCTTCCCCTTTAAGAAATGCTAACAAGCGTACTGCTTTTGAATAAAGCACCACTGCATTTTCAGTCCGACCCATGTACTCGTCAACCTGCCACACATTTCAGTATCCAGTAAATCCTAATGCTAACATGGCGACAATTATATATTGTTGCTAGTGGAAATTAGTTTCACTTCCACCAAAAACTACCAAGATAAAAATAAGTACTTACAGCGCCCTTTCTGCCGAGGTCTAGTGCAGATTGAAATATCATCTCCATTGCATCTGGCACCTCAGCATTTCCTAGAAACAAAGCAACAAACAGATATAAATGTCTTTCTTTATTTGCTACGGCCATAAAAAGTAGGTCTGAGTCATTTTCAAGCAATTAACTTAAAACACTACCACAACTACAAAGGTCTGATGTAAGACGATAGCTAAAGAGAACATTTAATGCACGTAAACATAATACAAGCAGCAGCTACAGAAGAGTTGGTAATTCTATATTTCTAGATCCTCATAAGAAACCATCAAGATTGCTAGCATATGTTTTCTGGATTAAAGCTAAGCCAGGCATATAAGAGCTAGTTTTCAACATACTAGAAGAAAGGGAGGAAACAAAACAAAGGACAAGCCAAAAACACAGTAACCGGGAATAGTGTCACATATAAAGCACAAAATGGTCAAATAGAACAGGGAGGCACGCGCCACGTAACACAAGTTTCAATACTTTTTTACAAGGACACAAGTTTCAGTACTTATTCATACCAGGCACTTTTTTCTTTCAGTAAGTTCAAATATTTACCATGCTCTATATGTTTGGCAAGTTCCTCCGCCTTCTCAACTTCATTCAGAAATGCTCTTTGAATATGAGATAGCACATTCTCTGGCCCCAAAGTGTTAAAAGTGTCCTCTTTAATGTTGGGACTACCTCGATTGTCCCTCGAAATCTCCATCAATTTGGTAGTTTCTGGGTTTGGACTTCCTTCAATTGCTGATGCCGCTTGTTTATGACAAACATGCAAGGCTTTCTTCCATATTGCAAGCATGACAAGCTCAATTGAAAATGCTTCCAGATGCTTGCCTGCGGCAATCTATAAACGGAACAGAGAAGTATTAGTGAGAAAATATCAGTAATGATCCAATAATAGCTTAATCTGCCAAGCCAAAAGGAATCACGAGGAGGCAGAATTGTCTGCCAAGCAATCAAGATTGCTAGTGAATACTGAACAGAAGAATGCATACAGTAACGCCAGAAAAAATTCTAAAGAGTAGGCAGATACAAAGATATCACCAGCATTCAAATATTTAGCACCACCTGATATTAACATGGCTGGTGCATATTCAAGAGATATCAACCTGATCGCTAGTTTTAAAGGAACAAGGAGTTTTGACTCAGAGCTAAAGTTTTGAGCAGAAGACTTGATTTACTCAATGAATCCAGTGCAGAAATCACAGCTCTTTATTTTCATTTCTTCTTTTTTCTCTTACGCTCTTGGAAATGTGAAAGGCATGTTTTATAGAACTGGCTGGCTAATACGGAGCGAAATGGGAATGATATATTAGCCTTAATGCTATAGAATGTGAAAGACACGTTTTATAGAATGTTTGTGAGCCCAGTAATGTAGCCTTAATGCTCAACACACAGAAACGTCGTACAAATACTAATGTTAACATGGATTTGCAATCACACAAAATTGAACATATTAGAGATGATCACACCAACCAGAGGGTCAAGTATCACATAAAGAATAAAATAAGAGCTCATCTAAGATGATTTTGGTCATCTTCTACATAGATCTTCATTTGTTCAGTAGGTGGAACTATGACGATTGAAAGCGATAAAAAGGGACTATATAAACTTAACATCAAGGGAGATCATCTCAGAAAACCTATAATCTCTCGAATACGGACTTAAAGAACAAAACACAATAGGAGACATCATCTAGATGTGATTAGGCTTAGATCATATAATTACACTTGCACCAAGTCCAGTGTTATCAGAACTTGTATATCTTGAGATAAATGCAAGATATGAACATCTAGTTTTGGAGAAACCCTGCTTTAAAGACGAATTATCTACTGTTGGAATAAAATAGGAATGAATAGATCACAATGGATACTAAGATGCATTACTCCAATATGGGATGTTTGGTTAAGCCAAACTTGCAAACTAGATATCTCCAATATAATTAGAAATTTATATTTACCTAGAAAGATAATGAAGCTTAGATCATAAATTACAGATCAAAATAGAACATGATACCATTTAAATGACCGCCCACCAGGGAAAACGCTTCGTTTTGCTTTATGGAATTCTTTCAAAAGGTTTTTCAGGAATTAAAAAGTGGACTTAATGTATGTAAAGATGTATTTAAAAAATGTATGTAAAGAAGTAACATACTTCAAAACAACTCATGTTTGTACTTGTACACCTTCTACTCACGTTTATCACAACAGAGATATTTTCACCTCAGACACAGAAAATGATTTCGAACTTGAGATATTGAACACACTGCAAAGCAACAAATATGTTAAACACAATATCAAGGAATAAACAGCAAATAAATAAAACGAAAATTGTATCTGCACCTAGATGAAGATGTTCATACTTCTACCTTTTACTATTGATAAACAACTAGGAAAAATACATCTTCATCATGCCTAGCTAACTTGAAATATACTCTTGAAGCACACAGGGATGAAAAGGTTGATAAATTTAGATGACTCCAGCTTGAGCAAAGATGTTAGACTCCTACTGTGCATGCACTAAATCAATGATCAAGAGTGGCAAGGCTGCCAAGAACTGTATTGCTCTCTAAATGAAGCTTAGGAGAAAAAAGATTGCAGGATCTATAATGAACTTGACTAAACTGTTCTTCCTCCACCCCTGCTGCAAGCTAAGAACCACCTAACATATTCAGATATAGGACTTCCAACATTTTTAAAGGGAAAATGCCTTCAACATGAATTACCTTCTCATTTACCAACTCCGTGATAGCAGAAGCAGAATGTTGCAGCGACTCAATTCTGGCTATGCCATCGGTTCGCTTCTCCAGAGGGTCTACAATATCTGTGGACCCTTGTGAAGCTCCTGGAGCAGAAGAGGGACTTTCCAACCTTAATACAGGACCTATGCTATTAGTTGCAGGACCAACAATAAACACCGGCTCACTTAGTCTAGAGTCTATGTTCCCAGATGCCTGCAGGGAACAACTTGATCTAAATGGTGCATTGCTAAGCTTAGAAGCACCTGCTGAAGATGACGAGTTCATGAGGGACCCAGATACAAGGACATATTCCCGCTCAATCAACTCGAATGAATCCGCCACTGTTGGATCAGTCAATCAGGTGAATGCCAAATCAGCAAATTTAAATCTGACCAAACTAATTATAGGATAAGCAAAAGGAACTTTTTCATTTCAAATATGTACGCAAAAAGAAGATTGGGAACATTATTGCAAAGAGAACCTCTTGGACATAGTCTATGGTCCATTGAACTAGATTCCTTCAGCTTGCCTTCTGAATGTCGGTGTTGGCCAGGACTAGAACCAATTACACCTGATTTGTGTGTGATGTTGCTACAATTCAAAGGAGGACGGGTTTTGTTTGAAGCACTTGTAACTTCTTTCCTATAATCTTTTGCATCATGAGAAAATCCACAGGAAGATCTCTGTGATATCCCAGCAAAAGAAGGACCACCATCAGGACTGCTGGAATGATCATTTGGACTAAATGGTAAGCCATCTTCTTGAAAAGTTTCCACGGTGCTTCTTACAGGGTTGTGTTCTGTCAGAGAAAACCCATCTATTACCCTTTGAGGTCTCTCATTCCTGTGTACCATGTCCAAAACATAAAGTCTGTGCCATGAAACATGTATGTCATACCAATTACCAAGTACTTTAATTCATCGACTAGCTTACCAAGACAACTCATCAGGCTGCTTCTGTGCAAGAAATGGGTGGTTGAAGAACTCTTCAAATGTCAACCGCTCCACTGTGTGTTCAGATATGCAGAAATAGAAAATTTTGAACTTCTCATGAGAAAATGCCATGTAATGGTTACTCTGGCTTTAAATCTTATGGTCTTCTAATGGCAAAACATGTAGAAAACTATGACTTAAGTACTGAGTCTTAATGTCAATTAGGGATTTTAAACTGTTGAAGTCTAGACAACATAAATGAAGTACCTGGATTACGGCGCAATAACTTCCGACACAAATCTATGCAATGAGGACTTAAGTTCTTGGCATCGAGAGGAAACTGCAATATAGTGGACTTCACTATGTTTTGGAGCAACTACATGAAAAATGAAAAAAAAAAATTAGAACAGGGCTACAAGGCATTTGAATTTCACCAGTCAAACTGAAATTGAAACCACCAATAAGGTAAGTTACTATGTACAGCTGAAAAGCAATTAAACCTGTATTTGATTGTTTCCAGTAAATGGCGTTTTTCCAGTTACTAGCTGGAACAGAATGGCACCAACACTCCAGAGATCTGCCTGCGTTTTGAGCCAAAAGTTAATAGGAATTTTAAAAAGAATAGCATATGGACTGATGTGTGTAGAAAGAGAATAACACCTTTGCATCATATTTTTGAAGTTGCATTATTTCAGGAGCCATGTACAATGGCGACCCACATAGAGTTTCTGCAAGCACCCTAGGCTGCAAAGACCTGACAAGAGAGAATGGTACTTTTGAGTGGACCGCTTAGGACAACCTTTAACTCTAAGGCTGCAAATCTTAAAACAGAAGGGAAGGATGAAAAAGAATCTGGCAAATGTGTTTTCTGAGAAGAGATGAAATGTTAAATAAAAGACCTTCTCCAGGGGAGGGGGGCATTAGGACAGTGACGTTTCTGACAATGTACAACAACTTTACCTTGCAAACCCAAAATCAGCAATCTTCAAGGTGGAGTTGTCATCAGTTGCGGACAATAGAAGATTCTGTTGGATCATGGCAAAGGACACAAGTCAATGAGTTGACAGTTCCACCGAAACGACAATTCAAATTCTCAGAAGTTTCCAGAATAGTTCTTATCTCCGAAAGAAAGAATTACTACCAAAGTGACACTATTCACTCCTAAAAAACCACACACTCGGTTCCTTTCCCTCAACTAAGATGTACCAAATTGAAGATAAAAATATCCATTTGTTTACAGACAGTCATCTCCTTGAGTTTACATGGAGTAACATGGTCAATGAGGATTCATATAGCCGACCCAACTAGTTTGGGACTTCATCTCCTTGAATGCCTTCGTTTTCTTTCTTTCTTTTTTTTTAATTAATGAGTTAATAAGAAAAAACCTACACCAGAGAAATGTAATTTTAACTATTTAAGAATAATGCAATTGCATGCCTTGGTCACCTGTAAGTCATGCCAAGTATTTCCAACAATTCAGTCGTTAATCTTTTTTCAAATCATTGGCTACTAGGACCTGGTTATCAATATAATAGATGGCTTCAGAAAGAACAAGGCTGGTGCTACTTGGAAATGTCAAATCATTAGTACATGACTGATCAGTAGTCTCTTTGAAGCTGTCATTTTTCTAATATTTATACACAGAAAAAAGCTACAATGGTAGAATTATATACGCATGACTTCAAAATGAGAACTTTCGGAAAGGAACATACGTTTCAGCACCTGCATGCTCCTCCTTAGCCAAAAACAACTAAATTCATATGTTTAAATTTGTAATTTGGGCTGTCAAGGCAACCACCAAAGCAAACTAAATTTTGAGCATAACACAGGAAGGAAAGCAAACCTGAGGCTTTAGGTCCCTATGAATTAGATTGTTTTCGCGAAGGATTTTCAGACCTGAAGCTGTGGCACAGATATGAATATAAATATTACCATGTGGAATTCATCTAGAAAAGAATATTCAGTCTAAAAGTGAATACAGGAAAATAGGCAAAAGAAAATAGATGCTTTACACAAACCTAGCTGCTGCATGAAATGTTTGGCAGTTGCTTCTGCGATTCTTCCTTGGCGTTGTTGTATGTACATTGAAAGATCACCTCCTCTGCAGTACTCTAAAACAATATATATTTTTCCCGGCTCCTATAACCCATGCACATGAGGGCTCATTTAGACCAAAAGCAAAAGAACATATATGAAGGTCGGAAATATTAATCACCATCAATTACAATCTATACCTTCCATATATAGCTCTAATTGTGGTTGATTGATTAGGAGGTAGATTGCATAGTATTAGCCAAGAATCTGTTTTAATTGTATTTACTATGTATAGCTTTCTTTGTAACCTTATAAGGTGATGATCTCCTTCATTTTCAAGATATAGAAAATCAAGGTTTTTCCCTTGTTCATATGGTATCAACGCTTTAACTACTTTTTTTTCATTTTTCCCCACTCCTCCGTCTCGTTTTTTTTTTTTTAATTTTCCGGTCTATTCCGGAAACGGTTTATAAACTGTTTTTGCTTTGACCCCGGTCTATCGGAAACAACCTCTCTACCTCGCTTCTGAGGTAGTGGTACGAACTGCGTACACTCTACCCTCCCCAGACCCCACTGTGTCCGGTCCATTCCGATGGATTCACATCATCCGGTTATGAAACTTGATGGAAAGAGTTATTTTTTGTGGGCTTCGTATTTTCATAATTTTCTTTAGGGCAAAGACTTTGGGTTCATATTACCTAGTCTAAACCAACAACCACGACTGACAATTCAGCCGTCATCTCCAAAGGTATGTACCTGGATCATGGAATCCGTCAACAATACCACTGCTCTCAATCTCAGGCCTATATCCTCTGCTCGTGCGATGTGGGAATACCTTCAACGGAGCTATCAGCATAGTAATGGTGCAGAAATTTATCAACTGGAACAATCTCTTACAACTCTTTTTAATAGACCGCTAGCGTTCGAGAACTTTATTGCTCCATCATGCTGATTTAGAATGAGATGGACATGATTGATGACACAAGTATTCCGGCAGCGGCGCTCGACACGGTCCTTACCCTGTGACAGAAATCTCATTGTCGCACGTTCCTTATGAAGTTGCGACCTGAGTTTGAACATATTAGGGCCTCCATTCTCAACCGCAACTCAACCTCGTCACTTGACAATGTCCTTGTTTGTCTTCTTGCCGAAGAGACTCGCTTTGCCTCTCTCTACTCTCAGAATCCCTATCTTAATTCCTCTGCTGCTTATAATAGGAAATATCATTCTTGTCTAATGTCAAGTGCTTCAATTGTCATGAGAAGGGTCACTATGCTTCTCATTGCTGCAACAAAAGAGGGCCCACTTCCAAACTGTTTTGACGATATTGCAAAAAAGATGGTCATCTGATCGAAAATTGCCAGATTCGTTCACCACGTCCCAGTTGTTTGACCACTCCCACTACCTTTACCTCTACTATAGATCCTCTTCCTGATGGTTCCTCCTCTTCTATACCTGTCGACCTCATGCAGCAATTTATCAAAGGTCTTCCTACTGCAGGTTTTGGTAAGCCTAAGTTGACTACTCCTTGGATAATAGATTCAGGTGTCACTCATGACAACCTTTGCTTCCTCCTAGCCTTTTTCCGTCCCTAGCACAATCATTGTCGCTAATGGAATAAACCTCGACATTCAGAGAAGTGGCACTCTACAATTTATCTTACCCGAGTCTCCTCCTCTATCTTATCTAATGCTCTTTATGTCCCCAAATTATCTGCTAATTTGATTTCCGTTAATCAGTTGGTTAACCAACATCCCTTAGTTACTTCTCGCCTAATGGTTGTCTTATTTTATTTTTTTATGATTGTGGTGTCCAGGCCAGCTTTCACGCACTTTGACTACTTTCACGGAATACCTTCCACCTCCCACTAGTAAAATGTGCCAGGTAACTCTGTCTACCAAGGCTAGAACAGATGGGAAGAATCACGTAGTGTTATTTTTGTCTCCGCTAGGATTTAAAACTGAGACCTCATGGTTCTTAACCCACTTCAATGACCACTGGGTCACACCCTTGGGTGATTCGTTGGGGTCGTAGACAAGGGAAACTCTTCACCTTGGATCTGGGATCGTCCTCCAACTCTCACAAGTGCTTTCTTGCTCCGTTTTTTAAGGAGATCGACTCAACCAATGTTCTTTGGAAACTGTGGCATAGGTGCTTGGGACATCTTCATACTCAAAATCTCAATTCTTTATTTTCCTCTGGCGATTTGGTGTCTACGATTAATTTTAAGAACAATGCTACTATTGATTGTGAATCATGTGCTCTTGCAAAATCACATTTGTTGCCATTTAATAAGTATTCATCATACCACCTCTCCATTTGGACTTATTCACTCTGATGCTTGGGGTCCTGTTGCTCCAAGTCTCTCTCTGGCAATTATTATTATGTTATATTTGTGGATGATGTATCTCGATTGCCATATCGACTACTTACAGTGAGGTGGTTTGGTTGCATCGTTAGTTGGCTGATTTTGACATTCACTTTTCCTCTCCCACAGCCATGTACTGTGACAATGGAAGTGTTGCAAAGATTGCCACCAATCTCATAAACGAACGAAGCATGTCGAGACTGACTGTCACTTCGTTCGGGAAAAAATTGATGACACTCATATTTCTCTTCCTCGCGTTGCCTCTAGAGATCACCTGGCGAATTTTTTCACCGTGTCTCGGACGAAAAAACGACATGAGTTCTTTATTGGCAAATTGTTGGTTGACCACCATCAATTTTTTTTTGGGAGGGGGGGGAGGTTGTTAATCACCATCAATTACAATTTATACCTTCGATATATAGCTCTAATTATGGTTGATTGATTAGGAGGTAGATAGCATATTATTAGCCTAGAATTTGCTTTAGTTGTATTTACCATGTATATCTTTTATCATGTACAGCTTTCTTTGTAACCTTATGTGGGGATGATCTCCTTCAATTCCAAGATATAGAAAATCAAGATTTTTCCCTTGTTCAAAAGAAAAACATCATGTTTCTCTTTAAGTAATTATAAAGTTTGTCACACAATGCTCCTCCAAATAGAAAATATATTGTGCCAAATTTACAGTAAAATCTAGAAAGAATGTACTATCCATCCATAGCTACGCATAAGTGCAGAATTTTTTATCATCATCTAGAGTTTAAAAAGAAAAAGAGCAGAACAAGTTTCCATTAAACCTCAAGAAGGGAAGCTATTCTTTACAATGGGAGTTAAATCTCCCTAAAACCAAGTTATACACTTCCTCATAATTACATATTACTACTATCCTCTTTGGCCAAGCTTCTAGCAAGCCAAAAGTGCTTATCTTTTTTGAAAGAAAATGTTTATTTTAGAGAGTTGAGTTGTTTAGCCAAGCTTCTAGGGAAAAATAGGTGTTTTTGAATAGTAACATAAATTATATTTTCCAGAAGCTATAAAAAGTTGCTAAAAAAATTGTAAAAGTACCTTTGGAACCTGGGCAAGCACAGATTGCTATCCTAATATTGACAAAAGTACTTTCCGAATCAATTAGCGAAATTCAAAAAACAGATTGCAAAATAAGTAAGATTTTGAAAGTTTAACCAAATAGGCTATACATTACTACTAATATATGTTTAGAATTTCGGCAGCCACTATAGTTTGTAACAGTAAATACAAACTTGTGTTTTGTAATGCTTTTACTTGAGCTGAGCTTGAGTACACATTACCTGCCCCAGAGCCCCCACTTGTGTGATTACACTGAATATGTTGTTGCAGTAGTAGTAAATACAAACTTGTATAAAAATATGGACTATTATTCTAAAATTGAAATTGAAATTGAATTGAATAGAGTGGGACCTCGATCATATCGTGCAAGCGAATAATATTAGGATGACTAATCCTCTGTAGAATAACAATTTCAGATTTGAGATTCTCTTTGAGTTTAGCATTGAGCCGAGCGGTAACAATCTCCTTGATCGCCACTTCTGTACCGTCGACACGGTGGCACGCTAGCCACACCGTTGAAAACGACCCCGTTCCGATTTGCTTCTCAACAACATAATCCCTAATTACAACACCTCTACTCGTCGATTGATCCATCAAACCCTAACAAAAATCGAAGTAGTCAAATTGATAATATTCAAATTGTGCCAATTGCAGAATGGAGCAAATTCCAAGCTTTTTGCATTTGAAAAAATTTGGTTATGGAGATGAATCGGTGATAATCGGTGGTGACGGTGACTGAAATCTTAAAGACAATGTAGAGATTGGAGAAAGATACCAATGGCATTCGTCTTCTTATATCAGTGTTTGTTTTGGAGTTGGAAGTTTTTTTGATGTTAGTGTGCCGTGTCAGGGTGAGCGGTCAACAAATATTTTTGCTTTTGAACTTAGATTATTTATTTATCTATTTTTTTGTTTTTTTCTTGATAATAGTGGTGTTTGAACTCTTCATGGGGTGTCGTTTATCTCCCTAATAACAACAACATATACTCCCTCCGTCCATCTTTACTTATCCACTATTGACTTTGCACACTTGTTAAGAAACTATAAATAGAGAGTTAATTTTACTGTATCACCCTTTGAGTATAATAAATATAATGACTTGAAAAATACAATAGGAAAATGACTATAATTAATGATAAGGGTAAATTAGGAACTAAGTGTAAAATTATCTCCTGATTTCATAAATTGAACAAGTATTGTTGGAAGAAATCATAAATAAGAAGATAGTTTTACTAATTCACCCCTTAGGAAGCTTCTTTGGAATAAGTGTGAACATTTTCAAAAAGAATTAATTACAAGGATAATATGAGAAAATTTTAATTAATGCTTTCTTAATTTAGTAAGGTGACCAACTAATATGGGACAACTATTTTTAGTATAGTGACCAACTAATTTGTCCAACTTTACTCGTTCACTATTGGCATGCTTTTTAAGAAGTTATAAATAGAAGGATAATTTAATCATATCATTCTTTGAATATAATAAATACAATATCTTGAAAAATGCATCACTCAAATGACTATAGTTAATGATAAGGATAAATTAGAAACTAAGGAGTCATTTAGTTGAGAACAAGTTATCCAGAGATTAGTTAACCCACCATGTAGATGGAATAACTTAACCCATCACTATAGTATAAATGGCGAGATAAATAATCCCGAGACTAACTAATACCTCCAACCAAATGCATGAGACTATTATACCTTATACCTCATACCCCTAAGTGTTAAATCATCTCTTAATTTTATAAATTGGACAAGTATTATTGACCATCTATTTTTAATATAGCGGACAAATAAATATAAACAGAGGGAGTAACTTTATCCATCAAAGCTAGGATAAATTAAAAAAAAAAATCATGTTGTATTTTTTATTTACTGAAATTTAAATATGAAATCTCATGATTTTCTATCTACTTCATTGATCACCACGTCAAATATTTATTTATATATTTTTTCTTTTTTTCTTTTGAATTTAATATTTATGTGATTCTTAGGATGGTAAACTCATAAATAAGAGTAAATAATTTGAAGGTGAAATGTCATCATCTTTTTTATTTAGCAACGGTCGCTCCACTTTTTATAAAAATATGATACACTTATCTATTGGTGAAAGAAAAGAGTTGTGTTAGGTATTGACAAAGAATTATCGAATTCTACTCTTATGAGACTCCGTAGCCAGAGGAAAACTATACAATCGTATGTTTAGATGAGAGTTTTTGATGAAATTAAAATTATACGTGTAAATAATTTAATATTAAATTTTACACTATCAAGCTATTGTAGCAATCTTAAATTACCTTTTCTAAGAAAAACATATGAAACAAATTAACACAATATATAAAAAGAATCAAATTAGTGAATGCATAAGACTAGTTTTTTAACACCACATAAACGAGTTCAATTATTTTACGTAAAAAAGTTATTTCATAGTAAATAGTGGATTGATACAACCATTCCAATCATATTTTAAAATTTCTAAAATATAATTGTCATGCATTCACGCTGATATGTAGTGAAGTATGTAGGGATTGTTTGGTTTGAATAATTAGAATAAATAATTCATGCATAAATTCTTGTATAAAATAAATTACCAATTGATTGAATCTAAAAATTTAATACGCTTAATAGGGTTAAATTCTTTCTATGGTGGTGCTCACACAATAGGTTCCCTACTACAACTTACCTCCACAATACTGACTTCACTTATCCAATTTTCAATCATAATGAAGAAATCATTTACATATCTTCTTGGATTGTTATATTGTTAAAAATTCTAGTTAGACATGAGCCATAACCTTCATTTCTCATCTATTCATCATGTTTACTGACTTCAACAAATAAAAAATGTTTTCTTTTTGGATTATTCTTTAAGATTGGATAAACTTTTTTCTTTTGTTCTTTTGATATATTTGGCTAAATCTAAATTAAAATATTTTTAAAAATCATAAGAATAGACTGCTTGTTAACATAGTTAAATTGTGTGCTCTTAAATATAGATATTATACTTCTTTTACCATCACTTCACGTAAAAAAAGGAAATCAAAGTCAAGTGGTCCTTTCACCTTAGGTTAATAGAAACTAACACAAATGGTGCCTTCAGAAGAAAATAAAATAGTGGTGGAATTGATGGTACAATCATCAGAAGTAAAACAGGTGAATGGATTATGATTTTTTCAAAAAAAGTCATTTCCTTTGTTCAAGTTTTCTCTGAACTAAGTGCCCTTTTCACAAACAATTGGCATATTCGAAATAATTGCTTCCATTAAAAATAAAATTAAACTCTATTGAAGTAATTTATCTTCCTGAATAACCCTCACCCATTCATACAACACTGATTGATTCTTAGAAGTCTCTATTGAAGAAGTTGGAGAATCCAGTATTGCAATATAGCTTTTGAGAGGCAAATACTGTAGCCAATTTTTTGGTAAAAAAATAAAATATTTCAAGCTCCAAATTATGTATAACTAATCCACTATTTTATTCAATCCACTATAAAATATAATAACCTCAATTCAAACATACAAAAATAACGTCGCAACTATTAATTACTAATATCTTTGACAACTTTAAATAACCTTAGCACTATCATTATTACTAATAGTAAAAATGTACCTTCAATGTATTTTCTATTTTAGTTTATAAATAATATTCTATATATCTATTTAATTTGTTTGACTTATTTTCTTCTTAATCCGTTTAAAAAAGAATGACTCTTTCTCTTTTTAGCAACTCTTTAATTTCAACTTTTCACATGACATGATTAAAATCACAAGATTAAAGAGTATTTTGATACATTTGATATATTCTTAATTTAACACTATAATATTCAAATGTTTTTTTAAGCTCCGTGCCAAATTAAAATATGCCAAATAAATTAAGACGGAGGGACTAACTATGCTTCAAACCAAACAAAAAAAAAATCCTTACGTAACTAGGACCTAAGAGAAGAAAATTACAAAATAGGTTACACAATACAAATTTGAACATATGTGTCTGGGTGGTGTAGTCGGTTATCACGCTAGTCTCACACACTAGAGGTCCCCGGTTCGAACCCGGGCTCAGACATTTTTTCTTCCTTCCAACTTTGCCTTTTTTTTTTTAATTCTAAAAGACTAAATCTTCTATTTTAATTAAGAAAGTCATTTTTTAAAAGAAGCTTTTTTCCAAATTTTTTTTAGCCAAACGAAGATTGAGAAAATAGGTCGACACCGAAAGCACCCTAAAAGACCAAACAATAATCATACGGTGCTTTCTTCTCCGCAGAGCATCATATACTTGAATTTCCAGAAGCTTCCATACTCCAGTTCCTTTTTTGTCCGCCGAATTTGTAGGGTTTCGCCTAATTCTTCTTAACAATGGATTGGGGAACTGTGACTACAGAGGATCTAATTGAGGCTCTACGGGAAGTAGAGTGGTCATCTCCACCACGTCCACCCTCTGAATTCTTCTCTCGCTTCACTTTCCCTCGATCTTATTCCAAATGGAACAGTCGTTTCAAGTGTAATCTCTACTAGTACGTTCTCTCTATGGGAATTTTAGTAGCTCAATTTGGTTGGCTACCTGAAATTTCACCTTGTTGGCGAGGTTTCGATTCCCCCAATTACCCCTTTTCCATTACCCCCAATTTTTTATTATAAAAAAATGTACGTTTTCTTCATTTTCACTCTCCAAGTACCTTTTAACAGACTAATCAGCTAGCAAGAGTTATCGAAAAATTTGTCTTTCTTTAGAAGCCATGATTTTTCGCATGCTTGTTGAAAAAACTGCAAATTTAATGGATGCAAGTCCTTAGAGTCAGGTTTATTCTGAATTGCATTTAAAATGTTTGTATTTTTTTGCAGTTACAGGACGAATTACTTTATTATGATTGTGGTTATTCTTGGTAAGGAAAAGTTATTGAGTTATGTATATGATTTTAGCTTCACATTGTTTATTTGGAACTCACAAGTACATTCATTTGCATTTTGTATTGCAGCGTTGGGGTTTTTAAGGAGTCCACTTGCAATTGTTGCTGCGCTTTTGACAGCGCTTAGTATTGCTTTTCTAAATGACAGGTATTCTATACTATTGGTTAGTTTGAGGTTTTTATTTGCCGTCAGAGTTTTAGTTTACATATCATTTGTCGATATCTTGCATTCTTGCCTTGGCTTTTGTAAGGTGGAATATGGGGAAAAGGGGGTAAATGGTTAGAATAATAAACAAAGTGAAGGAGGGGGGCGAGGGGGGTGAAATGGGTAAAGGGGTTGGTTCCTTTCATGAGTCTGCAAAATGGCAAGTTTAAAAAATCCAGCATGGATTAAATGCGCAAACTGGAGCTTCCGTTAGCAAAGAAAGGCAAATATGATACGTATGGGTAACGACAAGGGTATTTCTGTGACCAACTTCTATTGGGGGACAAAGTTAGGGAAAGTCAATAGGCGAGGGGCGAATTTGGACCTTTTCCAGATAAAGTAATACCTTGGTTTAGTCGTGCAACAAATAAAATATTTTCTATATTTTTGTTGACACATGGGACGTGGATCATCTTGAGTGTGAGTTAACACGTTTGACATCTCTCTCCTTCTAGGTCAGCTCTTCTTCGTTACGCTTTTGTGCAGGTTATATTTTCTTAATTTGAATTTAACCTGATGCATTTCCAAACTTTTCTGTTCCTTGGACACAATTTTCAAATTCTCCTATTTGTCAAAGGGTTAAAAATTTGCTTTTCTAGCTGTGAGTTGTTTTCTTGGAGACTTATTTGGCTTTAAAACTACAGTAGTTTGAATGGGATAGTTTTTTGGTTTGGTTATCCTCCTGATGCATGGATGCAGTAGTGAACTAAATGCATATTTTTTTGTTACCCATAAGCGTACTCTGCCCCTCCGTATGGAGAGAAAATGGCGCAAGTCATTTGGACTGCTTGAAAGTTTTTCTATGATTTTTCCTTAGTCGATGATATTTCTTTTACGCTTCATATAAGGCTGGACAAGAAGGAAAGCCCTGCAACTCCGAATAGAAATTATACAGTGCCAAATTTACACTAAATCTAGAAAGGAAGTACTATCATTCGTAGCTAGGCATAAGTGCTAACTTTATCATAATCTAGGGGTTAAAAGGAAAAAAGGCACAGCAGCTCAAGTTCCCATTGAACTTCAACAAGGGAAAGATACTCTTTGCACGGGGAGTTAAATCTCCGTAAAAACCAAGTTAGAAGCATTATTTGTTTAGAATTTCGGCAGCCACTATAGTTTGTAACAGGAAATACGAACTTGTATAAAAATATGGAGTATTGTTCTAAAATTTGTTCAACTATACATGTAAATCACACACTGAAATTGAATTTGAGTTGAGTAGTGGGACCTCAATCATGTCGTACAAGTGAATAATATTAGGATGACTAATCTCTGTAGAATGACAAATTCAGATTTGGGGCTCTCTTTGAGTTTAGTGTTGAACCCAGTGGTAACAATCTCCTTGATCGCCACTTTTGTGCCATCAACTTGGTGGCACGCTTGCCACACTGTTGGCAAAGCCCCCCTCCGGATTTGCTTCTCAACCACATAGTCCCCAAGCACAAACCTCCCACCTCTGCCCATCGATTGATCAATCCCCGTGCAGAATCCTAAACCCTAACAATTCCAAGTGCTCAAGTTAAAATACAGATTGTGCCTTTGCAGAATAAAGCAATTTCCAAATTTTTTCTTTTTCGAATTTTGCTACGGGAGGCGAACAGATATGGAGATGATACATGAGATTATCAGGGAAGAACTCTGGGTATGGTGACTGAATCTTAAAGATAATAGAGATTAGAGAGATAACAATGGCCATCTTCTTCTTTAATCAGTGTCTATGTTGGACTTGGAAGTTTGATGTTGGTGTGCCGTGTCGGGATGCATAGGGAACACAGTAGATATTTACGTAATTTTTCAAGATGGATAAACCCATAAATAATAATTTCATCGTCCCAATTTATGTTATCGTGTTTGATCGAAGATGGGGAAGGGGGGATCATGTGTCAGCAGACATGGCAAATTTAAAGAGCCAGCATGGATTAAATGGGAAAGCTGGAGCTCCGTTAGCAAAGAACGTCAAATATGATACATACGGGTTACGACAAGGGTATTTCTGGGACAAACTTCTATCTGTGGGCAAAGTTAAGGGAAGTCAATAGGCGAGTGGCAAAATTGGACCTTTTCCAGATAAAATAATACCTTGGTTTAGTTCAGTGTTTTGGACGGCGAAAGACGAAAAAAGGCGACAAGGCTCTGCCTCTCCACCTGGCGAGGCGCTCGCCTTTTTGAAGTGCGGCGCCAATTAATACCAAAAAATTAAAATATTTAATTGCATGTATAAATAATCAAAATCTCAATAGCAATAATATATTAGCAAATGTTTCAATTAAAAAACTAAAATAGATAGTAGATACTAAAAGTCTAGAACTTGAATGACTCAACAATCCATAAAACAAGCAATACTAAAACTCTTAAAATTTATTCTTCTTCAAGATTTTCATAATCTTCAAATCCAACATGCATTTCATTATATTGCCCCTCATCTTCTTCCTCTGGATTACCTTTTATCCTTTAAAGCCCTAATTTTTTTAAAAAAACAAAAGGCATCGCCTTTCTCGCCACAATCGTCTCGTCGCCTTTCTCGCCATGGCGTTGCCTTTCGAAGGTGGCATCGCCACGAAGGCAGATGGCGACATAGGCTCGCCTCACCTCGCCTCGCCTCTCGCCATTGGCGATGTGGCGAGCGCCATTCACAACACTGGTTTAGTTGTGCAACAAATGAAATATTTTCAAAAATTTTGCTAACACATGGGACGTGGATATCTTGAGTGTGGGTTAACACCTTTTGACATCTATGTCCTCCTTGGTCAGCTCTTCTTTTTCGTTATGCTTTTGTGCAGGTTATTTATATTTTTTTTACTTGAATTAAACCTGATGCATTTTCAAACTTAGAACTGTTCTTATTCACAAATTTTCATATTCTCCTATTTATCATAGGGTTAAAGATTAGCTTTCTAGCTGTGAGTTATTTTCTTGGAGATTTATTTGGCCTTAAAACTGCAGTAGGTTGAACAAGATAATCTTTTGGTTTGGTCTACGAGTAAATAATACCCTTCTGATGCAGGGATGCAGTAGTGAACTAAACGATTTTTTCATTTGTTACCCATTAGCGTACCCTGCCCTCCATATGGAGAGAAAATGACGCAAGTCATTTGGACTCCTTGAAAGTTTTTCTATGTTTTTCCCCTTGTCAATAATAATTTTTTCATACTTCATATAAGAAGGAAAAGAACTCGTGTTAGCTTGATGTTTCAGTTTTTCTGGTAATTCGTCAATAGCTAGAAGAATAACTGATTTCAACTGTCTGTTTTACTTTCTGCTGGTTAGACTAATCTGTTAGTTTAGAGATGCATGTGAAACAAAGTTCGCCACCTAACATTTAAGTACAGATGTATCTCTTAACTTTTTCTTTTGGGTATAACATGGCTATTGCATATGACACACATAGGCCATGATAGATTTTTTGAGTTCATTACATAATGTGTATTGACATTTTTCCTGTAAATACTTCACAGCACCTCTTGATGCTGGATATTTGAATATATGATCTTTAATAATCAAAAAATAAAATTTCCACTGAAGAATCAAGGTTTGATAATGGCATTCATACTTTATTCCTGCATCTTTTAATGTTACTAAGGATTGTTCCTGCAGTTTTGCAGGTACTTTTAGTGAAAAGGTGACAAGAACTGTCAGACAGTTTTCACCTCATTTAGCTGCAAAAATGAGGCCTGCGCTCACGTGAGTATGCATGTATATTTGAATTCTTAAGCACACTGAGGCTTGTATCGCTGGTGACATGTATTTGATAATGTTCAGGCCGGTTATTCGAGGGCGTCCATCCACTAAAAGAGCAATATTCATTTGTGGAAGGCCTCGTTGGGTGTTTGTCTTTGTATTTTCTATAGGTACTGGAAGTGTTTGTTCTCTTTTAAGTTTTCTATCTTCCTTGTCTTCTTTTCTTTCCTGTTGAATCTTTGGGAGTTGTAATATAAAATTCTGTTTGATAACTGTTGTGCAATTATGCAGCGAGTTTCTTCCTCTGGTTTATTTTCTGTGGCCTCTTAACCGTCCTTTGGGCTTTTGGTATAGGCCTTCTTGGTGAGTTCTCTCTTCTTATTGTAATTTTGTTCAGATTCTATGTTATGATTGAATAAAACTGTCCGCTCTCTCTTTCAGCCACTCTTGCTCATGCAAGCTTCAGGAGTCCTAATTTGAAGGCTCGCCTCAATACATTCCGTGAAGAATTCCGAGCTGTCTGGCGCAACTATAGTGAGCTGTAGCTTCAGCGGTGTTCCGGTTGCTCTACCATGATCTGTCAGTAGATGTACTGATTCGTTCATTATATTTTTCTTTGGCTTATCTGTAAATTAATATGGTCTAATCAGTCTTGAAATAGTGATGAATGTGTGGTTCAGCATTTTACATGCTTGCTGGATTAAGTCTGTTTTCCTTTCTTAAAAGAAAAGGAAAATACTGATCGATCCTGTACTTTTGAAATCTCTCCAGTTTGATATGAAAATAGTGAAACGTTTACCTACTTGATTAGGAAAAAACTAATGAAATGTTGACTTGATAGGCAAATGGATTAATCTATTTAGTGAAAGTTCAGATATAAGCTAAAGATCATATGAACTACAAGGATTGGTTTTGACTGTTCTAGTGAAGCTTTAAGTAGCTGGTACATTTCTATTTTTTTTTTTAGTTTTAGTTAGCTGGTGCATAATCTATAGTAGAGGTAGTATTCCTTTCTATTCACTCATGCAATTTCTTATACTTGTTTGAAAAATTATTGAAGAAGAGTTGTTGTGCCCGTTTCTCATTTTATGAAACCTCGAGGTTTGTATCGACTCAATTTGAGCATTATAAAACACTTTTAGGTTATATAAAGCCAAGACTTGGATCTAGGGTCAGTAGGAACTGTTATTTGGGGAAAGCTTTATCGGTTGTACTACATGATGCCTTCTGGGGTTTAAGAATTATATGGTGAAAAAATTACTCATTAAGCTTGTGACTAGCATAAAACGGAACCCATCTATAATCTTTCCGTCGAAGGACCAAAGGGAAAGATGTTCAATAGTCATACTGAATTATCTGAACATAATAAAGTGTATGATCTAGTTCGAGATTGCTGAACGACCGACCATTTCTTGAGTGTGGAGACTGATATTATAAATCTGATTGTCTTCCTATTGATTTTATGCCTGCACGTCCGCATACCTCTTTTACCTGGTGTACCACTTGTCTTATGGAAATGCAACTAATTTGCTTAACTGCATCTCAAATTTTGCTAAGCTTAAAATAGTATGCCCTTCAGCATTTCTTTGATGAGACTTTTTTAGATGGCAGTTTGACGTGTTATAGCTCAAAAATAGCGTTTATCAAATTGAAGTTATTGACGGTAAATCATCAAACTAATAGATAGCTCCACTTTACAGATATTTTCAACTTATTTTCTTGAAAAATGGCTGCTATTTAGACTTGTGTACTAGTCTCTGGGCTATTGTATTGGAGTATGAAGTGCAGTGTATTAGTTGGTCCTTGAATATTCTACTCGTTGTTCTTCACAAATGCTCATGAAGAGTAGAACAAAGAAACTTATGAGGAGTAGAACAGAGAAACTTGAGAATGGTTGAGACGAAGTATGTATGACTGCGTGTCCTTGATTGTTGCAATGTCTTCTCTTTTATAGTTGGTCCTTGAATATTCCACTTGTTGTCTTCATAAATGCAGCAATCTTCTAATGTTGAAATATTTCCGTTATTGCTAACGTCCTCTTCTCCAATCTTTCTTAAATTCTTGAATGCTTCCTTGATTCACGTCTTGATTCATTTTTTCCAGATCCTTGATTTTCATCCAACGTGCTTGTATATAGCTTCCTTATTTTGGGAAAGAAAGCTTTATACATGTATAATATGATCTTTGTATGATAGAGAATAGTCATGAGGAGATCTCTTCTTTGTTGATCATAATAGGAAAATATGTAAGATAATATAATTTCCTTTTCTGCTCCAGTCAAATATTTTAATGTTGGATAAAGATTTTTCCTTGGTCATATTTGAATCTGCTTCCTTTTTTGTGCTCATAAAATAATGTCCATCATTGGCTCATAATATCCAAGATTTATATTCATTCCTTTTTTGTATGCAGTACTAATCTCTAAGATTTATTCTTGCTGAATGCATTCGACGTTTCTTTATCCGAAGTGTCTTGAATCTATCATTGAGCTTTGAACACATTTTGATTAATAAAGTCTTCTGAAATCACTCTAAACTTTTCTTCGTATGGTAATTTCTGGCTATACAAATTTGAGCTGTATTATATTTAAACAACCCAAGAAAATTTCAAGATCCTCTTCATTTGACCTTAGATATTGATCTATATTAATTTGAATGTAGTCATATCCATCTTCTTGAATTTGAAATTTGATCACTGGACATTTTTGTGAACTTGAGACTTCTGACATATCTTGATACTCCATAGATTGTGGACCGACTTAAGTAACAAATCGATCTTTGATCTTTTCCTTTTGTAGAATGTTTTTCTTCCATATGGTTGTAATAAATCTTCTTTCCATGATTCTTGTACCTTGATTTGACAAGTCTTTTTCTTTCATTTTTTCTCCCATAATTCCATCTCGTAATATCTTTTTTCCATATTTGTTTGGATCGTATCATTAAAGTTGTACCAAAAATGAATTTACCACAAGTAAATGTTCTTTTAGTAAATTGTGTTGGTTTGTTATCATCAAGAAACTTTGGACGTAAATCCAAGTGAAAACAAATAGATTCTTGGGTTTCTTTCCCATGATTGGCTGATGCAAGAATTTACATGTACTTGTTTAGGAAAATCAGAAAACATTTTGGTGTCATGGAAGTTATATATCGTAGATGGCCGTTTATATTTCTAGTTTTTCACCCATCCATAGTAATCATAACTCCAATTACTCCATCACCAAGTATTGTGGTGGAATAAATAGGAATAGGATCGCCTTACCTAGGCATCTTAGATTCGAGTCTAGGTATGGAAAAAAATACTTGCCCTTTCAATGGGCCTTAGCCTTACATGCCCGGGGTAGTCGGGACTTCAAAGTCAATATCGAGCATCTTATGAAAATCCAAAAGAAAAAAAACTCCTATTACCCATTCCATAATGTTTGTGACCCTTGCTACTCTTTTTCTATATTGCCCTGATTTAATAGCTTGGATGGATAAACATAGTCAATAAAGAACAACTTCTTTTTTTCGTATAAAAGTTATATATGAATCATTTTACATGGGGGGCATTTCTAATCATATTGATGAATTCAAAAAGTTTACACACCGTTACCAATGATAATCTGAATGAAATCCAACAAATTATTGTCATCTTGTGCAAGAGGGGATGTCAATTTCTTCTGATCAAAGCCTTGGTCGCACTTTGCAACAGCAGTCCTAGCATCTGCTCCTTGTTGATTCATAGGTCTTCCAGATTGGAAAGCTTCTCTCATGCTGTCAAAACTTGACTTAACCAAACTATATGGTCCAGCACAAGAGCCCAAAGCAATTCTCATATCTGGATCTTTTTCATTTTCCAACAGTGATGACCACTTAATTGTTACTGCTTTGATAAATTTTAATCCCAAATCAATTGCTAATGTTTCAAGATCATGAACACTTGTTGCTGTTTGTGAACGAGGATCTGATCCGAGAGCCTTTAAGCAAAAATTTGGGTCTTGGACTCGATTGTGACAAAAGGTTGATAGTAAGGGAGATTGGCTTGTGGCTAGCTTTGTAACACATAACAAGAAAATGGAAAAAACCAGTGATGATGATGATGAAGGGAACAATAGTTTGCCCATTTTCTTTTGATGTGAAAGTGTAGCTATATAAACATAAGCCTTTGAACATGTCTTTTTATATTTGAAATTTTGAACTTGTTAGGAAATCCTTTCATGGCGACGAGATCCGGTAAGATATGGATCAAGATGAATAAAGTATTGTGATCATAAAATTACCTAACTAAGCAAACATCGCTATTATATTTATAATATATAGCCTTACTTTTGAAATATTTCCAAATATGGTGAGCCATGATGCGATCATACCAGCACTAACGCACCGGATCCCATCAGAACTCCGAAGTTAAGCGTGCTTGGGCGAGAGTAGTACTAGGATGGGTGACCCCCTGGGAAGTCCTCGTGTTGCATCCCATAAGAAGGGGAGCCTTGGAGTAACTGGTAAAGTTGCTGCCATGTGACCAGGAGGTCACGGGTTCAAGCCGTGGAAACAGCCCTTTGCAGAAATGTAAGGTGAGGCTGCGTACAATAGACCCTTGTGGTCCGGCCCTTCCCCGGACCCCGCGCATAGCGGGAGCTTTAGTGCACCGGGCTGCCCTTTTATGGTGAGCCATGAGAAGCTGAGTTGGACTCCATTTTCTCCTTCATCCCCGGAGCAATTTTCCATGGCAAAAACCATAATACACAGGCATGCCCTTTAACTTGACCTCACCTGGTATTTATGCCCTCCAAGTTTGTGTGTGCATATGTAGGCACTTGTTGTATAAAATTGAACAAGTAGACACACCTGTCATACATGACATAATACAAATAAGTGAGCGTATCTCACGCGTCATGTGTCTGCCTGTTCAACTTTATACAAGTTTAAGTCCTACTTGTGTACACCCAAAAGTTGGAGGGCATATGGTATGGACCAGTCAAAAATATCGAAATTCTCTTTGATCCTGGATCTTCACGTGTGCTTTTAGGAAGTACACCGTAACCCATCTGTAAGCCCCAACGAAGACAAACCTGAGCCGGAGTCTTTCCCAATTTCTCAGCAACTGAGATTATATAACAGGCTGCTTCAGAACCTCATCCCCCTTAAGGAATACAAAACCAGGAGAATCGAGTGGTGAATAGAAAGAAATAATAAAGTTTATGATCTAGTTTGAGATTGCTGAACGACCATCATATCTTGAGTGCGGAGACTGATATCTCAGCTGTATCCTTGTGGCATCTTATCATCAATTTATCCGGTAAACTACTAGGGGCTCATGTAGCCCATGCTGGATTACTCGTATTCTAGGCCGGAGCAATGAACTTTACTAATATAAATCTGATTGCCTTCTTATTGATTTTATGACTGCACCATGCCTTAGCGACTTTGAGTGTCCATATACCTCTTTACAGGGATTTTCAACTTATTTTCTTGAAAGATGGCTGCTACTTAATTAGACTTGTGTACTAGTCTCTGGGCTATTTGTGTTGGAGTTAGCAGTGCAATGTATTAGTTTTGTGGTTACTGATTTCTGCAATTAATATACATATCAGAGGCTTTGGGATTCTGTCTTTTGCACAGTAGCTTTCTCAGATTGCTTTGTGAATAATGGGGGCTTTCTTCAGTGTATATCACTTGCAAACTTGTTATGCTGAGCTGCCTTCTCAGATCCAAGTTGAAAACAATGCATCTTGAAAGAGATTCTTGGTTTCTTTCCCATTGGTTGATGCAAGAATTTACATGTATTTGCTTAAGGAAAATCAGAAAACATTTTGGTGTCATGGAAGTTATATATGGTAGATGGCCATTTGTATTCCTAGTTTTTCACCCATCCATAGTAATCATAAACTCCAATTACTCCATCACCAACTATTGTGGTGGAATGAATAGGTATATGATCACCTTACCTAGACGTCTTAGATTCAGGTCTAGGAATGGATAAAAATTCAATGGGCCTTACGTGCCCAGGTTAGTCGGGACTTCAAAGCCGATAGGATTAAAACCCAAACGAGAAAAAAAAACTCCATTATGTTTGTGGCCCGTGCTTCTCTTTTCTATATTGCCATGGTTTAATTGCTTGAATCATACACATAGTCGATAAAGAAAAACAATTTTTTTTCCCTTCAAATGATACTATCACAACTGTTACTCCTTTATGAATCATTTTACATTTCTAGTAAACTTTTCCACTTTTAATCATATTCATGAATTAAAAATGTTTACACAGCGTTACCTTCGATAATCTGGATCAATTTCAACATAATATCATTATATATTGCAAGAGGGGATCTCAATTTCTCCACATCAAAGTCTTTGTTGCACGTTAAAACAGCAGCCCTAGCACCTGCTACTTGTTGACCTATAGGTCTTCCAGATTGAAAAGCTGTTCTAATGTTGTCTAAATTCGAATAGAGCACAGAATATTCGCCATCACAAGATCCCAAAGCAGCTTTAATTTTTGGATCTTTTTCACTTTCCAACAATATTGAACACTTTCTAGCTATTCCTAAGACAAATTTTGATGCCAATTCAATTGTTACTCTTTCAAGATCATGTTTACTTGTTGCTGTTTTAAATCGAGGATCTGATCCAACAACATTTAAGCAAAAGTTTGGGTCTTGAATGTGAGTGTGACAAAAGTTTGACAGTAAGGGAGATTGGCTTGTGGCTAGCTTTGTAACACATAACAAGAAAATGAAAACATAAATAAGTGATGATGAAGGGAACAATAGTTTGCCCATTTTCTTTTGATGTGAAAGTGTAGCTATGTAAAATAAGCCTTTGAACATGTCTTTTTATATTGACATTTTGGACTTGTTTGGGATATATGCATTTATGGCGAGAAGATTCTATATAAATTAAGTTAAATTAATTATGTATTGCTAAAATCTGGTAAGATGATCAAGATCAATAAAATCTTGTGATCATATTGTAAAATCTACATATATTTGAGTGTTGCATCTTTCAATTTATTCTTTTTTTCTTTGGTTTTTAATGTTTTATTTTAATGCACCTGAAAGGCCAAAAGTCAAGTATTTTCAGTTCACCATCTTTAAAAGGGAAAATTAGACAGAATGTCAGTCCATCAAACTTATTTACATCCAAAATAGCCTACTTTAAAAAATCACTCATTTTTTACATTAATTGGCCTGAAACAGTACAAATTATGAGAAAAGGGAGAACAGTAGCTTGCAGCTCGCTCCTCCGCCTCTTCCACCACTTGCTCACTCACCTCCAGCCCCTTCACCTTACAATTATAATTCACCACCATCTCGGCCACCAAATTCACTGCCTCCTCCACCACCAGTATACAAATACTCATCACCTCCGCCACCAAATTCATCTTTGCCGCCTCATTCACCTCCATCCTCAGTTCCTTGTATATAACCCCACCCCCACCACCTCCTTACATTGAACCACCTCCACCACCCTCTTCATCACCATCTCCTCCACCTCCACCAATTTATTAGTATAATTCTCCACCCCCAATATACGGAGGTCCATTGTCATCAGTGATAGGAGTTTCATATGCTTCTCCACCCCACTACCCTTTTATTAATTCTTTCAGAAATTTTTACTAACTCATCCTCAGTCTACAAAATTGTTTCTACAATTATTATTTACTCAACTCTTCAAGTCATTAACAAAATCTGGAATTAGAAGTTAGTTTACAGTGCTTGCTGCAGGTGATTTTATCTTTAATGATCATATTTTGATTTCTTTGTAGTGGAGGAAAATGGAAAAATAAGTGGAGGCCGGTAGGGTGGTGGATTCTCACCAAATTCCGATAAGAGTGGTGGTCCGTAGAGAAAAGTTTTTTTTTTATACTAGTCTTTATTTTAAAAAATAGATATCGATACATTACATATACATTACAGAATTATTTATACAATATCGATACATGTTTATACACCATTTATACAATATCGATACACGTTTGTACATTATTTATACAATATCGATACACGTTTATACACTATTTATACAATTTTGATACATTACATAACTTTTATACATTATCGATACATTACATATACATAACATATACATGCGGCTATTTGTTTTGTAATTTTTTTTTATGGCTAGTTCATTTTTGGGCTATATTTTTTGTAAAGAAAACTTGGCTATATTTATTGTAAACTAATTATTTTATTGTACATATTTGAAATTATCCCTCTTGAAAAATGTGTACTAAATCATTAATATATAATCATTTTGAAAATGGGCGCAACACTTTATTCTCTTCTACCACTCTTTGTTTACTTCTGGCCTTCCCAAACTCCTACACCGGGGGGAGTCAGATCTTGGAGTAAGTTCATTTTCATGGAAATCTACTCAAGAGTTTAGGCCCCTAATTCGGTCCTTTTTTCTTGAAAGGGGGCCCATTGGAATATCTTCTCACTGCCTTCGTGATTCTAGGGGGGATCAAAAAGGAGATATAGCAATAAACGACCTATTTTGAGTTTGAAAGAAAGACATCTGGTTCACACATATAGCGATGCATTTATAGTTTTTCAATCACTGGTAAGTAATATCAAAGTGTTGATTGCTCTGAACCCCAATAAATCACTCTTCAAAGTTCAAACAAATGCAAGAATGTGTTAAAATTGACAAGATTCTTGTTGAAGATGTGAACATTTGGAAGGAAGATAATTCTTCTTTGGTATGAAATGTAAAGATAATAAATTTGTGATAGAAATTTTTGGCAAGCATTACATGATTTCACAAGGTAAAGCTTGACATTTCCTATATTGTGATGTCATGGATGACATCAAGAGGAAGAATTCATTCCTATAAACAGGTGTATCTTGGTTCATTTGTAACGCACCTCTCACTTGCCTTCTCATCTTCTAAGACATTTGTTTCTTCTTTCTCTCTTGTAGTATTTCACTTGTATTCTTTTGGAGTGAAATAAAATTGGGGTTGATTGTGTCCGAGGAGTAGACAGAAAATAAAAGTTTTGCCGAACCTTGTAAATTACTGGTGTTCTTTTTTATTGTTGTCTCATTTACTATTTATTAGCTTCCTTTAATTATAGTAGTTGTGATTCAATCACACTATATATATTCGGCTTCCGCAACAGAATGAGTTGTATTCCTAGTTTTTCACCCATCCATAGTAATCAGAACTCCAATTACTCCATCACCAACTATTGCGGTGGACTGAACAAGTATAGAATGACCTTGCCTAGACGTTTTAGATTCGAGTCTAGGAATGGAAAAAAATTCAATGGACCTTATGTGCTAGGGTTAGTCAGGACTTCAAAGCCGATAGGTTTAAAACCCAAAAGAAAAAAAAACTCCATTACCTGTTCCATAATGTTTGTGGCCCTAGCAATCTTTTCTATATACTAGTTTTGGGACACGTGCGTTATACATGTGTCTCATATAAATTCCTTTAGACTATTTAAAAGGATAAATATAATATTTAAATATGTGTGTAATGAGTAATAGAAATTATAATTTGCTCAATTTAAAGAATAGTAAAGTTTATATCAATCATACTCTTTGTTCGTAACTATTTCCACCGTTTGTTTCGTCCTTCTCCATTCCAATAGGTTGTTAACTTTGATCCAAAAAGGACTAAAATTGTTTACACTCTCTAACTTTGCTTTAAAAATTAAATACCCTCCTCAACTTTGAACAATAATCGTTCTCCCCCCTTTATCCTATGCAATGTCTATTTTATCCTTAATATTTTTAATTTTTTATTTATGTAATGTCTTTTTATATTATATATTTATTTTTTCTTAACCTAGGTATTTACCATTTTTAGTTAAATTCATTTACATTATTAATAAAATAATCCTTTTACAAACTAATCACAAAATCTAATGCTATCTTTTATGATTGATATTTTTATATTATATGCATTAAGTGGGCGTTTGGTCATGAAAAAAAATTCACTTTATTTAAAAATTTTGGAGTTGGAGTTATGTTTGGCCATACCTTTTTTGAAAGACTTTTTAGAATTCAAAGTGTTAAATACAACTAAAAAGTGAAAACAAGTATTTAGGTGTTTTCATTTTTTCAAATACAACTTCAAGTTGTATTTGAAAATTTTATGGCCAAACAATATTTTTTTTGAATAATTTAAAGTGAAATAATTTTTTGAAAAATAGTGAAAAATTCTTATGGCCAAACGGGCATGTATGTCTATATGTAATTATGTATATAGATGTATGTTTTTTTCGTTCTCTCTCTGTTATTCTCTAATGTCTACATAGATAAATGAGTTTTGGTTGTCAATAATAAAATATTTTCTAAATTATAATTTAAAATTTATAAACAACAATCATTTAATTTTATATATATGCATTGAAATATATTTATAAAGTTATAATTACCTGTTATTTTTACTTGTATAATTAGATATTAGAGTTTTGATTATTATTAATATTTTATTTTATTTTGCTCATTTATTTCATTATGAAATGTCATTAACTTACATATTCAATTAGTATTTTTCACTTTTCTTTTTCATTTAAGAAATTATATATATATATATATATATATATTTTATACAACATATGTTATGTAGATTTTAAAAAATAAAAATTGTGATTACAATTTGTTTTTTTTAAAAAAAATATAAAGCTTGATAATACAAGGGCAAAATAGGCATTTAAAAAATTCAATTAGGATAAAGGGGGGAGAATGATTATTGTTCAAAGTTGAGGGGGGTGTTTAATTTTTAAAGCAAAGTTCGGGGCGTAAACGATTTTCACCCATAGTTACAACATAAACTATAAGCATGTGATTAAGCCTCCAAATGAGATTAATTAAGAATCAAACTTTGACAAAGTGACTATGCAAAGTTTGTAAGCAACACCACAATTGTAACATTCTTTCATGTATGATGCGTTGGATGTAATAATTTTATTGTCCGAAGAAAAGTATATCCTTGAGAAAAAACGTTTCTCTAACGTACAAAATATTCTAACATCGAAATTTAAGTATCTTGAGGAAAACATATGAAATATTTTCAGTGTTTTCATCTTTTTTCTTCTCACCACATCTCCTTATAAGACACAAAAGTAATTATCAGATTATAACATCTAGGAATTCTGAATTCAATATATATTTTTAATGAAAGTATATATCTCCTAATATCATATTTTTGTTTGTGTAGGAATACTTTACTTGGGTTTTAAAATTAATTTCACCAACTCACGATCTTTATTAAAGAAGAAAGATCAATTTATATATTACCTATGAGAGTAAACTATCTGCAAAGGTGATTTAGAATATCAAAATCAGTACAAACTATTTATCAAGATAAGGAGGTTGACAAGAGAATCAAAAAATTAATCATATAATTTTAAATTACACAAACACACAAAATATTAACTCACTTCTTTAATAGCTTGAATCGATAAACATAGTCAATAAAGAAGAATCAATTTTTTCCCCTTCAAATGATACTATCATAACTGTTACTCCTTTATGAATAATTTTACATTTCTAGTAAACTTTTCCACTTCTAATCATATTCATGAATTAAAAAAGTTTACACAGCGTTACCTTCGATAATCTGGATCAATTTCAACATAAGATCATTATCTATTGCAAGAGGGGATTTCAATTTCTCCACATCAAAGCCTTTGTTGCACTCTAAAACAGCAGCCCTAGCACCTGCTACTTGTGGATTTATAGGTCTTCCAGATTGATAAGCTGTTCTAATGCTGTCTAAATTCGAATAGAGCACAGAATATTCGCCATCACAAGATCCCAAAGCAGCTTTAATTTTTGGATCTTTTTCACTTTGCAACAGTATTGTACACTTTTTAGCTATTCCTAAGACAAATTTTGATGCCAATTTAATCATCAATGTTTCAAGATCATGAATACTTGTTGCTGTTTTAAATTGAGGATCTGATGCAACAATCTTTAAGCAAAAATTTGGGTCTTGAATGTGAGTGTGACAAAACTTTGACACTAAGGGAGATTGGCTTGTGGCTAGCTTTGTAACACATAACAAGAAAATGAAAAAATAAATAAGTAATGATGAAGGGAACAATAGTTTGCCCATTTTCTTTTGATGTGAAAGTGTAACTATATAAACATAAGCCTTTGAACATATCTTTTTATAATTGAAATTTTGAACTTGTTTGGAAATGCATTTATGGCAAGAGATCCGGTAAGATATGGATCAAAATGAATAAAGTATTGTGATCTAAAGAATTTGAAGAGTTATTTTGAATAATTAATACACTAAATTCGATTAACCAAAAGATTAGTACATGAATCATATTCATTTACTAAATGCATATCTATAATAGTAATATTAATATTTTGTTAAATGATAATTTCAATTAATTACTACATTTACTATATTTTGCTTAAATGGGAAGGATTGTTTACTCTTCCAATTTTTAATGTATGTTTAATGTTTGCATATTTTCTTAAGTAAAGCCTCTCTATCTATTTTGGTCCTTTGAAATTCCACGTTATGACATTTATGTGTAGACCTTTCAAATTCCACCGTTAATGACATTTATGTGTAAACTTTTCATATATTTTATTGCACTTTATAAGTGTACAACAAAGATATGATAAAGAGTCACGTAGGTCCATTCTTAGTTCTAAAAGACGTCCAAACATACGGGGCGTTACAAAGAAATACACATCTAGGAGATGAAATGGACTCACATTAGCTAGCATGCACAACGCAAAAATAATGCCAACAATTCGGTTAAAATATATCCACCAAAGCTCTTGATGAAGAATATATCTGGTAAATGCATTTATAGAGAAAATGTCCAACCATCAAAGTCTAACTCAACGAGTTAGCAAAGATGTTATAAAGGAATTAAAGGAAATTATGAGACAGTTTCTTTTTGGTTCGGGGGGAGTGAGAATAGGGGCGACTCAACGTAATTGGTGGCCTAAAGCCAAATTTCGATACAAGGCGCTAAACCTCTTTATAAAATATAAAAATCATGCATACATTATTTGATGTGTATTTTTCTAGCATTTTAAATGCAAAGTTGTCAATTGTTATTTTCAGAATGGACTAACGAGTAAAGGGTGTCACATAAATTGAAATACAAAATAAAAAAATTCAAATTAAAAGAGAATAGAAAGTAGAACCTAATTCGAGAATTTAATAACTCGATATTATAACAAAATTTCACTACTTCAATTTGCTCGTTGTTATGCCTGAAAACCGAGAAAAAAATGAAAAAGAGTGCAATTTGATTTATTACAAGAAGGAAGACGAGAGTATTAAAGTATAAGTTTTTTATGAGAATTAAAAAAAGAAAATAATTTAGATTATATGTGTAAATTACCTCGAATGTATATAAATACACTTTAAATTACATAGCAGATAGTTCAATAGATCTTATACCGTTTCTATCGAAATATTTACTATTTTTTCCCCAAAAAACTCACACATAAGAACAACTTTTAATAATTAATATGGGGCCTAAAATATTTTGGGGCCTAAAGCGGTCGCCTCATTCGCTTGGCCATTGAGCCGGCTCTGAGTGAGAAGGGTGTGTACTAGCCGGGGTGAAGCTACAACACTACTTATGAATTAGGGAGAAGTGAGACCCCAACAACTTTGGCCCGGACAATGTAGTTGTGTTAAAAGATCCACCTAATATGAATAAATTATTCACTTAGAACTTATAAACTCAAAATTTAATAGTTGCATCTCAAATTTTGTGCAGTCTAAAATAGCATACCCTTCATCATTTCTTTGATGAGACTTCTTTAGATGGCAATTTGACGCCCTCAAAAATTGCGTATATCAAATTGTAGTTATTGACAGCATATCATCAAACTAATAGCTCCACATTACGTATATTTTCAACTTATTTTCTTGAAAAATTGATGCTATTTAGACTTATGTATTGGAATTAGCAGTGCAATGTATTAGTTTCCTTAGTTAAATTCTTACCTTTGTGGTTACTGATTTACAACAACAACATACCCAGTGTATTCCCATAAAGTGGGGTCTGGAGAGTGTAGAATGTACGCGGATCGTATCTTTACCTTAGAGGATTTGTGGTTACTGATTTCTGGAATTTATATACATAGATTCTGTCTTTTGCACAGTAGCTTTCTCAGATTGAATTATGAAAGAGATTCTTGGTTTTTTTCCCATTGGCTGATGCAAAAATTTACATGTACTTGCCTAGGAAAATCAGAAAACGTTTTGGTGTCATGGAAGTTATATATCGTAGATGGCCCGGGTTAGTCGGGACTTCAAACCAATAGGATGAAAACTCAAAAGAAAAAAAAAACTCCCATTACCCGTTCCATAATGTTCGTGGCCCTCGCTACTCTTTTCTATATTGCCATGGTTTAATAGCTTGAATCGATAAACATAGTCAATAAAGAAGAACAATTTTTTTTCCCTTCAAATGATGCTATCATTACTGTTACTCCTTTATGAATCATTTTACATTTCTAGTAAAATTTTCCACTTCTAATCATATTCATGAAATCAAAAAGTTTACACAGAGTTACCTTCGATAATCTGGATTAGTTTCATTATAATATCATTATCTTTTGCAAAAGGGGATTTCAATTTCTCCTCATCAAAGTCTTTGTTGCACTTTAAAACAGCAACCCTAGAAGCTGCTACTTGGTGAACTATAGGTCTTCCAGATTGATAAACTGTTCTAATGCTGTCTAAATCCAAATTGAGCACAGAATATGCTCCACTACAAGAGCCCAAAACAGCTTTAATTTTTGGATCTTTTTCACTTTCCAACAGTGATGAACACTTTCTAGCTATTCCTCTGGAAAATTTTATTGCCAATTCAATTGTTAATGTTTCAAGATCATGAATACTTGTTGCTGTTTTAAATCGAGGATCTGATCCAACAAACTTTAAGCAAAAGTTTGGGTCTTGAATATGAGTGTGACAAAACTTTAACACTAAGGGAGATTGGCTTGTGACTAGCTTTGTAACACATACCAAGAAAATGAAAATAATCAGTAACAATAGTTTGCCCATTTTCTTTTTATGTGAAAGTGAAGTTATATAAACATAAGCCTTTGAACATGTCTTTTATAATTGAAATTTTGAACTTGTTTGGGATGATGCATTTATGGCGAGGAGATCCAATATAAATTAAGTCAAATATTCAATATTTGAATTAACAAACTTGATATTGTTTTTTTTTTTTTTGATAATTACCTAACTAAGCAAACGTATTTTAAAATATTACCAAACATGGCGAGCCATGAGAAGCATTTTCTCCTTCATCCCGGGAAAATTTCCATGGCAAAAACCATAATTTCACTCCACTGCCGTCATTAATTGGAAATGTCTAATATTCATTCTTTGAATTAACAAACTTGATATGGTTTTTTGATAATTTTTCAATCAAGGATAATCTAAACATATGAACTGAATAAAGATTTCTCCTGATCATGTTCGAGCTGAGCGACCATATCTTGATTGTGAAGACTGATATCTCAGTTGTATCCTCATGGAATCTTATCACCTATTAACAAATATATATCTGATTGTCTGTCCTATTGATTTCACGCTTGCACCATGCCTTGTGACTGTGATTGTCCACATACTCTTTTATGGTGTACCACTTTTGTTGTAGAAATGCAACTAATTTGTTTAGCAGTGCAGTGTATTAGTTTCCTTAGTTAAACTCTAACCTCTGTGGTTACTGATTTCTGCAATTTATATACATGTCAGAGGCTTTGGGATTTCTATACTCATAGATTCTGTCTTTTGACAGTAGCTTTCTTCAGTTGCAAACTTGTTATGCTTAGCTGCTTTCTCAGACCCCAGTTGAAAACAATTCATCTTGAAAGAGATTCTTGGGTTCTTTCCCATTTGCTGATGCAAAAATTTACATGTACTTGCTTAAGGAAAATCAGAAAACATTTTGGTGTCATGGAAGTTATATATATCGTAGATGGCCATTTGAATTCCTCGTTTTTCACCCATCCATAGTAATCATAACTCCAATTACTCCTTCACCAACTACTGTGGTGGAATGAATAGGTATAGGATCACCTTACCTAGACGTCTTAGATTCGAATCTAGGAATGGAAAAAAATTCAATGGGCCTTACGTGCCCAGGTTAGTCGGGACTTCAAAGCCGATAGGATTAAAACCCAAAAGAGAAAAAAAAAATCCGTTATGTTTGTGGCCAGGGGTGTGCATCGGTCGGTTCGGTTCGGTTTTGTATATTATCGGTTTGGTTTATCGGTTATCGGTTTGTAAACATGCAAAACCGATAACCAAACCAATAAGATATTCGTTATCGGTTTTTGGTTAATCGGTTTTTGGTCCTTAACGGTTTGGTTATCGGTTTAACCGATAAGAAAATGCTGCTATAATATTTTTGATTTCTCTTATTTTCTTCTTCATATATAGACTACTTTCATGCATAAACATCTATACAAATTACAAGCATAAGCAAATTCAAATACGTTATTACTAAAATAAACTTATTTTCTTTCTTATTAAGTAGAAAACTTGAATACAGTAGCAATGGTAGCAATTTCTCAAAAAGAAAAACAACACTGATAGGTAGAATGCTATCAAACCAATGACTTTAGAAAGAAAACAACAACACTAAGACAACAATTATAAAATGCAAAAAATAATAGGGTATATATTTAAAATCTAAAGCCACTATTATACAATTATGAATAAAAATATAATCTAAATATAATCTTATTGGGTTATCGGTTTAACCATTAACTAAAATCTTAAAACCGATACCGAACCGATAGCCCAATAATTTTTTTTACAAAACCGTTTAAAAACCGTTAACCCAATAACCCAATACCAATAAACCAATAATATTTTTATCGATTCGATTTATCTGTTAAACCGGTTTTTGCACACCCCTATTTGTGGCCCTTGCTACTCTTTTCTATATTTCCATGGTTTAATAGCTTGAATGGATAAACATAAACAATAAAGAACAATTTTTTCCCTTCAAATGATAACAATTTTTTTCCCTTCATATGATACTATCATAAATGTTACTCCTATATGAATCATTTTACATACAGGACATTTCTAGTGAAATTTCTCACTTCTAATCATATTCATAAATTCAAAAAGTTTACACATCATTAGATTGGATAATCTGAATGAATTTCAACATATTATCATTATCTTTTGCAAAAGGGGATGTCAATTTCTCCTCATCAAAGTCTTGGTTGCACTTTAAAACAGCAGTCCTAGCAGCTGCTACTTGTAAAACTATAGGTCTTCCAGATTGAAAAGCTGTTCTAATGCTGTCTAAATCCAGATAGAGCACAGAAAATGCTCCACTACAAGAGCCCAAAAGAGCTCTAATTTTTGGATCTTTTTCACTTTGCAACAGTGTTGAACACTTATTAGTGATTGCTTTGGCAAATTTTATTGCCAATTCAATTGTTAATGTTTCAAGATCATGAATGCTTGTTGCTGTTGCAAATCGAGGATCTGATGCAACAATCATTAAGCAAAAGTTTGGGTCTTGAATGTGAGTGTGACAAAACTGTGACACTAAGGGAGATTGGCTCGTGGCTAGCTTTGTAACACATAAGAAAAAAATGAAAAAATAAATAAGTGATGATGAAGGGAACAATAGTTTGCCCATTTTCTTTTGATGTGAAAGTGTAGCTATATAAACATAAGCCTCTGAACATGTCTTTTTATATTGAAATTTTGAGCTTGTTTGGAAATGCATTTATGGCGAGGAGATCCGGTAAGATAATGGATCAAGATGAATAAAATATTGTGATCATAAAATTACCTAACTAAGCAAACATAGCTGTTATATTTATACTATACGGCTATATCTTTAAAATATTACCAAATATGGCGAGCCATGAGAAACTAAATTGGAGTCCATTTTCTCCTTCATCCCCGGAGCAATTTTCCATGGCAAAAGCATAATTTCATCCCGTCATTCATTGGAAATGTCAAATATTCAATCTTTGAATTAACAAACTTGATATGGATTTTTTATAACTTTTCAATCAAGGATAATCTTATCAGAGTTATGATCATTTTGGAAATTTGACATACATTTCAATAATTCTTTACCTGGTTTACCTACTCTGCCAACAAGAAATTGGAATACTCTAGTCTTTTAGTTGAAGTGCTACCCTCTTATGTTCTTTATATCCATGCGTATGTTAATTTGTTTATTTGACGCTTTTGATTGACTTAGGGTGCTTGCTGGATCGGAGAAGCTCAACGAGATGTGGGTTCAATTCCCACTATGCCTCATCCTAGTGGGTGTCTATGCCATTGGGCTAGCTAAACTTGCTCTGATCTTCTGGGGTCAGTACTCACTGTTATTTGAGAACTACATGATGCCTTCTGCGGCTTTAAGAACTATATGGTGAAAATATCACTCACTAAGCTTGTGACTAGCATAATATGATACCCATCTATAATCTTGGATGAAAGAAGAAGGACCATAGCGGGAAAGATGTTCAACAGTCGTATTGAATTATCTAAACATATGAACAGAATACAGTTTTCTCATGATCAAGTTCGAGCTGAGCGCCATATCTTGAGTGTGGAGACTGATATCTCAGCTGTATCCTCATGGAATCTTATCAACTATTAACAAATATATATCTGATTGTCCGTCCTATTGATTTTACGCGTGCACCATGCCTTGCGACTGTGATTGTCCACATACCTCTTTTACGGTGTACCACTTCTGTTGTAGAAATGCAACTAATTTGTTTAGCAGTGCAGTGTATTGGTTTCCTTTGTTAAGTTCTTACATCTCTGGTGTACTGACTTCTGCATATTAGGCTTTTCGATTGCTATATGCATAGCTTCTGTCTTTTGCACAGTAGTTTTCTCAGATTGCTTTGTGAATAATGGGGGCTTCTTCAGTGTATATGTACTTGCAAACTTATTATGCTTACCTGCCTTCCCAGTTTCAAGTTGAAAACACTGCACCTTGAAAGAGATTCTTAGTTTCTTTTTGGGTTGTGGGGTTGCTCATCTTGGTTTCATTCCATTGGCTGATGCAAAGAATTTACATGTACCTAGGAGAATTGGAAAACATTTTGGTGTCATGAAAGTTATATATGGGTAGATGGCCATATGTATTCCTAAATTTTCACCCATTTATAGTAATCATAACTCCCATTACTCCATCACCAAGTATTATGATGGGATGAATATGATCACCTTACCTGGAGGCTGGAGGTCTCAGATTCAAGTCCCGGAATGGAAAAGTTTCTGGTTACTCGGATTAGTTGGGACTTCAAAGCCGATTAATAGCTTGAATTGATGAACATAGCCAACAAAGAACAATTTGTGAGACATTTCTAGTGAAATTCCGCACTTTAAAACTCTGAAATATAATAAAGTAAAAACTTAATCATATTCATGCATAGCATTAGCAAGGATAATCTGAATGAAATTCAACAAATTATTATTGTCAGCTGCAAGAGGGGATGTCAATTTCTTCTCATTAAAGTCTTTGTTGCACTTTGAAACAGCAACTGTAGCATCTGCTCCTTGTTTACCTATAGGTCTTCCAGATTGAAAAGCCACTCTTATACTGTCAAAATCCAAATTGAGCAAAGCATAAGCTCCAGTACAAGAGCCCAAAGCAGCTTTAATTTCTGGATCTTTTTCACTTTGCAATAGTGATGAACACTTATTAGTTACTGTTTTGGCAAAATTTGATCCCAAATCAATTGTTAAGCCTTCAAGATCATGAACATTTTTTGCTGTTTTAGAATGAGGATCTGATCCAACAACTTTTAAGCAAAAGTTTGGGTCTTGGACTCCATTGTGACAAAAAATTGATACTAAGGGGGATTGGCTTATGGCTGGCTTTGTAACACATAAGAAAATGAAAAGAATCAGTAACAATAATAGTTTGCCCATTTTCTTTTGATGTGAAAGTGAAGCTATATAAACATAAGCCTTTGAACATGTCTTTTATAATTGAAATTTTGGACTAGTTTGGGATGCATTTATTTCGAGAAGATCCAATATAAATTAAGTCAAATATCCGATATTTGAATTAACAAACTTGATATGTTTTTTTTGATAATTTTTTAATCAAAGATAATCTTAGTAGATATATGATCATTATGAAAATTTGACATACATTTCAATATAATTCTTTATCTTGTTTACCCTGCCAACAAGAAATTGGTGTCTGTGCCATTGGGCTAGCTAAACTTGCTTTGATCTAGTGTGCGTCCGCTTCTGTTCGGGCTCACTCAGCAGAAAGTTAACTCTCTTTTCCAACTTTAACTTGAGCCTTTCTTCAACCCCAGGATGTGATGAGTCAACATCGAGGTGTCAAACGACTCCGTCGATAAGAGCTCTTGGAAGTCATCAATTTATTATCCTCGGTGTACTTTTGATCTGTTAAGCGAGAGTCCACTCCCAGATCACTACGACCGATTCTTATCTCTGTTCGACCAGTCAGTCTCACAATCAGGCAGACTTCTACCATTACCGCATAGGCAGAATTTTAAATTGAGCCTACCTTCGCACTAATTAATTAATTAATTAATTTTCCTCTTGTGAAAAATTTAATATATCTTCTGGGGTACATGATAGAGAGAGGCCAAAATGGAAACTTCTAGTTAGTTTGCAGAAACTTCTGGTCACAAAACTAAAAAAAACCACAAAAGTTGCATTTCCAGTTATTATGGTCACTTCACTCACTTGGTCACCAAGATAATAGTGACAAAATAAACTTGTAGGACTTGGTGTAAAAAAAACCTATACTTTTGTATGACCATGACTTGAAGTCTTGAACATGCTCTGTTTACTTGTAATCCATTAAATTTCAACTTCTCCCACAGAAATAAATTAAAAGCAGTAATGCAACAATAAGATTGAATGCCACTACAATATAAAGTTGAAATTGACCCTTAGAATATTGATCACCAAGCATCTCAGCAAATCAAATGATGAAGAATTTTTTACAAGAAAAATATTAAGTGTAGACTCTACAAGAGGCCCTAGGAGATGAAATGGATGCTGGTGATTCTCCTTTTTTTTTTTAATGTGCAACTCTAGAACTCCCATCCAATATATCTGCAAAACTTTTCGCGAATGGAGTGACTCTAAACAGGCTTGCCTGCACAATTCAAAAATAATGGCAAGAATCCAGTTAAAATATATCCAGGAAAATTCATGCACTTGTAAAGAAAATCTCCAACCATCAAAGGTTTTACTTCAATGAGTTAGCAAAGATATCATAAAGGAATCCCTGAACAAATAGGAGGCGTGATCCACTGGGTCACACGACAAAGTAACACTCAACATAAAAATGCACACTCCATGTGAAATATACATCTGCATAGGAGCTTTTTGATAGTAGTCGTGACCAATAACAACCATCATCTATCGGCTTGTTCATAAGGTGAGCTTCAAGCCCGATTAGGGGAAATGATGAGGCAATTTCTTTTTGTTTGGTGGGAGTGGGAAATGTTGTGTACTAGCCAATCGAATTACTATCTGGTTCACACATATAGGCGGATGCATTTATAGTTTGTCTATCGCTAGTAAGTAATATAGCCAATTTCTTTTGGTCCATGTCATTATCACATCAGAATATGATAAAAAGTAGGGGACTGATTTACAATTGCTATCTTCATCGTATCAAAGAAATCGACAGTCCAACAGGTATTTGAATAAGAGGAAAAACATAAACAACTCGCCTGCTGAATATCCGAGAACTTGTTGAACAAGTCTTCAGGTATGGACCAGTCAAAAATATCGAAATTCTCTTTGATCCTGGATTCATGTGCGCTTTTAGGAAGTACACTATGACCCATCTGCACACCCCAACGAAGACAAACCTGAGCCGGAGTCTTTCCCAATTTCTCAGCAACTGAGATTACAACAGGCTGCTTCAGAACCTCATCACCCTTGAGGAATACTAAACCAGGAGAACCGAGCGGTGAATAGCCCTAAGAGAAATAAACATGTTAAAAAACTAAAACAAATGAATATGATAAGTAGTCTACTCATTGATTAATAGTAAATAAATCAACTAATTCCAATCCATCCCTGAGAAATTGAATAAACACGTGGAAATCTGAAAACTGGTTTTAGTTAGTGAGCTCACAGAGAGGTGCACTCCCCTGGATTTGCAGAGTTCCTTTAATTTCGCCCGCTGACACGTAGGATTGCATTCCACTTGGTTAACAGCAGGAGGAATACGAGCTATTCCAAAAAGATCTTCCAGTTTCTTAGTAGAGAAATTGCTAACGCCGATAGCTCTAGCCTTCCCCGAATCATAAAGTTTCTCCATTGCTTTCATGTGCTAGGTATATCTGCTGGAATTAGATTTTCAGGTTTAAAGCTATCTGCAGAATTCTTCATCCTGACAGGCCAGTGAATCTTCAAAAAAGATAAAACCAAATAGGAAACAAAAATGTAAGTCACTCCAGAAGTTTAACAACTCATTGAATCCCCTTTCTAGTGAGAATTTTTTGATAAGACACGAGAACTACAAGAATAGCAGCAGATGCTTCTAAAAGATAGTTAATCGAAATGGAAACATCCAGTCAGCATCAAAAACAGTAGCATATGCAAAGCTTCTGTTAAGTACTCACAAGGTACAAATCAATGTAGTCGAGTTGCAGATCAGCTAGAGTTTTGTTAAATGCCACCGGTACATCTTCAGGTGCATGATCAGTGCACCTACACAAGTTCATATATCAAAATCTATGAATATCTCTAAACACAAAGGACAAAAAGTTAACGGAAAAGAACCAGAGACCGCCAACTTTTCAATTGCTTGAATGCATGTCATCTGAATCAATTATGACACGCATTTGACATAAAGCAAGAAAAGGACACTTGCACATATAAATGAAAGGAATTAAGAGTCCCTATTAGTTACGAATTAAAAGTCAGCTTAGAGTAGTGATTTTATTGTCTAATATTAGGAAGTGTAAAGCATACATCAAAAGCGTCAACAATGCCAAATGAAAGAAGGATTGTTAATAACTAATGAGATCACAAACATTCAAGAAGTCAACTTCCAAAAGGACAGAAATGCGACTCTGTTATATTTAGGGTGAGAAACGGAAAAAAAAGAGGGTTTTTCATCAATTTGTTTGAATCTTGATTACCAGAGTTTGGATGTAATAAAGAGATCTTCCCTCTTGACAACACCATCTTTGAACAGCTTCTTCAGAACTTCACCGATCTAAGGAAATGGAGAAATAGGAAATAGAGGTAATACTTTCAAGTTTCAACAATAAATTGTCTAACATCTTTTCAATCGAAATCCCAATCAAAGACAAGTTCTACCAAGGCCAGGATCTGAAAGAGAGGATTCACTTTCCGAAATAAGCTTCGAAAGTTAAGATGTCAATCCAATTTTGACAGGACACAAAATGTTAGACACAACTAGCAAAAAAATGGCATGTCTATTAGTTAACGAAGCCAAAGCTCATTATGGCTTTACAGATTATATTGTATGCTGATATCGGAGATCCAAGATAAACTTGTAAGAGTTTTCACCCTGCACCACAGCACCAACATTAGAGGAATATATAACAAGATATGTGAATGGTAAGCAACAACTTAAAGACATCTTTGGCGAAAACAGACATTTCGACATAACACTTTATATAGTGTAATCTGTGTATTGGCAAATGACAGATTAACATTGTTCACTTGTAGTAACATGTTTAATGCAAGAGACATTTATCTATGAAAAGCCTATATTTGCTTGACATCATTAACTCAAATTACCTCTTTCTCATTGCCATAAATTTGAGCACAATCAATATGACGGTATCCAACCTGTAAAGCATAAATGAAAAGTGAATAATTAACTCTGAAATTTGTGAAAAATACCACAAATGACACATCTAGCTCTAAAATTCTTGCACCAGACAATCATCCCTTGCTACCCAAAACTGCATAACATTCAAGATTATACATATGGGACCGCTTAGTAATTGCAAGTGACACTTCATAGTGGGTGACTTTCTAAAAAATGATCCATAAAGTATATTCATAACCATAGTGCTGCGTAAATGTGGGACACATTTCCTCCAATATTTCCACATTGGGGTCGACGATATACCAAATTTACAGTTGAATGTAAAATACACATGTCATGCATTTCAATGTGGTACCATTGGCATTGGGAACTAGTCGCCTAAAAAGGATTACTTGCTCACAGTCGGTACATTCTCAGAACAAAAAAGGTGCATGACATTTGTATAACAAACAACAACATATCAGCAGAGGCGGATTCAGGATAAAAGCCTACATGGTGACCAAGGGATTTGAATCGTTGACCAAAGAGGGCAGCTAAGCTTAAAAGGATCTTTTTCTGCCACTGAACCAACAACACACTCTATTAATGGTCCAAGTTGTATTTGACATATATTTTCAGGATAAAAGCCTACATGGTGACCAAGGGATTTGAACCGTTGACCAAAAAGGGCAGCTAATCTTAAAAGGATCTTTTTCTGCCACTGAACCAACAACACACTCTGTTAATGGGTTTCCAAGTTGTATTTGACATATATTTACTGATTTTTTCAATACAAATACAGGATTCGCGCAAAAGTTACTGGGTTTACGGGAACCCCCATCTAATACCCTAAATTAGCCCCTACATACCAGTGTAAATTCCACAAGTGTAATCTGATGTATGTAAACCTTATTCCTATCTTTGAGGGGTCTAGAGACTGTTTCTACCGTAGATGTTACCCCTGCCTTTGAAGGGTCTATGGTAGACCTTCGACTCAAAAGAGAAGTTGCAATCCCACTTCAATTGCAAGAAAGAAAGATATGACAACAAAATATCAAAGATACAAAACAAATGAAGCTAACAGATAATAAAACACGTTGAAGAATAAGAAACTACACAATCACTAAATACCACTAGTAATAAGGGGGAGAGAAATGAGGCTACTCCTCCCCCCCTCTCTCTCTCCCACCTAAACTGCCATATTTTACATTAATAATATGAAATTTTGGTATCAGGTAAAAACTTATTCGCACCGGACCAATCTAAGTTATATCACTACACCATAGTTAATAAATACACATTCTCACCTTTAACTTATGATTTAACCAAGGTAAATTATTAAAAATTGAAACGAACTAATCAACTGAATAGCAGAGAGAGAGGGAACCTTGATAGCAGTTTCAACGGCTTGGCCGACGACACCTGGATCGGTCTGAAAGGTACCTAAACCCACTGACGGAATCTTAGCCCCGGTATTCAATTCCAAGTATTTTATACCTTCCGCCATTGATACACTCTAATTGGGAGTTAACGACAAGGAGCTACACTATTAGAAAAAGAAAAATATACTAACAGAAAGTGACTCGTCAAGTATTAGCAATCACAAGCTGTCACTGGGAGCCATAAGAATTTAAAATGTTTCATATGAGGGAGGATTGTGTATGTTATCAAGAGAAGTACTCTCTCCGGCTCTATTTATATGACATCTTTTGAAATTTCGCATTCAAATAATTCTAGTTTTGATGTAATTTTTTATATGTATTTTTAAAAATATTTTAAATTATTAAGATTCAGAGTTGCAACAACTATAGGGGTGTCAAATTGCTATGCCACACTATGAAGGTATGGGAGAGGGTGGTGGAGTTGAGGTTGAGACAGATCGTGCCTATTTCAGAGAACCAGTTCGGCTTTATGCCAGGACGCTCGACTACAGAAGCTATTCATCTCCTTAGAAGACTGGTGGAGCAGTACAGGGAAAGGAAGAAGGACTTGCACATGGTGTTCATCGATCTAGAAAAGGCGTATGATAAAGTCCCTAGAGAGGTCCTTTGGAGGTGCTTGGAGGTTCGAGGTGTACCCGTGGCGTACACCAGATCAATTAAGGACATGTATGAGGGGGCCAAGACTCGCGTTAGAACTGTGGGAGGAGATTCGGAGCACTTTCCCGTGTTAATGGGGTTGCACCAGGGATCGACCCTTAGCCCATTTCTATTTGCCTTGGTAATGGATGTATTGACGCGGCAAATACAAGGTGAGGTGCCATGGTGCATGTTATTTGCGGATGATGTTTTTTGGTGGACGAGACTCGCGGAGGAGTTAATGCTAAGTTGGAGGTTTGGAGACAGACCCTCGAGTCGAAGGGGTTTAGGTTGAGCAGGACCAAGACTGAATATATGGAGTGCAAGTTCAGTGAGGCGACTCAGGATGATGACGTAGAAGTGAAGCTGGATACACAGGTCATCCAAAAGAAAGGGAGTTTCAAGTATCTTGGGTCTATTATCCAAGGAAATGGAGAGATTGATGAGGATGTCACCCATCGTATTGGTGTTGGGTGGATGAAATGGAGGCTCGCATCTGGAGTCTTGTGCGATAAGAAGGTGCCTACTAAACTTAAAGGCAAATTCTACAGAGTGGTGGTCCGACCAGCTTTGTTGTATGGAGTTGAGTGTTGGCCAGTAAAGAACTCCCATATTCAAAAGATGAAGGTGGCGGAGATGAGGATGTTGCGATGGATGTGCGGGTTTACTAGGAGAGATAGGATTAGGAATGAGGATATCCGAGATAAGGTGGGTGTGGCATCGGTGGAAGATAAGATGCGGGAAGCGAGGTTGAGATGGTTCGGACATGTGAGGAGGAGATGCACGGATGCTCCAGTGCGGAGGTATGAGAGGTTGGCTATGGATGGTTACAGGAGAGGACGAGGTAGACCGAAAAAGTATTGGGAAGAGGTGATTCGACAGGACATGGCGCAGTTGCAGCTTACCGAGGACATGACCCTAGATAGGAAGGTGTGGAGGACGCGGATTAGGGTAGAAGAGTAGTAGGTAGAAGTGTGTGTAGGCTAGTAGGTTGCAGTGTAGGCTTATTGTCCCGACTAGTAATCGTAGTGTTACGCTTATAGTGCCTTGTTCTTGGATTCCTCGTGGTAGTATTTTGTGGCAGTGCTCTGTTTCTGTCTGTTGTTTGTTACTACATATTACTTCCTATCGTCTCTTGTAGTTTTATCTTGTATTTTTATCCTGTATCATTGTTACGTCCTTTTTAGCCTATTTTTAGACGGTTTTGTCTTGAGCCGGGGGTCTATCGGAAACAGCCTCTCTACCTCACCTCTGAGGTAGTGGTATGGACTGCGTACACTCTACCCTCCCCAGACCCCACGCTGTGGGAATACACTGGGTATGTTGTTGTTGTTGTTTTTACATAGTTTTTAAATATATAAATTTTATTTTTAAAAAATTTGAAGATTCCATACCCGAATTCACTGTTAAAATTAAACTGTTTGACTCTAAATCTGATCTGCCACATAAGTTGGGACAGAAAGAGTATTTTTAATGAGAAATATTTTATCATTTAAAGAAATCTTTTTTCATTATTTAGGTGTGCAAAGAGATAATTACAATTTAATATTTTTGGATAATTTAATTTATAAAATAGCAATTAAGTAAATATTAATTTTGGAGGTGCTTGGAGACGATTTGAGATGATTCAATTAAAGAACACATGAACCTTATTTAATTTTTCAAGAAACTCATTTTCCTAAAGAAAATATTTTTCAAAAATTTTAACTAACATTTCCGGACACACCCATAGTGATGAAACAGTCTAATAACTTGGAACAATCTCCAAAATTCATCCTTTATATTTCTGATTTCTGTAATGGCTTAGCTGGCCGCTTGCATAAGCAGAAAAAAGCGTGCCTTTCGTTACACTTTTTAATTGAAGTTACTATCAGGTCAGTAAAAATTAGCTGTAATTAAAAAAAAAATGACCAACTCATATTTATTCCGTGCAAAGTTACAGTGTGTAGTGAAGGGGAATCATAGGGAGAACTATAATGTTAAACTACCAAAAGAGACATACCTCCTTACCATATTTACTAACTCTTTCATTATTTTATTTTAATTACTTAATATACCACATGTAACCACTCTGATACATCACTCCAGGTTGTGATACATCGCCTCACCTTGTAATACATCTCCTCGATGTATCAAAGGTAATTATCCAGAGGTGAGGCGATGTATCACGCCTTGGGGCGATGTATCCGAGCGAAGTGAGGTGGGAAAAAGAGTAATTAGCTCCCAAAGATGTGTGTTTTATGTAAGTTACCCAACTATAATCACATACATTAATGTAAGAATTCATCTTCACACTATTACAATTACTCCAAACTAGTAACCAAATCTTCCAAGGGAAGAAGAAATAGAAAAAGAAGAAGGAAGGTACGTTCCAGAATTAATCGAACCAACTAAGAAACTAAAAAGACAATTAACTTCATAGCAGACGCCCTAATAGATTATTTGCCTCTTCTACATATAGGTATCTTGCCTGATCCCAAATGTAATCGACAATTCCTCATTCATAACACAGTGACGGGGCTGTTCTTATTTTATCGGAGGGGTTTAAATTAGCTCCTCCTGATCGTATTTCTCCCGAAAAACTGTTAACAAAATTTTGAAATCGTTGATAATGGACGCACATGGTCTTGTCTGCGCTTACTACGTTCACGACAGCAAATTAAACAGGAACTAAAACCTAACCCGTTGAAATCAATAAATTACATTAACTATGTAAAAGTTTTCAATAATGTCTGTTGATAATGCTTAATTAAGGAGTCATTTGGTTGGTGGTTACTTAGAGTTATGCATGCAGCACTAGTGTTGAGATAGTTATGCGTGCATTAGTAATAGATGGGTTAATTATACAATTGGTATATTATATTAGTAATGAAGGGATTAGTTATTCATGTATTAGTTATTTCATTTTCGACTGCGTAAAATAATACATAAGTTCCCTCATATATACTTATACATATATTAATTATGCGGAAGACATATATAAAACTTAAAACATTATATTGGCAATGCTATATATATTTTATGTCAAAAGAGAAAAAATCAACCAAAAACTGTATAACTTATGCTAGATTCTTTGTGAAGATTAATTTTTTTCCTATTTTTGTAACCAAAAATTATGCTAGTTTTAATATATGGAATGGATATATAACTACTTTCTAACCGTCGATCAAAACGACCCCTAAAGGTTTAAGTATATTAGCAGAGGTGGAGCTAGTATACAATATACGGGTTCATGATAGTTTTTGTGTAGATCATATACCTATAAACTTATAAATATTTAACTGTGAAATCAATTATTATAGAAAATTATAAACTTCAAATCTTTCCTCCGCGTCTTATTATTAGCTGACTTAAGATTAAGGAGAAGTGTCAACATCAAAGATGATGTGAATAATATCATGCGGCTTGCTTATTCTGATCATGCGTTGCCAACAGTTATAGCAGCAGACGACAAACAATGAATGAGAATAAATATGTGTCACATTTGAGTTAAATTAAATTACACATAATATATTTGACTATAAAAGAGGGCCAAACGTGACCACACACGTTTCTCAAATCCATAAATTTCTTGTAGATTAGGTTAATCACTTTTGACGACTAATTTATCACCTAACAACATCCACTTATTATGTTCACTTAGCTTTTTTTTTTGTTGGGGGGTGGGGTGGGGTGGGGTTGAAAGAGCCTATTTCAAACAGTCAATACTTGGTGATAATTGCTACTTCTCAAGGGTCTATTGTGATTTGTGTCAATGGAAGTTTTCGTAGAAAAAGAAAAGAGAAGGAATGTGCTGGGCGTAGCAGCTCAAACACAATCTTATCAGAATGTCTTAAGAGTTTTTATTTGAAGAATTTGAAACCTTATGATAATAGCTATTTTTTTTAATTACAGGGCCAAAAAGTGAATTTTATATTGGTGAAACTCAAAATATTGTCATGGAAATTTCACTTATAAAATTTAAAATTTCATATCATAAGTAAAATTTTATGATAATTAATGACAATTTTCAATTATAAAATCAATAAGTCGCTGACTTGTCCATTAATTAGACCATGTAAACACAAATTTTTCCACAAGGCCTCACATTATTTAGCTTTTTATCCGTCAACTAGCATTCTAAGACTTCATTTGCCACCCCAACAAAGCTAGACGGAAGTAGACAAATATCTTCTTTTTTTTGGATCGCTATTTAATTTGTAATCAAAGTTTTTTTTTTTTTTTTTTTTTAAAGTTTATCCAGTTTGTAAATAACTTTAGATATACAGGACTGGAGTCACGAGAATTCGTGTTTGAAGTTTGGCAAATTTCAGACATTTTTGTCTGAAATGTGGCTTTGTGAAAGCCAAATATCGATTTTTTTGTCTGAAATTTGATATGACTTGTCCAGATCAAGTTTAGACAGTTTTGACTGGAGTTATGAATCGATTTGACAATGCCACACATCGTCGAACATATTTTACTAAGGTTGTGACCTCGACAAGACCTCAGATATATAATAGATTGTCAAGGCCAACTCCAGAACTCATTATATCAGCATTGATGAAGTCATGATTTTTATTAAGGGAATTCAAAAATATGACGAAGTAACTATACGAAGAAGTCAAAAGGACTATATATATATATATATATATATATATATATATATATATATATAGATATAGAGAGAGAATAATCTTTCGTCGAAGGGGTTCATGATCCGAATCCCGTTGCTATTACTTGGCTCCACCCATGGTAACATGTCAGGTCATTTGCATTTTTGTATCTTTATTTTGTGGTGGTCTTTAATTTTTTACACTCTTCATAGCAAATAATTTTTTTGTGAGACATAAATTTATATTTTTCGTATTGTAATATTTTCCAAGTTATGTCTGAGCATAGCTTCAATTTCTAAAATCATTATTAAAAGGTAAAAATTAGAGACCAATCTAATTATAGTGCAAAACGTGATATTTTATGTTATGTGTCACTTACATTGTCCAAATATTTCTATGACCATCGAAATTCTAAAGACACCATGACCATGTTACATTCAATGTTCTGAAACACAGTTGATTGCATATATACAGCAACTGATCATAGAACATGTTTCTAGAGTATTAAACAAAAATAGATACACCAATCACATCTAGAGTGAGTAGAATTTGTTTTGAAAAAATCTAATCGTTTAGTAGACGGACATGCCTTGAAATAATCATAACTTATACTACTAGAAATAATAAAAGGGGAGTTCCACAATCCACACAAGTTAAAGTGATTACTTACTTATATTTGCGGCAAAGTTAATACATTATGTGCCAAAATAGAAATATATTTTTCACAAAAGTAATTCCTAATTTGTCTGCCAAAAAAGCATCATTCACAAACATAGAAGGAACTAGCTCATAACTAACATCATCAAACTACATTCTTCTAGCGCCCTCTTTTTTCCGTTAGGTCAATCTTGTTCTGCTCCCTATAGCTATGTGTAATGTGCAGGTCCACAAGTATATTTTGATTTACTTGCAGTACTACTTCAGCTATTCCTTGAGCATTAGTTAGAACTATATATATAGAAAGAAGAAACATAATAATAATAATAATAATAATAATAATAATAATAATAATAATAATAATAATAATAATAATAATATGTTTTGTTTGTAATACTCATGAGTAGGTTGAAATTTTCAATTAAAAAGAAATAAAAACATGGGCGGCAACAGAAAGAGCATTGAGAATACAATGAATCCTACCACTCCAAATTAATTCATATAATTTGGTGAACTTAATTAATTTCTTTATAAACAATTAATTAACCTTCACTGTTGCTTAATGAATGGACATAAATTAGAACAAGTGAAGAAGCCGTTGACAAATTAAAGTCATACATAAAATATTTTGTTGACTTTGCATTGTTTTCTAAAGCGTGCAACAATATTATATAAAAGTCGTGTTCAAGTTTCTATGCTATATATTACTTTAAATTAACCAAACCTCTAATAATTCATATATAGTCAGCCCTCTTATTGTTCGTTGTACGTGTACATCTAATCATGAAATTACTATGTTTCTATTTTCTCTATACACAATTAAGCTTTATGGCCAAATACCTTCGAAATTAAACTTTGTTAAAAGTTACTAATTATAAAGATGTTATAACATATAACTAGCAAAGATGTGAATTTCCTCCAAAATCACATTGTAAGAAGTGTCATAATGTACGAGCCAAGCATGTAAAAATTCTTTTGATAATACTATGTGATAATGAGACTGATCAAACCTAGGGCTTCTTCTCTGATTATACATTAAAGTGTGCGAATATTACATCTATAAGCTCAAAGTGTGATAGTTTTATGCACTTAATTATATCATCAACGTACAATAGGAGATCGAAAAGGACACTTTACCATCATAAATATAAAGGTGTATCAAATAAGAACGTTTGGAGTCTAGCTAGAGAAAATTAACCAACAACTTTTTTTCCTTTTTCAAAATTGAGCTGAATTCAAACGTGAATACATGAGTCAGATCTCTCTATAACAATCATCGTCTATAATAATATTAATTTCACTATAACGGCCTAGTTTTCTTTGTAATCGACTTTCATATTATGTTATATTCTATATAACAACATCTCGCCATAACAGCTAAAAGATATCCAGACAAACAACATCGTTATAAAGAGGTGTAACGATAGATCTCAACTTGTGTCCGCAATAATACCAGAATAATTATATTAAATATGCTATGCCTAAAACCTACATTTAAAAATCATTCATGAGATATGAGATGAGGCTAATTAAATCTAGGGGATTATCACATCTAAGATCAAAATGTTTCACATCGTTGGAGATGTCACATAAATAATTTGTCTCCTCTCTAAAACAGTCTAAACCTTTAGATAAAATACTCATGTTTATAATCAACATGATATAGAACAGGTAGACAGTACAATTTGAATTTAAGTCTCTCTATGTACTCATTATTTATGTGTTTGACACGTAAAAAGGAGCTAGCCTCACTACTCGAAATAGAGGTTTTCCCCATCGCAAATTAATAAGAAATTTGTGTTATAAAACATGATTTTTTCACTTGTTTTCTATCGAACCAGCTCACTAGGAAAATGTATAGTGAGAAACAGATTCTCCCTAAAACACACTGGGAACTGGGAAGCTTCCTTAATTTTACACTATTTTTTTTTTCTTATTGATTCAGTCAAATTATGTAAAAATAGCCACTGAACAATTTTGAGTGAAAAATTTCAATGGGAGTGCCTGCAAATGTGTCATCAATAAATAAATAGTCTCATGATCTCCAACATGAGTTTAACCTTTTAGGTGAGTTAATCACATAATTAATTTAGATAAGATATAACATGCATGGTTCGATTCACATAGCCCTTCATTTGTGCATTCTTTTACGGTAAAAAATTATCTCTATCGGTTTATATCAAATCAATAGATGCATATTACGTATTTGAATATACACAAAAAATCACTTAAATCATGATTAGTTAATGCATATATATTTTGCTTCATTAAATTACTAATCATGATAATTCAAATTGATTTGGTATAAACACTCGGTGCGGATAAGTATTTACCATTCTTATAACCTGGACCACCCCACATTCACAATTTATTTATTTATTTTTTTTAAAAAAACTGAACTATTCCGATAGGACATTTGTGTCAACTTACAATATGAAATTATTATAGTCATAATTATTAATCATCTTAAATACGAAATCAAGCATGCTTGTTCAATTCTTGTCAATTATAAAACTCTCATTCTTTGCCGACCATGACCTCTTCTCTCAATTTTATCTCTTAATTCCCCCTCTTGATCACATCCTTAATTAATTTTCCCTTTCAATTAATCCTATGGAGATGATTAATGATCCTTCAAACTCTAAGAAATCCAACCAAATAATAACATGGAGCTCTGAGGAATTACTAGGTTTAGGGCATGTTAAGTTTTATAGGTGTAGCTTTTGTAAAAGAGGTTTCTCAAATGCACAAGCACTTGGTGGACATATGAACATCCATAGAAGAGATAGAGCCAGGCTTAGAGAATTTTCAAGTGATCAAAACTTGCTCTCCTTGGGCATCAACAACAACTCCGTTGATCCTCTTCCTCCTCCTCGTCCTCCTCCTGCTTCTGCACATGATGACTTGTTACAACGAGAGGGATCATCATCATACGATGAAATAATAATTAGTAGCCCCTCGAAAAGGCCATGTGTTAGTACATATGAAGAAAATGATCATCCTACATCTAAGGTGAATTATGATCATAATCCTCCTCCTCGTCCTCCTCTAGCTCTTGTTCTTTCTCCTACACATGATGTCTCCTTGCAACGAGAAGTATCATCGTATGATGAAACAATTATTAGTAGCCCCTCTAAAAGGCCATGTATTGCCTATGAAGAAAATGATCATCCTTATACATCTAAGGTGAATTATGATCATAATCCTCCTCCTAGTCCTCCTCCTGCTCCTGCAAATGATCATGACTTGTTCCAACGAGAGGTATCATCATATGATGAGACAATAATTAGTCGCACCTCGAAAAGGCCATGTGTTACATATGATGAAGAAAATGATCATCTAATTACATCCAAGGTGAATTATTATGATCATAATCATGAAGTGATTATTGGAGATCTTTTACAATTACCTTTATTCAAGGAGACTCCATTAATTAAAGAAGCAAGCAATTGTGTGGACGGGCAAGTAGAAAATAAGAGCATACAACTAAGTCCTGTTTCAGAAATAGATCTTGAGCTTCGATTATAGGGACGGAATTAACCACCTGAGTCTTTGACAGAGATGGATCTACGATTTGAACTTCACAAGTTATGAATTTGAAATTTATGCAATCTAAGTTTACTATATATACATATTTAGTGAATTTCTAAACAAATATACACAGCTTGGACTTCAGATCAAAGTTACTGAGTTTTATCAAATCCGTACTCTCCATGGACGTAGCTCCGCCTCTGGTCCTCACAAAACTTAGAAAGACTTGTTATTTTCTAACATGTTGATCAAATATACTTGCTAGAATCCATTAAAGAGGTAATTTCTTTCTTCATCTTACCAATTCCCTCTTATTATTATTATTATTATTATTATTATTATTATTATTATTATTATTATTATTATTATTATTATTATTTATTTTAGGTTGTAATATTTATATTTAAGTTAAACGATCTAAATCAACAAAAAGATATTGTTATTTTGTTCTTTTTTCTCTCCTTTATCCTAAACCTTAAGCTTTTGCTAAGTACGCATGCTTGTACTCCTAAACTAAAAAAGATGTTTAATTCAGTTATATATTTTGGATCAGAAATTATTTTCTTGAAGTTTAGGTGTACCAACTGTAATGCTCTTTATTTTCTTTGTTCCTTTTTGTTTTTGTTTTGTTTTACTTTTTGTTTTTTGTTTTGAGAGGAAGAACATTAATCTCAATTAATAATACTCTCTTGAAGATAAAGGGGAAAAACTTACTAGCAATCAAATCAATAATATTCTTCTAACACGTGTATATATATCAAATTAATTGTATCCCTCTCCCTTTTCCTAAATACATGTGCACAACCATATATGCATTCTTCCATTAATTTTCTAATACATGAACTAAAAAAAATTCATTACTTATAATGAATCTAGTTTATTTTTCAAAAGTGCAATCATTTAAACTAGATGATCTCATGAATTCAAAAGACATTCTTGAAAACATCAATTCACATCAGCGTAGAAGGTCAGTAGATAGTATCGGGTGTTGTCTAGTTTTCTTATCATTATTATTATTTTTACTCTCCTACTATGTTATTTTTTATTTTATTATTACTTGTTGTTCCCTTTACTTCAGTTATTATAGTACTTCTTGTTGTTATTGCTCTTTTCTGCTACTGTATCTCCTTTTCAAACTTGCTTTGATATGATTTACTTGAGCCAAGGGTCTTTCGTGATCAACCTATCTACCTTAACATGGTAAGGATACTAAGGTCTGCATATATACTCAAATCTCACTTATAAAATTATACTGGATATATTATTATGAAAATACCCCCGTCTTGTGACTTCACGAATTCAAGATCAACTTCTTCTTCAAATCTTCCTATATATATATATATATATATATATATATATATTTTATATATATATATATATATCATCCACGTTCAATGCTTCTTTGATGAGAGCCACAATTTTCATCTTTCTCCTTTGGAAAAAAATTTGCTTTGCAAATTCAATTGACTCTTGTTTTGACTTATAACTTAGTCTTTCTTCATTGATTTGTAAAGATCGGACAAGTTCATCAAGGTTTTGGTGTTTAAATCCTTGATCTCTTCATAGAAACCATCATATAATCATTTCTTGAATCTACGGTCATAATTTTTTTGCAATGACTTACTCATCTTTCAAATCTTCTCCATGTACTCTCCTTCTCATTATCATTATCTTTTCTTTGGCTTCATACAAAGAAAACTTCTCAAACATCTTGTCATCAATTCGTTGATAGATGAGAGTATGAATTTTCTTGTTTATACTTCTCATGATAGTGACATCATCACGAATAACAAAGGAAAAATGAGGTTCCCTTACCGTAGTCCTCTTTCCCCTTTGATGTCCCCATATGTTCCCCCATTCAATGCTATTATGTATTGTGTCGTAGGTATACATTTTTTTTTTATATTAAAGTTCCAGGTAGATCCTGGGGATGTATATTGATTATGAAGAGCCACAAAAACACAATAGGGAGGACTAAACCTTACCCTAAATATACATCGCAGATTGCAGGGCAGTCAAGACAAAAGAGAGAATTCACAAAACAACTAGAGTGATGCATTCTCAGACTAACATTATTAACACAGATTAACTAACAAAGAAATTGGCCTTATCATACCTAATTCTAAAACTAGGGAGCTGCCAATCATCAAGCATACATGAGCTCTTAGCATTTGCTGGCAGATCATCAAATCTGAAAAAGAGAGTAGGCTCATCTAACTTGGTGGCTAGTTTAGCAAGGCAATCAGCCACCATGTTACCCTCACGAAAGCAGTGTGTAAAGCTCAACTCAGTGTTGGTAATTCTCGAGCTTATGTCATCGACAAAGCCCTTTAATAGTGTATTGTGAGCAGACCCCTTTTGCAACATTCTTACCATGATCATGGAGTCCATTTCAATGATCCCCGTTTTATGACCATGTTCAATCATCCATTCCACAGCATATTTGGCAGCCATGGCCTCCGCAACATTGTGGTCTCTAGCTACAACAGGGATAGCAAACGCAAAAATGAATTTTCCCGTGCAGTTTCTAGCAATCCCACCAATCCCTGCTTTCCCATTGTTCCCTAAGTAGCTTTCGTCGGTGTTGAATTTAATCAGACCACTCATAGGTTTGTTCCAGATCACTGTCTTAATGATGGTTTTTGGTCTCATGTTTTCCACCACTTCACAGAGTTGATTCCAAGGCAGGTTAATCTTGTGCATAGGATAGGCTTTGTCTATAGCAGTCTTGATATTCCACAGAATTTGTTGCTCCATCCTTCTGACATAGAAACTGGTCTGATTGCCATACCTACAGGAGCATCTTGTCTTCCATAATTCCCAGCATATCGCTATTGGCGTAGTTTGGATCATCATCTTGTGCAGTGCATTCTTTCCTGGGGTTTGCCACCAATCTTGTAGGAACATTCTTACCGGTTTGCTTGAGTATGATACCCAGGGCTTGTCCAAAGAATTTCCACAATCTTCGGGCAGGTTCACTATCAATGAAAAGATGCTTAGTTGTCTCTGGCACTGGCGTATCACAGCATAAGCAATCCAATGTATTCCTATTTCTAAACCTGCAAATGACATCATTGAAAGGTAATTTAGCTTTCAATAGTCTCCAAGATAGAAAAGATAATTTAAAAGGTATACAATTATGCCAAATCTTGGTAAAAAGAGGATTAGAATTTCTTTTCTCCCTTATAAGATCCCATGCTGATTTGTTGGAGAAAGAACCATCATTGGAAGATTTCCAAGTGAGAGTATTTGATCTTGTGTTGGGTCCTATCTCACTACAAGAAACATGACTTCTTATGGCGACACACATAATTGTAAGGGTTTTTGTGGCGACTTGATGTTGTTGCCACAAAAATTAGACAAACCATGTAAGAAAAGTTAGATACATCACCCATTTGATGTATCTGTGGGAAAAGTTAAGACCATGTTGCATTTCTTCAACAAACCCCCACTCTACTAAATCATACGCTTTTCTGAGATCAACTTTCATTAGGCATCTCCTTGTGGTATTCTTCCTCTTATAGAGCCTCACTAGGTCTTGGCAAACAAGTATGTTCCGCACAATGGTTCTACCTGTTACAAAGGCACTTTGGTAATCTTAGATGATGTCTGGGAGCACCAACTTAAGCCTAGAACATAACATCTATGACATAATTTTGTATATAGTATTGCATCAAGCTATGGGCATGTAGTCCCAACTGTTTCAGCATGTGTCCTTAGGTACCAATGTGATGATTGTGTTGTTTACCCCTTTTAGTATTTTCCCATCTCTGAAGAATTCCAGCCACCCCTCTACCAGGTCATGTCCCACTATATCCCAACTGTCTTTAAAAAAATTGGCTATCATAGTCATCTGGACCAGGTGCCTTATTACCATCTATATCCCACAATGCCTTCTTTACATTTTCTGCAGTGAACTGGGCTCCACATTAACCATATTCTCCACCCAGGATGGGCAGATAGGTTAGTAGTGAAAAGCCACCTAGTGCAAAATTAAGAGAAGCTTTGCTAGCCCCTAGATGCATACGTATGTATCCATAAATTAATCTGTTTAAAAAGAATATTTTTTTTACATTCGATATCTTTTTAATTCCAACATTGCATATATGGCGTATTTAAAAAAAAAATAGATTTAAAGGACATTTTAATATATTACACACATCTTAAGTTTAAGATAATAAAATTAAGAAATCTTTCATATTTTCTTAAATGTCGTGCATAATCAAACTAAAATACTTGAATAGAAAAGGAAGAATATTTTTAATTTTTAAAGATAAGAATGATCCATAGCAATAGAAGTGTCAACAGATATCTCCTAGGTAGTAGTTAAGTTGGTGCCTAGTTCCAATTCTTGGAAGAAAAAAAAAACAAAAAAACGTGGTCTAATGCTAGGAAAAAACTAACCTAAAATTGGGGCTAGACATTTTCTTCTTCTTTGTGTGTTACACCTTACACCTTCACACAGTTTTTATCCTAAAAGTCATCAAAAGAAAATGCACAAACATACTCAGCAAATATTGCATCCTTCCAAAAATCTGGAGTTACGTTGATTACTTATACGGTTACTCAACTAATATTATACAGTTTAACGAAATGTCTTTTTCTAAAAAAATAAAAATTTATAAGATAAATATCACTCAATTACTAGCTTAGAAACTGCGTAACAAAATTACCTTTCTTTATTTCGTAACAGAAACGTCTATCGCCCCTACGTCATTGAAGGATATATTATAGGACAATAAAATCCAGCGCCCTGCGAGAAATGCTAAGCCGACCTACTTTATTATATCTGCCTAATCCTAGCTCTATGATAATGAATGTGAATATTTTACTACGTACGTGCTGAAAATATTGTACAAAGTTTTGCAAATTAATGCACATAATAAAAACATTCTACAAACTTTAATTTGAGATATGGATAGCCCCTTTTGTTCATTAAATAGGTAGGTGCCAAACTTCCTAGCTCTTAGAAGTTTTTCAAGAAAGTGGTCAATTACTCTAATAATTATATATAGGGAGATTGTACATGCATACCAAATTCAGAGACTCTTCTATGCTTTTTTCTTTGAGTAACTTGCTCAAATTTACCCTTTAAATATAGTCAATCTTTAGCTTAAAGTTGCTTCCAAAATTCCATCTTTTTCATAAAAAATAAAAATAAAGCAAGTCCCGTCCGATTTCGTATAAGCTGCGAAAAGATGGGGATAACGACGTTTCCAACGGTTGAAACTTGTACATCGATCGGTCGAGAGAAGGACATAGTTGTAACAGACTTGGATGGAACCTTACTCCGAGGTACAAGCTCTTTCGCTTATTTTGCGTTGGTAGCTTTCGATGTTGGTGGAGTCTTAAGGTTACTCTTTCTTCTCTTAGCTTCACCTTTCGCGGGGATTCTTTACTATTTCATCTCGGAGTCCATTGGAATTCAAGTTATTGTCTTTGCAACTTTTGTAGGGATGAGAGTTTCTGATATAGAATGGGCAGCACGTGTTGTGCTGCCAAAGTTCTATTCAAAAGACCTTCATCCTGAGTCTTGGAGAGTGTTCTCATCGTGTAGGAAACGTTGTGTGTTGACGGCCAGCCCTAGAATCCTCGTGGAACCATTTTTGAAGGACTACTTAGGGGTAGATATCGTTTTAGGGACGGAGATTGGAACATATAAAGGTAGGGCAACTGGTTTTGTTAGGTCACCAGGGGTTCTTGTTGCAAAGAACAAAGCTAACGCGCTTAGAAGTACTTTTGGAGAAAAACAACCTGAGATTGGGTTGGGTGATCGCGATAGTGATATTCCTTTTATGACATTGTGTAAAAAGAGCTACTACGTACCACCAAACCCAAAAGTAGAGGCTGTAACTACAAACAAGCTTCCTAAGCCCATTATCTTCCATGACGGACGCCTTGTCCAAAAACCAACACCAGTAATGTCTCTTTTCATCATCATGTGGATCCCCTTCGGGTTCCTCCTTGCTTGCTTGCGAATCAGTATCGCAGTATTTCTCCCTGTGCCTCTACAATATTATGCATTTTGGGCCACCGGCATCCGTCTCATCATTAATGGCATCGCACCACTCCATATCAAGAAATACAAAGATCAATTAGGCGTTCTCTTCGTTTGCTCCCACAAGACTATTCTTGATGGCGTTTTTCTCTCAGCAGCGTTGGATCGTCCTATTCCAATCGTTACATACTCTAGTACTTCACGACTTTATAAGATTTTTTCGCCCATTAAAACTATAAGACTCACACGAGATCGAGCATCTGATGCTTCCATGATCAAACAATTGTTAAAAGAAAACGATCTCACGATTTTCCCTGAGGAGACTACAAACCGTGGACCATTTCTTCTTAGGTTTTCGTCATTATTTGCTGAGTTAACCGATGAGCTCGTGCCAGTGGCAATCGAGAATAAGATGAGCATGTTTCATGGCACGACAACTCGAGGATGGAAATGGATGGATGCATTTTTCTTTCTCATGAATCCGCGTCCTACTTATGAAATTACATTCTTGAACAAGTTGCCACATAACTTCACTTGCAAGTATGGGAAATCAAGCAATGAAGTGGCTAGTTACATACAAAAGGTTATTGCTGAAACTCTTTCTTATGAGTGCACTACTTTTACCAGGAAGGATAAGTATATGGCTCTTGACACAGTTGTGAAGAATCCTTGAATCAAGGCTAAGGGTATAAATGGAATTTTTATTTTGATTATCCCTTTTAGTAATGATGCAAAAAGATTACTTGCCAGAAATATTATGAAAATAATGGATTTGTTGCTTAGAGATTTTTTTATTAAATCATGCATTGTTTGGTTGTTCATTTTATATTTGTACAAAATTTGGAATTATTTATACCAAATTTAGTTTTCCCCTTAATTTGTTTGTGTAAAAAATATTCATATAAATTATACATGACATGTATCATTTTTATGCGGGATTGAATGTGTAACAATGCACTTATTTGATGATATAAAGTTTAAAATAACAAAATTATCATCAGCTTATAATAACAACATACCTAATATGATTTTACAAGAAAATTTTAGGGAGGATAATACATACGCAACAACAAAATTACCCTTAACTTATGAACTTAAAATCATTTTTTTTCATATACTAAATCTATAGATGTGTCAAAGGGTAATGAAGGTAAATTGCTCAAAGCGGGAGCTCAACCCACAATTGAACATTCTTGCGGCACGTCAAATTCCAAAGCCCGTGTGTGGACTAGGCTACGATGAATTTATAATAACAAGGGGCATTACCGACTCCAACTACCATATTATTTTCATCATGAAAAAAAAATCTTCCTCATAGAAAAATATATCATGTTGTGGATTGGATTGAAGTCACATGGGACAATAATTCAAAGTTTGGTAATTAGAGAGTGGTGCAACTTTTAGCCTCTTGACTTCTCAAACGGCTAAAGATTGCGAATGATAAAATGTTAGGAAAAGTTACCTAACGTACCAAATATTCATGCCTAATTACGTTTTATAATAATAGTTTAATTCAATTTTATTTCGCAACAAAGGGTTTAAAACTATTTTTATTTGTATTTATATGTCGAGATTACTCAAACAGATTTGTGTTTATATGCGGAGATTTACAGATTTATATTTGTATGTCGATATTACTCTATTTGTATTTGTATATCGAGATTATACAATTGTTATAAAAATTGTTGCTATGTTATATAATTAGGCAATGTATTACTATGAAAGCCTCATTAAGTTCCTATTTACGAAAGTTCCTAAAATGCTTAACACAAAAATTTGGAACCTGAATTGGACTGGACGGGAGATTAGGCTTTATCATACACAGAGCCAAACTCAATAAGCCTTTTGCCATTGCTAATTGGAGTTTGAAGTCTGAGGAACTCATCAGCCCATAGGTATATAATCCACATCCTAGATGAGTTACTGTTATTGACTAATATCCAGTTTAGCTAATTTTTTGGAAACTAAAAATGTTTATTTAGAGAGTAGAGGTGTTTGGACAAATTTTTAGGAACAAAATAAGTGCTTTTAAGCAATTTCTCAACATGATGTATAGTATGAAAAACCTTTCAATATAAGATGGGGTTGTTCACATGAAAGAAAAAAAATGAATCAATTCTTTTCTTCTTTTCCAAGAGGGAAGGAGAAAGAGGGGGAGGGAAAAAGGCTTGGGCCTATCTATCCCGATAGGCCCTCATAAAATAATGAGAGTTGTGCTAAAATTGTATTTGAGGTCGCAGCAGCAAGAAAATAACTACATGTCTTTCCAAACAAAGCAACCTTCAGCAAGAGCGAATAAGAAAAAAGGAGAAGGACAAAAATAACACCTCAGTTGAAATAATTGACATTGAATGACCCAAATAATTTAAATGACATATTATAGCCATTTCGCTGCTTGCTATTCTCTTTTTTTCTTTTTTTCTTTTACAGCTTTACTCATTTTTTTTGTTTTGCAGCCTTTTTGTTCGTGCTATCTTTATTTTTTGTGCAGCCTTAGTTGACTTTTATTTTCTTTTATTTTTTTATTATTATATAAAGTGTATAAGAATTAGTGGTCTCTTTTCACTGCTTTTCTTTTAAAATCTTTTTTTGCTCTTTTTTTTAACAAATCAAATACAATTTTGTGATTTTTCTTATTTTTCTCTTGATATGATGGAGATAATTAAAATAGAAAAAAGTTAATGTACTTTAATTCTTCATGTCTATTTTTTGTATAATTTATATGTAATAAGTGTATAATAAAATATTATATATATATGCATATATTTATTATACACTTTATAAAATATAAATTTTTATATTTTGACAGCTGCTGCCTTTTTTATTTAAAAAAATGCTCTCATAGTATTATTTTTAATTTTACCAAAAAATAATCACATAAAATTTTATAGTTTTTTTAACAATCAAATATAAATTTGTAATCTTGTAATTGCTAATTTTTTTTCAATCAAATACAAAAAGAGTGTATTTTTATTTATTATATAAAAATAGCATATTTTATACAATAATGATACATTTTCTATGCAATTTCTGTACAAATACATATTCTATACAATAACGATATAATATCTATACACATTATATGCAGATACACATTCTATACAATAATTATACAGTTTTTATACACATTCTATATAACAATTATATAATTTCTATACACATTCTATTCAGTTTCTGTATAAATCTTATACATATATGTATTCTATACAACAATTATACAATTTCTATTCAGTTGTATTTGATTGTTAAAAAAAAAGAATAATGATACATTTTCTATACGCATCCTATAAAATATGTATATTCTATACAACAATGATACAGTTATTTAAAAAAAAATCAGTTTTTGAAAAAATAAAATAAAAGAGCAGTTTTTTTTTTTAAAACAAATAAAGCAACAAAAAGAAATAGTGAAAAAAACAATAATTGAATATATAAAAAATTGGTCGAAATTGCCCAAATTTGAAAGTGGCCATTAGTAGAAATTAAAATGACCGAGTGGTCATTTTGTGGGTTAAGTTTAAAAAAGCTATTTTAAATGAAATTTGTTTGCCAAAATGGACAACTCATGTCCTTTTCCCTAAGAAAATTTTCTCCCATCCATCCTTCCGACAATGCATTCAATAGCATAAGGCTTTTTTTCTTATGAGGGTAGGGAATTTGGGTTGGTGTGCAGTAGTACCGGCAAAATGAGCCCATATTTTAGTAATCTACCCAATCCACCCATATTTTAGCTGGTTGGGTGGGTGATTTTTTAGATGAATAAAAAATATGGGTTTAAACCCATATTCATATGGGTATTCATGGATAAAATATGAGTTAGTCTAATGGATTAAGCTTCCCATTTTATTCACTCAAAATTCATGATATCACTAAAAATACTATAATTTTCCTTCCTTTTTGTGTTCGTTGATCATTAAAAACTTTTCTCTTTAAATATTGTAAGTATTATTTAGCATTTTCCAAAAAAATCTCTTCTTTTATTGCATACTTAAATACCAAATGCAAGAATAATAAAAAATATAACTGTCAAGTTCTGTATATTGTGCACTTTCAGTAAAACTAATTATTCCTCTGTATAATTAAAAAGGTGAAGTCTTTGGCCCTCCAAATAAATAAATAAATATTAACTGTACATTTTTTTGCTAATTATAATTATATTTATTTATTTGTTCAATTTTATATTGGATAACAAATAATATAGAGTAAAGTGAGCAAATCATGTATGAGTACTGATATTACTTAAAGTGCAGTAACCACGTGATAAAATTTTATGACGTTTTGCTATTCATACTGATTTTGAATTTAGACTCTGATAAATATTTTTCCTTGTTATAACGTAAATTTATTTTATTTTGAGAAGTTATAGGAAAAAAGCTTTATGGCTTTTATGATACAATAAAACTAAATAAAGTATTTTAAATATTTCTCATCCAAAAAAAAATTAAAATATTTTTTCGATATTAAATTCTAAAGTAGAGTATTATTTACTAATGAAAATATGGGTAAATATAGGTCAATATATCTTTTACCCAACGCATTTGTTACCCAACCCATTTTTATCCATATAAAATATGGGCGAGTTGAATTACTACCCATTTTATACTAACTCATTTTCAACTCTCCCAAATTTAACTCAACCGCTCATTTGCCACTACTAGTGTGAAGGAACTTTGGGATCGTCTTTCAGAAGCTAGAAAAAAAAAGTAGTTTTCCGAGAATCACGTTCAAAATCTTAACTAAAATTACAAATCATTATTTTTTCGAGAATTACATTTAAAATCTTGATCAAAATTATAAATCATTGTTCTAATATTAACAAAAGTGCTTTTGAAATTGCTTTTGGGGAATTTTTGGTTGAAATGACAAAAAGGTCCTCACTTTTAATGAACGGGTAAAAAATAATAAGAATATTTAAAGAAATTAAAAAATGGGAAGGTGCTAATCTACTACCTTCATGTTGTAATAGTAGGTTAGCAAATTTGTGGGCACACAATGTTTTAATTAAGGGAAACATATAGTCAATTTGCTGCCAAACAATCTAAATTCTAAGCCAGTCCATTTAGTTTTTAGTTTTACCAAGCTAAGGCTAAGCAATTAGGAAATTGACTCAGTTATTATATAAAAAAATTTATTCGGTGTTCAATACTCGTATTGAATTTTCAACTAATTAATTTGTATTTGTGCATTGCAGGATTCATTTTTTAGGGCGACGTTCCCAACAAGATTTTCTCATCCCCATGAGCTCGAATATGAAATTACTAATTAAGAGCGGAGAAATTCCAACCATAACTCATAGCGGTAGAGTACTAGCTAGTCAAAGGAATAACAATAATATTAGGTTTTCTTTTTCCCGTTTTGTTCAATGAATTGGAGTACGTAAGAGCTCAGCTAACTATTGTTAATTTGTTTTCGTAGGCTTAAGGCTTAACTAACCTACCTTTTGCTCCTTCATAAAAAATTCCAAAGAAGCATTAATTAGAGAAATTTCGCAAATAGCAAAAATAAGGTCATAATTAAGAAGGAGATAATAACACTTTTATAATTACGTTGGATAGCAAGATTTTTGGTAAAATAATGTTATTTAATATGTATTTTACGCGTTTTTTACAGAATAAAATACAAATACAAATTGGGAGATGGGGAATGAAATTTCGCATAACTAAATCAGTTAAAAATGATTTTTTTTTTAATGAATACTAATCTCTACTCATATCATACGTGTAATTAAAAACTTGATGAAGATTAAATCTTTAATGATGATTCAGTTAAAAAAAGAAAAAATCTTTAATAAAGGTTCTATTTCCAAACAGGAAACTTGAATGAAAAAATTCAAATAAGAGAAAAATATTACCCCGAAATTCAAATATCTTCATCAAATTGCTGATTTTTTATAATAAGTAAAATATTTTTAATAGGAGGATCACTTTTTTTGAAGTTGAATTTCAATATTGAAATAAAGGAGAGAGGCGAGAGAGGAACCGATTTGTATATGACATACTTTAATTATATTTATATATGACATACTCATGCAGATACATTTATATCAAGTTGTATTTGCATATTTTTATATTAAAATTGAAACTTGTATATTACACATTTGAATTTGTAATATATATATATATATATATATATATATATATATATATATACACACACAAATCATTACATTTTGCATTTGTATATTACAATTGAAACCAAAATACAAATACATAAATACTCAAGTTGTATTTGCATGTTTTGTATATTAGAATTAAAATTGTATATTACACCTTTGAATTTGTAAGACAAATATATATATTGAACAATTGTATATATATATATATATATATATATATATATATATATATATATATATATATATAAAATCATTACATTTTACATTTGTATTACAACTGAAAAGCAAAATACAAATACCTAAATAAATATTGATACATGTACAACTCTTCCACTAAATACAATTTGTATTTGTATTTGTATATTACAACTGGAAATCAAAATACAAATACCTAAATACATATTGATACATATACAACTCTTCCACTATACAAATGCAATTGAAGAGTGAAGGAAAAATAACAGAATAAATACAAAAATACAAATGAAACTCCGAATGTATTTAAAACATAGATCTGGGAAAACGAATTGAAAATTGTCATTGTAGATCGGAAAATGAAACTCTGAATATATTTAAAATTCAAAATACTTGATCTGCCTCACTTTTGACAATTTCTGCTCTTGTAGTGTTCGTATCAACAATGACGTAGAGAAAAGGAATTGAAATCACAATTTTTGGAGAGAAAGGAAATGAAAACCACAATTTTGAGAGAGAAACTTGTTGAAATCGTGTAGAAACTGATAATAGGGATAATGACAAAAAATTGGAAAAGTAAGAAAGAGGTTGAATTAAAAAAAAATGAAGATTGTAATTAGGAGTGTTATTAAGAGTTTGATACTCTTCCAAATGTATTTGGAGTAAATCGGCTGGGGTCATTATAAATATTATTATTTTATTGTGAATAATAATTATTTTAAAATATTATTATAGTTCCTAATCAAGGACTTACGTTTATTATGTAGTTTTCTCTTATAGTTAACTTAATTCAACAAGTTGTGCCCAATTATCAAATGCTAGTTATCTCAATCAATATACCTTTACTGCTTTACAAGATTGGAAGTGTATAAATATAGAAAGTTTTGTAATTGGACAACATGAAATACTCACAATTCCAATCATTTAGGACATTCTTCTTAGACAACAGATACATTCACCAACTTTCAGTTTTTTTTTGTGTCCTTTTAGCCATTGTTCTTGTAGGGTTAACTAACCTTCAGACTGTAAAGCTTGGCTAAGAACATACTACACCAAAAAAAAAAATTAGCGGTAATTAGTTAACTACAATAAATTAATTGTCACTAAATTATGCTTTTAGTGGCAATTATTAGTGACAATATATATTTTAGCACTCTTTATAAATGCTCCTAAAGCCTATAGCGATATTGGATCCAATGACAATTAACTAATGAGTTAATATTCCAAATGGTCACTCAACTAAGGACTCTTCACTTAGAAAATCACTAAACTTTGGAGTTTATCCCAAAAGTCACTCAATTACGAGTGTTTTACTTACAAAGTCATTCAATCTATTTAATTAATTTTTTCATCAAAATTTGCTTACATGAATTTTTTATTTAAAACCAAAATTTTAAAAACTAAAAAGATATTCATTTAAACAATTTAATGGCCCGCTCCACTTGACCTGACCTAATAAAATATAATATTGACCCTTTTATTTTATCCAATATTATTCTCTCTTATCCCCTCTTTTCCTCTGCTCCCTCCATTTTAATTTATTTGTCTCATTTTTTTAATCTATTTTAAAAAAAACGAATTTTTTTCTTACTTAAATTTTGTATCAAATCAAAATCAAACAACTAAATTGAAAAACAGGGGAGTATTTGTTAATTTCATATCATAGAACCATTTTGATCTATATATGCTGTCTAGTATAGTCAAATTTTAGAAGAAGGAAAAGATACAAGCGGTTACTGATACTTGTTCATAAATTCAATTGCTTACATTAATCATCTTTTAATCTAAGAAAAAAGAGGAAGAAGAGGCAGAAAAGAAAATACGCAGACAAGAGAGAATAATTTAGGGGTAATAAGAGAAATAAAAGGCTCAATATTATACTTTACTGGGGGTGGGTAATTAAATGGTTCAAATAGATATCTAAACACCCATAGTTGAGTGACTTTTGGGGTAAAATCCAAAGTTGAGTGACTTTCTGAGTGAAAAGTCCTTATTTGAGTGACCGTTTAGGATATTAACTCATTAATTAATGCCCGTAAAAGCTTTAGCACTCCTTATATATTAAAGTACATATTTATTGCCCATAAAAGCCTATATTAAGGCAGTTTGAAATAGTTGTTTCCTAAATCCGATCTCATTTCTTCATTCACTAAAAGAAAAAAGAAAGTTTCGTTTTGAATAACAATGTTTCGCACTGTTGAGAAGTGCACATCAGAAGGACGAGAAAAAGATAGAGTAGTAGCTGACTTTGATGGAACTTTACTACGAAGTAGAACCTCTTTCCCTTATTTCGCGTTGGTAGCTTTCGATGTTGGTGGAGTCTTAAGGTTACTCTTTCTTCTCTTAGCTTCACCTTTTGCGGGTATTCTTTACTATTTCATCTCAGAGTCTGTTTGAATTCAAGTTATTGTCTTTGCAACTTTTGTAGAGATGAGAGTTTCTGATATAGAATCGGCAGCACGTGTAGTGCTGCCAAAGTTCTATTCAGAAGACCTTCATCCTGAGTCTTGGAGAGTGTTCTCATCGTGTGGGAAACGTTGTGTTTTGACCGCGAACCCTAGGATTATGGTGGAACCGTTTTTGAAAGACTACTTAGGGGTAGATATGGTTTTAGGGACTGAGATCGGAACATATAAAGGTAGGGCAACGGGCTTTGTTAGGTCGCCAGGAGTTCTTGTTGGAAAGAACAAATCTAACGCTCTTAGAAGTACTTTTGGAGAAAAACAACTTGAGATTGGGTTGGGTGATCGCGATACTGATATTCCTTTTATGACATTGTGTAAGGAGAGTTACTACGTACCACCAAACCCAAAAGTAGAGGCTATGTTGACACCCAATTTTGGCCCTCCTTTTCCCATAATTAATTTTTCTATGCTTCTTAGTCCCGAGGATTTTTCCAAAATAATTTTCTTATTTTTATATTAATTTTTATAAATTTTGGCACCAATAATCATTTTTTAAAATAATTTCCTTTACTTTTTATAATAATAACTACTAATAATGTTGTATCTTATAAAATCACCCCAAAAATATTTTATAACTCACTCTTTTTAACAAGATATTGGTATAGCAACTTTTATTTCAAACTCTAAATGAGATTTGTCGTATCGCTATAACATTTCCTAAATATTGTTCTATCAATTGAGGATTGCGATTACGCGTATCAAAATTATGTTTAAGTCAACTATATACGTATTTAAAATTAATCGGGATGAAAAAAAGCATCGTTAAATTAATTAAATGGAAAAACTACTAGGGAAAATCACTTTTTTTTTTCTACCAAATTAATCCATTTACCAAATTTTGGGCCAATTCTTTATTTGTTTCAGCCAATTCTCCCTAGCCCACTACCCAACCACCCGACCCAGCCCAAACCCCTGACCCGGCCCAAAAAATCCACCAACTAAACCCACCCCTAATCCCTTTACCCTTTTCTCTCCACTCTCAACCAAACAAACAGACCCCCACCTTCATAAACAAACCGACACCACCCCCAAACCCTGCTGCCCCGTCGCTTCACCACCAAAGACCCGCCGGTTTTTGCTTCGTACCGGCGGGTAAACGGCAGCGGTGCCCTCTCCCATCACCTCACGTTGTCCCTTCCCCTTTTCGGAGACTTTTTGCAGCCTCGAAAAAGACCACCGCCGCTAGACCACCGGATAATGGCAAAATCCGGTGGTCTTCGCCCTTCTCTCCTCTACTCCTCCACTTTACAGCCATCCCCTCACCTTTTTGTCATTTCAAAAACAGAGCTAAAGCTCCCCCACCGCCGGCTGCCCGACGGATGCAACCGATGCCCGACGGTCCGAGCTCCACACCTCCGACCCGTTGCTGTCTCTTTCAAATCAGCCTGAAAAAGGGGTAAGCTTCTTCCTTTTTCTCTGATTTTTCATCATTTCCTCTTGCAACTTGTCTTTCCAAGAATTCAAATTTTGAATTCTTGGAAAGAAACCGTTGGAGCCCTAAAATTTTATAAAAGGACGGAAAAAGAACAGATTGGGGGGGCAATTTTTTTATCAGAAAATTATCAGCAAAACAGCTCACAAATTTGTTTTCTGATTGTTGGCTGGCTCATACTCACTGCTGGCCTTGCCCTGTTGTTTCGTTTGCTATTCGGATAACCGGAGTCGGAGTCGGAGTTAGCTAGTTTGAAACTCGACACTTGACGGCCTCAATCGCTGCCCAACACAAGGTAAATCCTATCCCGTCTAATTACTTTATGTTTAGTTTTGTGATCCATTGATTCGTGTGAATTTTGGTTGTTCATGTTTGGCTGATTTTAGGCGTTAAAATGTGAAACGAAAATCAGTTTCTGGCCGTTTGGTTTAGCTTATGTGATTATGAAGTGTTTACAATTCAAGATTTGGTTTGATATTTTGAATAGGGTTGGCTGTTTGATCATCTGTTTGTGAATGTGAATTTTTAAAGTTGGTTTTGTTCGGGTTATGTTGAGTCTGATTACTCAGCAAATCAGTTTCTTTGGTCATTGGTGCCATTGGGATAGAATTATGCGTTTGTACAGTGTTTACAACTTGTGATTTAGCTTTATAAACCAAGTTAAGATGTTAAGGATGGCTGGCCGTTTCTCATGAGATCGTAATAAGGTTGACTTGAACATTCGAACATGGCCATAGATGGTTAATCATGGCTACCTTTGTTGCATAACTAGAGATTAGGATCAATATTTACTCTTCATAAAAGTTGAGTTTTCTTGTTGCTTTCCCTTACGGATTGAGATGTAAGAGTATGTAATCGTCCCGTCTTGTTTTAATCACAATTAGGGGGCTGATTTTATTTAAATCGGAAAAGGTATATGTATGCCATGTTTGAGTTTCTTGAAGTTTAAATTCTTAAGTTAAAAGTTTCAATAGTTTTGTCATTTTTTTTAGTCCCGAAAATGTTGTTTAGGATAGGAATGTACATATCATGTTTATGTTTCCGGCGTTTGTTGAATATTGTGGTTTCTAACTTTTCTTTAAACACCTTAATCCTAGTAAAAAAGTGGTTAAATTAGTGTGCATTGTTAGAAAAAGAGGGCTACCCGTATTTTCATTATTTTGGTTTTAACTCGGGATCAATTTCGGGAATACTAGCTTAAGGAATTTATCATGAACTAATGTAGTGGTTTGGTTCCCTTTTTGATCCTCTCGTCACTAGTGTCGCCTTACTTTTTTGAGTTGATTTGTTCATAGCTACTTATTTAATTAAAGTGAATAAAAAAAAATATAATAAGGTTTTATATTGCTACTTGTTGTGTACTTTGTTTTCTAATAATCAACTAGTATCGAAGTTGTTTGTTTACCTAAGATCGCTTGCTTATAAAACATGAAACAAAATATGGTTACATGTCGTTCTTTCATATATGCTTTGTGTATTCACCGAATAACATGTGTGTTTTCCCTATCATTTTATTATTAGTTTTGGGCATATCTCTATATTTTTTGTGAATTTTGTTATTCAAGTTACTAATCCTTATCATTTTTTTTTGTGTTTCATGTACACCCCGGAGAGTTGGAGTTCTCATTTAAAACTCAATCTCGGCCCAAATATATTTTGGGTCGAACAACTATTAGGAACTATCGCGATGTTCGGAGTCATTCATTAGGAGACTAGTTCCTCCAAAGGAACTTAACATACTTAGTCCTTTATTTTCTATATGCTTTGCTTATTACTTGAATTTGTTTGACTAACCTTGTATTATTTGGATATGTATTTTTCTTTGTGATTTTGATTAACGTTTATTCTCCGGTTTATAGTTTCATGGATTACTCTATTTAGCTTAAAATTTTTGAAAGTAAGTTTCCTTCACCTTTTGGTTTAGGCAAATATTTCGGGTTTTCCTTTTTAAATACTTTAAAATTAGTGGTTAAACACTTTCAAAAATAGTAGTAATAAAATGGTAAATAGTGCAGATTTTTTAGGGTTGATTAACTTAGGCTTTGTTTCAAGAAAAACGTGCTTCAAATAACTCGCGGTAGATTTTCAAAAAATCAAAAATATTAATTAGCGATTCAATTTATTTTCAAACAAATTTTAGTCATTCTTAGGCCTTAGATCATAGAATACTTTTATCTAATTTAGGCAAGCCTTCTTTATATATATTAATAACTTATGTATTCTCTTATTCTAACCCCAATATTTTACAACTATTTTGCTATATTCTATATATATATATATTTTGAGATTTTCAGATTTTTAAAGGCCTCAAAACGCAAGGTATATATATGTCATATGCTATCTACTACAAGGTATATATATTTATATTTTTTACTTACTCATTCCTCCTACTTAAATTACACATATATTTTTATCACAATTACATTTACGTACATAATACTTTCTTTCATATTCAATGCATGTTCATTTTTACCTTATGAATAAAAGTCTCCTGTACATGAAAACAAATAATTTTCGTTCTCTACTCAAGTCTTCAAATTATTCTTTTACATGAAATACATTTACCAAAACAAATATGATTTTTCTCTTATATCTTTTTCTCTATTACCGGTATACTTATTTCTTATATACTTTTACTTATCCAAATCTTTTAAATAATAAACTTTCGCATGATTTCCTATATATATTTAAAATATACATACGTCATCTTTACTTTTTTTTTTTTTAACAAACATGTCATAAACTTTCTCAAACTTTAAGAACTACATATTTTTTACTTTACAAAAAGTATTCGTGTAAATAAATATTTTCATTTTTGTTTACATAGCTTTTAAATATATATTCTTATAAATCATAAAGTTCTACATACTTTAATTATAATTACGATAAAGGTATTGCTATTAAACTTTCATATATTTTGGCATGTACGTACATATGTTTCATCTTTTTACCATAAGCATATTTTATATTTTTTGCCTACTGTAGTAGCATGTGTCATATACTTTGAGTTTTTCTTTAAATTAAGAAAACATGTTTTTATCACCTTTTTAGCAAATAATGAGCAAATAACTTTCCCAAATATTTTTTCTAAACTGAGTTTAAGGACTATCTTCGGATAGGCTCTGAAGGGTGCCTAACACCTTCCCTTCGAGTAACCAAAACACTTACTCAGAATCTCAAACGTTTCGCAGACTAAAAACAGAGTTTTACATACAAAATGGTTTCCTAAGTTTCCTAAAATTTAGGTGGCGACTCTAAACCCTTTTCCAAAATAAAGGCTGAAAGAGCCGGATGTTGCAAGCATATTTTGGCCAGTTCAAAATAGGGCGCGACAGGATGGCGACTCTGCTGGGGATCCTAACTTATGTTTTTACCTTAGCATGCTTAGTTTATGAATATTATTTGAAATATTTGTTTATTTGCAGTACATTATTTGCTTTATTTATATCATTCTTTGTTTGAAAGGACGCAAGCCAAATCCAAACTTGCGCTCTTTGTTTGATTGATAAACACTACTTGTTACTGCTTTCTCACTTGCATTTCTCTATCGAGTCTTTGGCCGTACACATTTCACACACTGTGGTACACGCGGAGGGGTTTATGCCCTCCCAAACCTTCTTTTGGATTCCTTAGTTTTAGAGTCGGTGCAATTAGGTTAGTGTGCCGTCTCGCAGTTATTCAAGTCCACTCTCAAATCTAGGAAAATATTCTTATTCTAGAAACAGGTCATGTTGCATAGCCTTAGGCAGGACGATCCCGGGGATTGACACTGCATTTAGGGAACCATCCTTATTGTCAACGGGTTTTTCATAAAACCCAACGACATATACTTTGTGTGTGATTGATGTAAATGATCCAAACTAAAACACATAATGGATTTGGGATAAACAAACTTATCATACCCCTTACCTTTTTTTTTTTCCAGATGAATATCAACCAAAACTTACCAAACATCCAGATGGTTATCTCAGCACCTGACAACCTAAAAAAGTGGTGGAGAAACATCCGCGTAGCGCATGGGGGTGAGGTACGGGAGCAGCTGGGGGCTTTGCTGTCGCTTATGGGGATCCAAGCTGACAAAACCCTCACCACTTTATTAATGGAATTTTGGGACCCAACCACTGTGACCTTCAAATTTCTGGATTTCGAGATCACTCCTACCTTGGAGGAGATTAGTAATTTTGCTGAACTACCACTAAGGGAACGAGTGCCGGTACTCCCATCACCCATAAAGAAGGCAGACTTTCTGAGGCTGTTAGGATTACACATTTTTCCATCACTGAGAAATGTGGAAGGAGGAAAGGTGAAGTTGGATTACCTCTTCGAAAGATACGGTCGTCTCGAGAGTTTTGACGAACACCAAGGTGAATTCGCCTGTACCCGCAGACAGTGGGTATACATGCGACCGAAGGTCTTTGTGTTAGCTTTTTTGGGAACTATGATCTTCCCGATGAGGTTTCATTGCATCGACCTCAATATCCTGCCAATAGTGATGAACGTCTTTGCAGAGCCGCAAAGACTTACCTTGGTACACATGATCCTTGCTGAGATGTTTCGGTCGCTGTCCGCATGCACACGAGGGCACAACTTCTTTGGAGGCTGCAATTTGCTATTGCAAATTTGGGCTGTAGAACACTTCTACCGCCGCCACCCACAAATGGACTACTGTATCGATGCCCGTAACAGGATTCAGACTCACAAGGAGCGCATGAGATATTGGACATATGCACCCACCGGAGAAGAAGAATGGCGCACCTTCTTGACCAACCTTACCGGAGATTTCATCCAGTGGAGATATCCCTGGATGACAGGATTGGCCTTCATCAGAGCTCGATACTTGTATTTCATCGAGTTGATAGGACTAGGAGGCATCCAGCCATATGCACCTCTCCGTGTTTTAAGACAGTTCGGCTTGGTCCAGGACATACCTTTGTGGTCAAACATGGCGTTATATGAGGACAGTTATGGTGCCGCGATATCGGCGGTACAAATGATGAACTTGCAGGCTGAATGGGATTATATGATCACATTGTACATGGGAGGAGACAAATGGTGTACGCCGGAATACTACGCTTGGAGAACGACCGTGAGCCACTTGGCTCAACCGAGTGCAGAAGGATTCAGGGATTTGGCAGATGTCCGGTGGGTCAGATGGGTTAGGGAAGAGGTGCTTCCCCGCATGGAGATCACAACACCAATGTACAACCAGATTGTCCCAGACTCCGTCAACTACTTGATAACAAAGGTAGAGGAAGATCCCGAGGATCCAGAAGAAGATCCGGAGGAGGAGCCAGAAGAAGATCCCGAGGATCCAGAAGAAGATCCGGAGGAAGAAATGGAGGAAGACTTGGAAGAGGATCCGGAAGAAGACCCTGAGGAGGAGGATCCGGAAGAAGATCCTGAGGAGGCTTCTGAGACCGGCTCCAATGTTTATGATCCTAACGATGGAGGGATGATGGAGACAGACTCAGAGCCCAGGTATCATCATTCCGCTGGATCTCCAGAGTATCATCCAGCACCACAGGACGATAGTGATGACGGTCCTACATGGCCCTAGGTTATCCTTTCCCATTGTACCTTTCATATTCCCTAAAGGTGCCTCATGGCCCATCCCTTTGTACGCCCTAGTGGCCATCCCATGTCTTTCATTTTTCAGGCTCCCATCAGCCTATCTATTGTAAACTTTCAAGACCACATTTTGCTTAATGAAAAGTCATGTTTATCTCAAATCCTAAATGTGTTCAAAATGGATCATTTATATCAAATTGTATGCAGCGTAGGCCTACCTCTGGCAAAACGAGGCTCCATATTAGGACGCATTTTTGTGTGAATATCGCCAACTTGGCGCATATATTTGTTATATATTCCGACATTTCCCAAACTAACATAGTTTCCTTTTTCTTTCCTTTCTTTTCTTTATGTTTATTATAAACCCCCCAAAGAAAGTTGATTTGTGTCGATTTGCAAACTGGCGGAATCGCAATACAACCTCCGATCTAAGGGAAAAATGAGCGAAGAATCTAACAACGCCTCGATGGTACCAGTAGATGGCGCCGAAAGTTCTCGAAAACCGATGGACACTCAAAACGACGAACAAATGGCCAACATGGCACAAGAAATTGAGATCTTGAAAGAAGAACTACGCCAAGTGCGGGATTTGACTAAGCTTACAGCTGCTACCTTCCCCGCTCAATTCCAATTTCCAAATGCTGAGTTGCGGCCGGTCACTCCCGCCGACTTAACAAACGCGCCTAAGCAAACACCACTTGTTCCCACTTATGCTCAAGATCTACTTACTCGCCCGCCCGCTGCTAGGGCTGCACCTAATCTTTCCTTGCCTACGCAGAACTTCACTGTTCCAATTCACCCAACAATGCAGCACATACCGGAGGCACATGTCACTTGTGAAATGCCTGTTCCACCGGTATATGCTACTGAAGCCCCTACTTTCGCAACATCCACGGCTGTCAAAGTACCATATGAGGTCGATCAGTACGTAGGATTGGAGAGGGATGTCCGGTCAAATGAAGAGAGGTCGATAGCAGCTCAACTTGAAAGCTTGAAAAGGGCTTTTAAAAGCATGCAAGTTACCAGGGGAACCGAGAGTCTGGACTATGATGACCTATGCATCCACCCAGACATCGATATGCCGGTCGGGTACAAACCACCAAAATTTGATGTATTTGATGGAAAGGGCGATCCCCACGCACACCTAAGAGCCTATTGCGACAAGCTGGTCGGCGTAGGAAGGAACGAGAAATTGAGGATGAAACTGTTCATTCGAAGTCTGTCGGGAGAAGCTCTGACTTGGTACACTCGCCAAGACCCTCGCAAATGGCGTGATTGGCAAGAAATGGCCGAAGATTTCATGAGTCGTTTCAGGTTTAATACCGAAATCACTCCGGACAGATTCTCACTTGCTAACATACAAAAGAAGCCATCTGAATCATTTCAAGAATATTCATGGAGATGGAGGACCGAGGCTGCTCGGATCCAGCCCCCACTTGACGAAAATGAACTCTCTAAGTACTTTATCCGAGCTCAGGAAGGCGTCTACTTCGACAAAATGATGTCAATGATGGGCCAAAAGTTCGCTGACTTGGTCAAGATGGGAGACTTCATTGAGGAAGGTATTAAGTCTGGGAAAATTCAGTCTATGGTCGCACTACAAGCCGCAAGCAAGGCCATACAGTCAGGTTCCATTGGTGGTATCAAGAAGAAGAAGGAAGACATCTCAGCCGTCACACCTTACTACCAGCACGGAGGATCATCCTACCGATACCCTAACAACTCCCAAATTATCGCACATGTTCCAGTATATAGTACCCAGCCACACTATAATCCACCTCGAGCTCCAGCACACCAAAATCCACCGAAGCCGTATGCCCCTGTCCAAGCTCCAGTTCACCAAAATAGGCCAGCATATGCACCAAGACCACGTCCTAATTTTGAAGCCAGAAATACCCGCACCTACACTCCTATTGCCGAGCCTTTGGCTCAATTATTTGAAAGGTTGAGGGTAGCAGGTTTGGTGCAGCCGATTGAGGGAAGAATCCCTGATCCGATACCACAAAGCTTCAATGGAAATAAGCGATGTGCATACCACTCGGGAATCCAAGGACATGACACGGAGGAGTGTTTTAGCTTGAAGAACCAGATCGAGTCTCTTATCAGAAAGGGAGTAATTAAATGCACCGATACTCCTCCAAATGTGAACAATAATCCTCTACCAGATCATGATAATCAAGGAGTCAACATGATTACCCTGGAGGAAGAGTATATCGTGCCTATCTGGAAAACAGAAGAAGTTGCCGCCACATCTCCAGCGCAACCCTTTATCACAGTTCAGTTGAGAGAACCTTTGACTATTCAAACCTACCTACCGAGAGTTGTGGTAACCACTATAGCCGCTGGAAAGCCTGACTATGACACTAAAGCAGTCCCATGGGACTATCGGACGGGAGCCAAAGGCAAAATGATAGACGCTGCTGTGGCTCACGGAATGACTAGGTCGGGAAGGTGTTATACCCCGGAGGATCTAAATCGAGGGGTTCCCGGGAAAGAACAAAATCCAAAGAAGAATGTTACTGATGCAGAAGCCACAGAATTTTGGAAGAAGATGCAGTCTAAAGATTACTCAATCGAGGAGCAACTAATGAAGACACCAGCCCACATTTCCATTATGTCCTTGCTAATGAGTTCTGAAGCCCATAGGAACGCTTTGGTACAAGTTCTGAGCGGAGTTAGCGTACCAAAAGAAACTACAAGTGATACATTGGCTGCAGCAATTGGAAAAATGGTGGAAGTGAACAAAATCTCTTTCCATGATGATGAATTACTAGCAGAAGGTGTCGGCCACAACAAAGCACTTCACATTGCGGTCAAGTGCTGCGATAAGATCGTGACTAGAGTTTTGATCGACGGCGGTTCTGGATGCAACATCTGTCCTTTCACCACACTGAGAGATTTAGGTGTGAATATGGGAGAGATAAGGGAAAGTCGTGTGAAGGTGAGAGCTTTTGACGGCGCGCAGAGAAGCGTCATTGGAGAAATTTATCTCACATTGCAAGTAGGTCCAGCTGAATTCCCCATCTTATTTCAAGTGATGGATGTTACGTCCAACTACAACTTGTTACTAGGAAGGCCATGGGTCCATATGGCAAGAGCAGTTCCCTCCACGCTTCATCAGTGTGTGAAGTTCGAGTGGGGTCGCACAGAGGTTACCATTCACGGGGAGCTCAGTCACCCCATCTATTCCGTGAATTCCGTTCCAATCATCGAAGAATTGGATGGAGCCGCTTTCCATGCTCTGGAGATCATGCAAGACGTAAGAATTGATGAGAAGGTAGAGCCTGTAAAGATGGAGATGTCGAGCGCAGCGAAGATGGTTGCGTCAGAGATGTTGAAATATGGGTATAAACCAAAGACAGGGCTCGGACCTAAGGCTGACGGTATAATTGAACCAATCCAGCTAAAACATCAGAAAGGTACCGCCGGGCTAGGGTATAAGCCTGCTTCAGGAGGAGTCCACAGTGCAAAGTTTGGGGCAGTAGTGTTCGTGCCAGGACAAGTCCTAATCCCAGATGAAGCAGTTGATGAAGACGTCATTGAGGGAATAGAAAATCTATTCGTGGCCATGACCAACGATGGACTGGAGAAAGACATCAAGAAGCTGACCATCCGTGATGCCGAGCCTGGAGAAGTCTTGCAGAACTGGACCATCAGCCCATCCCTGTTTCGACAAGAGTCCTGGTAGTGTGGAAAAGTAGTTTTATTTCAAAATGTTTTTGCATGATCAATTGAGGCTTGAATCATGCCTAAGCCCTTTTTGCTACTTGCCTCTTCTGAAAAGCTAGACTGCTTTTTAATAAAAAGTCTTTATTTTTCTTAAAATTTAAAATAACTATTTATTTTTTACTCACCTTTCATACTTTTCAGCGCTAATATTAGTAAAAATCATCGTACAACGGTTATGACATGTAACGAATCCATTGAGCAAAGTACGAGTCATGAGCAGGACTATGAAGAATACGATGAAAGCATGATGCCTGAAAATCTACCTCAGGAGATCGAACAACTTGAAAGCCAGAAAAGGCCCAACATGGAGGAAATCGAGGTTGTCAACTTGGGAAATGAAGAAATGGTGAAAGAAGTACGAGTCAGCATACACTTGGAAGACGAAAGAAAGCGAGAATTGATTGAATTGATCAAGCAGTATGTTGATGTGTTTGCTTGGTCCTACGATGACATGCCAGGATTAAGCACCGATATCATCTCACACAAGCTGCCGACTGATCCTTCCTGCCCGCCTGTGAAGCAAAAGACTAGGAAGTTCAAGCCTGATTTAAGTTTAAGAATCAAGAAGGAGGTAACTAAGCAGATCCAGGCAAATGTTGTGAGGGTTACTAATTACCCCACATGGTTGGCTAATATCGTGCCAATGCCAAAAAAGGACGGGAAAATCAGGATATGTGTAGACTATCGGGATCTTAATAAAGCTAGCCCCAAGGATAACTTTCCTCTCCCAAACATTCATATACTCATCGACAATTGTGCAAAGCATGAGTTGCAATCGTTTGTCGATTGCTTTGCAGGATATCACCAAGTCCTGATGAATGAAGATGATGCGGAGAAAACAGCATTTATCACTCCATGGGGAGTATATTGCTATAGAGTGATGCCATTCGGACTCAAAAATGCTGGCGCAACCTATATGAGGGCCATGACTACCCTCTTCCATGATATGATTCACAAGGAGATTGAAGTGTACGTAGATGATGTCGTTATCAAGTCCAAAAGGAGTTCGGACCACCTAGGGGATTTACAGAAGTTCTTTGAGAGGTTGCGGAGGTACAATTTGAAATTGAATCCAGCAAAGTGCGCATTTGGAGTTCCTGCCGGAAAGCTACTAGGGTTTATCGTCAGCAGGAAAGGCATAGAGTTGGATCCATCAAAAATCAAAGCGATTCAAGAGTTACCTCCCCCAAGGACCAAGAAGGATGTGATGAGCTTCTTGGGAAGACTCAATTACATCAGTCGTTTCATAGCTCAGTCTACAGTAATCTGTGAACCCATATTCAAGTTACTAAAGAAGGATGCCGCCACAGAATGGACGGAGGAATGCCAAAGAGCTTTTGATAGAATCAAGGAGTACTTGTCCAACCCGCCAGTATTGGTTCCACCAGAGCCCGGAAAGCCATTGCTACTGTACCTATCCGTCATGGATGGAGCATTTGGATGTGTGTTAGGACAACACGATAACATGGGAAAGAAAGAGCAAGCTATTTACTACTTGAGCAAGAAGTTTACACCATACGAGGCAAGATATACCTTGTTAGAACGAACGTGTTGCGCCTTGACTTGGATTGCGCAAAAGTTGAGGCATTACCTGTCGGTATACACCACGTACTTGATCTCAAGAATGGATCCACTCAAGTACATCTTTCAGAAACCGATGCCCACAGGGAAGTTAGCAAAGTGGCAGATTTTGCTGAGCGAGTTCGACATTGTGTACGTGACACAGAAGGCCGTCAAAGGACAAGCTTTGGCCGATCACCTCGCAGAAAATCCGGTGGATAAAGATTATGAACCGCTCATGACTTACTTCCCCGATGAAGAAGTGTTTTTTGCAGGGAGGACATCTCAGAGTCATATGATGGATGGAGATTGTTCTTCGATGGGGCATCGAATTTCAAAGGAGTCGGAATCGGAGCAGTCTTGGTTTCAAGAACGGGTCAGCACTACCCAATCTCAGCCAAGATTAGATTCCCTTGCACAAACAACATGGCAGAATATGAAGCATGCATTCTCGGACTTAGGATGGCTGTGGACATGAACATCAAAGAGCTTTTGGTAATAGGTGATTCTGACCTATTGGTTCATCAGGTACAAGGAGAATGGGCCACCAAGAATGTCAAGATCCTTCCTTATCTAGAATGTGTGAAGGAGCTGAGCAAAAGGTTTACAAAGATTGAGTTTAAACATGTCCCCCGGGCTCAAAACGAGTTCGCTGATGCTTTGGCTACTCTTTCCTCAATGATCCAACACCCGGATAAGAATTACATCGACCCTATTGAAGTGGAGATACGTGACCAGCACGCATACTGTTTTCACGTAGATGAAGAGTTTGATAGAAAGCCATGGTACCATGATATTAGAAGGTTGCTCGAAGCAGGAGAATATCCAGAAAATGTCGACCGCAAGCAGAAGCGGACTTTAAGGAGAATGGCCAATCATTTCTTCCTTAACGGCGAAATCCTGTACAGGAGAACCCCGGATTTGGGATTACTAAGGTGTGTCGATGCAACAGAAGCGACAAGACTGTTAGAGGAAGTTCACGCAGGGACGTGTGGACCCCACATGAATGGATTCACTTTGGCAAAGAAGATTTTGAGAGCTGGATACTTTTGGATGACTATGGAGAGGGATAGCATCCGATATGTACAAAAGTGTTATCAGTGTCAAGTTCATGGCGACTTCATACGAGTTCCGCCAAACGAGCTCAATGTGATGGGGTCACTATGGCCATTTGCTGCTTGGGGCATGGATGTAATTGGACCCATAGAGCCTCCCGTATCAAATGGACACCGTTTTATCCTGGTAGCTATCGACTATTTCACAAAATGGGTTGAGGCTTCAACGCACAAGGCAGTAACTAAGAAGGTGGTAGCAGATTTCGTCCAAAATAAGATAGTTTGTCGTTTTGGAATTCCGGAATCAATCATAACAGACAACAGAACCAATCTGAATAGTGATCTCATGAGAGAGACTTGTGAAAGGTTTAAGATCTCCCACCGGAACTCCACAGCATATCGACCACAAATGAATGGAGCAGTTGAGGCCGCGAACAAGAATATCAAGAGGATCCTGAGAAAAATAATAGATAGTAATAGAGAATGGCATGAGAAGCTGCCATATGCTTTGCTCGGCTATCGCACCACAATCAGAACATCCACCGGTGCAACCCCCTACATGTTGGTCTACGGTTCGGAAGCAGTAATACCTGCTGAAGTGGAAATACCTTCTCTAAGAATCATCCAAGAGGTTGGTCTGGAAGACGCAGAAGGGGTTCGTAGCAGGATTGAACAGTTGATGCTCATTGATGAGAAGAGACTGGATGCAGTATGTCACGGCCAGCTCTATCAAAACAGAATGATCAGAGCGTTCAACAAGAAAGTCAAGCCTCGACGATTCACACCAGGGCAATTAGTATTGAAGAAAATATTCCCTCACCAAATTGAAGCTAAGGGGAAATTTGCGCCAAACTGGCAAGGTCCTTACATGGTTCACCGAGTGCTCTCAGGCGGAGCAGTAATCCTCGCAGAAATAGATGGCGTCGTGAGCACAAAGCCAATCAATTCAGACGCTATCAAGAAGTACTACATTTGAAGACAGAGGGACTAGTTGTTGTTTCCTTGTACTTTTTTGCATTTTTTCTCTAATGTAACAGAACTACGTATTAGCCTGACTTCCCACGGCGGGATACGTAGGCAACCCATATCGGGTCCGGTTTCCCTTAGAAAAACCAAAAACATCATCTTTCATGTATTTAGAACTGCGATTGACCTGACTTTCCTCGGTGGGATACGTAGGCAATCCTCGTCGGATTCGGTCCCTTCATATTTTCCATTTCCTAATGTATTTGAACTACGTTCTGACCTGATTCCGCTTTGGATACGTAGGCAGCCTGAGTCAGGCTCGGTCATTGCACTACATGTCTTCATTATCCCTAATGTATTTGAACTACGTTCTGACCTGATTCCGTTTTGGATACGTAGGCAGCCTGAGTCAGGCTCGGTCATTGCACTACATGTCTTTATTCTTCCCAATGTATTTGAACTACGTTCTGACCTGATTCCGCTCGGATACGTAGGCAGCCTGAGTCAGGCTCGGTCAATGCATTACATATTTCGAATTCTTCCTTGATATCCCCCGAACTACGTACAGACCTGATTCCCATTTGGGGATACGTAGGCAACCCTAAAGGTTCGGTCATACCCTTAGGATAAACCTCCCCCCCCTCTTATTTATACCTTCAGAGTGATCATAACATTCTACAGAGAGATAGAAAAGCGTCACCAGAAGCCGGAGCCACGAGAAAAGTACATTTGGACGTCTTCAACAAATGGGAAAACTCGATTGGATTCCGGAACATGTCACAATCTAAGGAACGACGAATAATCACTATATATATGCGCCTAGTATACACAAAATATACTTATTTTCTAAAAATATATATACATATTTTTCAAAATATTTCACTGCCTTTCCACCTACCGAGCCTTCGAAATAGGAAGTCGCGAGCAACCAAGGAGGTTTTGAAGGGATCCACCATACCGAGTCTCTGGGATAGGAAATCACGAGCGGCTGATGAGATTTTGTAGAAATCTAGTGGCAAGGCCAGGGTCCGCAAGCTGACACAAATCAACACCCCTCCCAAAACTAAGAATTTTCCTTTGAGCGCAGGGAAACAGGAGTCAAGACGGGATGATGTCAAGTCAAGCTCATGGATATGATCGGAGAAATCTCGGCTATCCCGACACCATAAGCCGAATATTCTTCCCCAATTCTATATTTAAAATACTGTATCCCGATTCTTACAATTCTTAAAGAGTTTTCATCTATGTTTTTGCAGGTGCGTACGAGATCCGGATCAAGTATCGAAGACAGAGAGCTCTCATAGGCAAATAAGATAGTTTATCTCTTTCCAAATAACTCCGCCAATCAGAGATTGCCATCTAATTGCATCAAATAACTCCGCCGATCGGAGAATGCGGACTGACTTCATCAAACTCCGCCGATTGGAGTTTGTACATAGGCAAACAAAACGACGCTCCGCCGATTGGAGCTTGTATATAAGCAAACAAAACGATGCTCTGACGATTGGAGTTTGCACATAGGCAAACAAAACGATGCTCTGCCGATTGGAGCTTGTATATAAGCAAACAAAACGACGCTCCGCCGATTGGAGTTTGTACATAAGCAAACAAAACGACGCTCTGACGATTGGAGCCTGTACATAAACAAGCAAGCGACGCTCTGCCAAATCAGAGAAATGCATATTAGCAAGCAAAACATACTCCGCCAATCGGAGGCTGCATCATAGCAAGCATCATCATAACTCCATCAATCATAAGCATGCATGCCATCAACATCCTCATTTTGCATTAAAATCACGCCCACCTTCTAATGCGGGTATTTACATTCAAGTACATTTTACAGGCGCCCACCTTCTAATGCGGGTATTTACATTCAGTACATTTACAGGCGCCCACCTTCTAATGCGGGTATTCATTCAAAGCTCCGGCACACAAACTGGAGCATGCATTGAGATCTTGGTACACAACCCAAGACTCCGTTTCATTAAAGCTCCGGCACACAAACCGGAGCATGCATTGAGATCTTGGTACACAACCCAAGACTCCATTTCATTAAGCTCCGGTACACAAACCGGAGCATGCATTAGGATCTTGGTACACAACCCAAGACTCCATTTCGTTAACGCTTCGGCACACAAATCGGAGCAGGCATCATAATCTTTCTTTTCCAGCAAGTACACGATTTTGCATCCCCAGCATCTTACAGCATTGCCCCGCCAGTCGAGAGGCTTTATTTTTACAGCATTGCCCCGCCAGTCTAGAGGCTTTATTTTACAGTGTTGCCCCGCCAGCCGGAGGCTTTATTTCACAAGATTATTTCACCTACAGAACATCCACTCTGCAAAATGGAGACGTCGACAATCGTTTGGATATCTACACACTACTCTTTACATTACAATTTTAATTTACAGTTTTGAGCCTCAACAGGTACTTTGTAACCCCTTTTACCTGTTTTGCAGGATGACACACTACAACGTGGAACTACCTCTAAGCAGCGATTGAGGCAATGCTTGATGAGGAATACCAAACTCACAAGCCAGAGTTTCAAGACTAGCACTCCGACTCCAATTCCTACAATTAGTTGTCCATATTCCTAAATCAGAGTACATCTGCTCTCACAAGCATCGATACCCCTTTCTTTATCTCCTAGAGTTCTCACCAGAGGATATTAAAGGGACTACCTCCATCCGGCAATTCGACATGATCTTATAGGGATGCGAGATGCGCCTAGTAGAGTCTCGTTTATGGGTGTGTTGTGCACCACATTTATAATCGGGAGGCTGTGAAAGTGCACCCATTTTGAAAAGATTATTGTCATCTAGGAAATAACCTACTGTCAATTCCATAAAAACTCTTTCCAAGCTCAACTAAGAGACCAGTGTCAACCATAAATCATACACTGTGGCAAATTTTGAGGACTGCCTCAAAATTTACCATAATCCTCTATTCAGAACTGCAACAGCCCTAATTCCCATTTCCTTAAGAATACGTAGGCAGCTCAACTTCGAGCATGGCCGTACCCACTCCATCCGTGCCAAAATCATCTTCCCCTTTTACCGCAAAAAAATACCAGTGTCGACATAAGACCAACACTGGGGCAAATTTTGAGGACCTCTCAAAATTTTTGAACTACATTGGCCTGATTCTCGTGAAACCCGAGATATGTAGGCAACTCGGAGGCCAGAGTTCGGTCGAATTCATAATGACAATAACCTTTCTCTTTCTAGGTACGACCTTTCCAAAAATTTGATTTTTTTCCAGTCAGGACAAAATTGGCTTTACGTCAACATCTTCGCCCAAAGACTCTTTCATCATCTTTGTTCGAAGAGGGGCAAGTTGTTGACACCCAATTTTGGCCCTCCTTTTCCCATAATTAATTTTTCTATGCTTCTTAGTCCCGAGGATTTTTCCAAAATAATTTTCTTATTTTTATATTAATTTTTATAAATTTTGGCACCAATAATCATTTTTTAAAATAATTTCCTTTACTTTTTATAATAATAACTACTAATAATGTTGTATCTTATAAAATCACCCCAAAAATATTTTATAACTCACTCTTTTTAACAAGATATTGGTATAGCAACTTTTATTTCAAACTCTAAATGAGATTTGTCGTATCGCTATAACATTTCCTAAATATTGTTCTATCAATTGAGGATTGCGATTACGCGTATCAAAATTATGTTTAAGTCAACTATATACGTATTTAAAATTAATCGGGATGAAAGAAAGCATCGTTAAATTAATTAAATGGAAAAACTACTAGGGAAAATCACTTTTTTTTCTACCAAATTAATCCATTTACCAAATTTTGGGCCAATTCTTTATTTGTTTCAGCCAATTCTCCCTAGCCCACTACCCAACCACCCGACCCAGCCCAAACCCCTGACCCGGCCCAAAAAATCCACCAACTAAACCCACCCCTAATCCCTTTACCCTTTTCTCTCCACTCTCAACCAAACAAACAGACCCCCACCTTCATAAACAAACCGACACCACCCCCAAACCCTGCTGCCCCGTCGCTTCACCACCAAAGACCCGCTGGTTTTTGCTTCGTACTGGCGGGTAAACGGCAGCGGTGCCCTCTCCCATCACCTCACGTTGTCCCTTCCCCTTTTCGGAGACTTTTTGCAGCCTCGAAAAAGACCACCGCCGCTAGACCACCGGATAATGGCAAAATCCGGTGGTCTTCGCCCTTCTCTCCTCTACTCCTCCACTTTACAGCCATCCCCTCACCTTTTTGTCATTTCAAAAACAGAGCTAAAGCTCCCCCACCGCCGGCTGCCCGACGGATGCAACCGATGCCCGACGGTCCGAGCTCCACACCTCCGACCCGTTGCTGTCTCTTTCAAATCAGCCTGAAAAAGGGGTAAGCTTCTTCCTTTTTCTCTGATTTTTCATCATTTCCTCTTGCAACTTGTCTTTCCAAGAATTCAAATTTTGAATTCTTGGAAAGAAACCGTTGGAGCCCTAAAATTTCGGCTATAAAAGGACGGAAAAAGAACAGATTGGGGGGGCATTTTTTTTATCAGAAAATTATCAGCAAAACAGCTCACAAATTTGTTTTCTGATTGTTGGCTGGCTCATACTCACTGTTGGCCTTGCCCTGTTGTTTCGTTTGCTATTCGGATAACCGGAGTTGGAGTCGGAGTTAGCTAGTTTGAAACTTGACACTTGACGGCCTCAATCGCTGCCCAACACAAGGTAAATCCTATCCCGTCTAATTACTTTATGTTTAGTTTTGTGATCTATTGATTCGTGTGAATTTTGGTTGTTCATGTTTGGCTGATTTTAGGCATTAAAATGTGAAACAAAAATCAGTTTCTGGCCGTTTGGTTTAGCTTATGTGATTATGAAGTGTTTACAATTCAAGATTTGGTTTGATATTTTGAATAGGGTTGGCTGTTTGATCATCTGTTTGTGAATGTGAATTTTTAAAGTTGGTTTTGTTCGGGTTATGTTGAGTCTGATTACTCAGCAAATCAGTTTCTTTGGTCATTGGTGCCATTGGGATAGAATTATGCGTTTGTACAGTGTTTACAACTTGTGATTTAGCTTGATAAACCAAGTTAAGATGTTAAGGATGGCTGGCCGTTTCTCATGAGATCGTAATAAGATTGACTTGAACATTCGAACATGGCCATAGATGGTTAATCATGGCTACCTTTGTTGCATAACTAGAGATTAGGATCAATATTTACTCTTCATAAAAGTTGAGTTTTCTTGTTGCTTTCCCTTACGGATTGAGATGTAAGAGTATGTAATCGTCCCGTCTTGTTTTAATCACAATTAGGGGGCTGATTTTGTTTAAATCGGAAAAGGTATATGTATGCCATGTTTGAGTTTCTTGAAGTTTAAATTCTTAAGTTAAAAGTTTCAATAGTTTTGTCATTTTTTTTAGTCCCGAAAATGTTGTTTAGGATAGGAATGTACATATCATGTTTATGTTTCCGGCGTTTGTTGAATATTGTGGTTTCTAACTTTTCTTTAAACACCTTAATCCTAGTAAAAAAGTGGTTAAATTAGTGTGCATTGTTAGAAAAAGAGGGCTGCCCGTATTTTCATTATTTTGGTTTTAACTCGGGATCAATTTCGGGAATACTAGCTTAAGGAATTTATCATGAACTAATGTAGTGGTTTGGTTCCCTTTTTGATCCTCTCGTCACTAGTGTCGCCTTACTTTTTTGAGTTGATTTGTTCATAGCTACTTATTTAATTAAAGTGAATAAAAAAAATATAATAAGGTTTTATATTGCTACTTGTTGTGTACTTTGTTTTCTAATAATCAACTAGTATCGAAGTTGTTTGTTTACCTAAGATCGCTTGCTTATAAAACATGAAACAAAATATGGTTACATGTCGTTCTTTCATATATGCTTTGTGTATTCACCGAATAACATGTGTGTTTTCCCTATCATTTTATTATTAGTTTGGGCATATCTCTATATTTTTTGTGAATTTTGTTATTCAAGTTACTAATCCTTATCATTTTTTTTTGTGTTTCATGTACACCCCGGAGAGTTGGAGTTCTCATTTGAAACTCAATCTCGGCCCAAATATATTTTGGGTCGAACAACTATTAGGAACTATCGCGATGTTCGGAGTCATTCATTAGGAGACTAGTTCCTCCAAAGGAACTTAACATACTTAGTCCTTTATTTTCTATATGCTTTGCTTATTACTTGAATTTGTTTGACTAACCTTGTATTATTTGGATATGTATTTTTCTTTGTGATTTTGATTAACGTTTATTCTCCGGTTTATAGTTTCATGGATTACTCTATTTAGCTTAAAATTTTTGAAAGTAAGTTTCCTTCACCTTTTGGTTTAGGCAAATATTTCGGGTTTTCCTTTTTAAATACTTTAAAATTAGTGGTTAAACACTTTCAAAAATAGTAGTAATAAAATGGTAAATAGTGCAGATTTTTTAGGGTTGATTAACTTAGGCTTTGTTTCAAGAAAAACGTGCTTCAAATAACTCGCGGTAGATTTTCAAAAAATCAAAAATATTAATTAGCGATTCAATTTATTTTCAAACAAATTTTAGTCATTCTTAGGCCTTAGATCATAGAATACTTTTATCTAATTTAGGCAAGCCTTCTTTATATATATTAATAACTTATGTATTCTCTTATTCTAACCCCAATATTTTACAACTATTTTGCTATATTCTATATATATATATATTTTGAGATTTTCAGATTTTTAAAGGCCTCAAAACGCAAGGTATATATATGTCATATGCTATCTACTACAAGGTATATATATTTATATTTTTTACTTACTCATTCCTCCTACTTAAATTACACATATATTTTTATCACAATTACATTTACGTACATAATACTTTCTTTCATATTCAATGCATGTTCATTTTTACCTTATGAATAAAAGTCTCCTGTACATGAAAACAAATAATTTTCGTTCTCTACTCAAGTCTTCAAATTATTCTTTTACATGAAATACATTTACCAAAACAAATATGATTTTTCTCTTATATCTTTTTCTCTATTACCGGTATACTTATTTCTTATATACTTTTACTTATCCAAATCTTTTAAATAATAAACTTTCGCATGATTTCCTATATATATTTAAAATATACATACGTCATCTTTACTTTTTTTTTTAACAAACATGTCATAAACTTTCTCAAACTTTAAGAACTACATATTTTTTACTTTACAAAAAGTATTTGTGTAAATAAATATTTTCATTTTTGTTTACATAGCTTTTAAATATATATTCTTATAAATCATAAAGTTCTACATACTTTAATTATAATTACGATAAAGGCATTGCTATTAAACTTTCATATATTTTGGCATGTACGTACATATGTTTCATCTTTTTACCATAAGCATATTTTATATTTTTTGCCTACTGTAGTAGCATGTGTCATATACTTTGAGTTTTTCTTTAAATTAAGAAAACATGTTTTTATCACCTTTTTAGCAAATAATGAGCAAATAACTTTCCCAAATATTTTTTCTAAACTGAGTTTAAGGACTATCTTCGGATAGGCTCTGAAGGGTGCCTAACACCTTCCCTTCGAGTAACCAAAACACTTACTCAGAATCTCAAACGTTTTGCAGACTAAAAACAGAGTTTTACATACAAAATGGTTTCCTAAGTTTCCTAAAATTTAGGTGGCGACTCTAAACCCTTTTCCAAAATAAAGGCAGAAAGAGCCGGATGTTGCAAGCATATTTTGGCCAGTTCAAAATAGGGCGCGACAGGCTGTAAGTTCAAACAAGCTTCCCAAGCCCATTATCTTCCATGACGGTCGCCTTGTCCAAAGGCCAACACCCCTAATGGCTTTTTTTATCATACTCTGGATCCCTCTAGGCTTCCTCCTTTCTTGCGTGAGATTCAGTGTTGGAGTACTCCTCCATGTGCCTCTACAATGTTATGCATTTTGGGCCACCGGCATCCGTCTCATTATTAATGGTATCCCACCACCCCATATCAAGAAATCTGAAGACCAATCAGGCGTACTCTTCGTCTGTTGTCACAGGACTCTACTTGACGCTATTTTTCTCTCTACAGCGTTGGGTCGCCCTGTCCCAGCTATTACATACTCTCTTTCGCGATTTTCTGAGATTGTTGCACCTATTAAAACAAGTAGACTCACTCGAGATCGAGCTTTAGATGCTTCCATGATCAAGAAATTGTTAAAATAAGGCGATCTCATAATTTCTCCAGAGGGACGACATGTCGTGAACCATTTCTTCTTAGGTTTTCATCATTATTTGCTGAGTTAACCGATGAGATCGTGCCCGTAGCAATGGAGAATAAGATGACCATGTTTCATGGCACAACAACTAGAGGATTGAAATGGATGGATTCATTTTTCTTTCTCATGAATCCACGTCCTACTTATGAAATTACATTCTCGAATAAGTTGTCACACGAGTTCACTTGCAAGTCGGGGAAATCAAGCCATGAAGTGGCTAACTATGTACAAAAGGTTATTGCTGAAATTCTTTCTTATGAGTGCACTACTTTTACCAGGAAGGATAAGTATATGGCTCTTGCAGAAAATGATGGCACATTTATGATGAAGAATACTTGAATCAAGACTAAGGGTAATAAGGGAGTTTTTATTTTAATTGGGTTAGACTACACGACCTACTAGTTTGGTTATTTATCCTTATTAGTTACTAATCAATGAAACAGGTTGCCTAACGTGTTTCAACAGATAGAAAATAGTAACTTAAAGAAGACAGTGATTTTTACGTGGAAAATCACCCGGCTCACAAAGGTGTAAAAACCACGACCTGTACCACTACAGGATTTAACCAAAACTTCTCTAAGCAATGAGCCTCAACAAGTTAAGTTACAACTCGATGACTAACAACGGAATTATAAACTCTAATTCCTAACAACACCAACCACCCAAGGCTTGTGTTTCCCCAATCTTCGAGTCAACCCCAACTTGAAGACAACAGTCTTACTTCAGCTTATAACTCACCGAACTATGATTACAACTCAAAGAATCAACTCCTAATACATCACTACTAAGACTCCTTAGCTAGACTCAGTACTTAGGACCAGGTTCTTCTACGTGTTTCTCCAGTCGCCTATGCTGCACTTGCTAAGTCAATCTCACAATTGCCTTTTTCTCTTTGTAAGTGTTGTGTTGCTTGGTGTAGCAGCTCTGCTATTTAAGCATACTCCTCAAGGAGTTCTTCATCACCTCAAACTCATTCTCCTACTTGAATTCTACTTCCATAGACTTCTACTTCACATGAGACTCCTACTTGCATTCAATCTTCATTCTTTAGTGTTGCAGTTCAACTCAACTTCAACTTCACATCTACTCTTCCTTTACTGACTTGATTTCATTCTATTTTAGTCCACGTGTCTAGCCTGCTGACGTGTATTACTCCATCCTTTGAGCTTTTACGACAGTCTTGAAAACATGCATTGATGGACCAACTTTGCTTACCTGTTTCATGTCACTTTGTCATAAATCAAAACTCCATAGAACCCAACAAATTCCCCCTTTTGATGATGACAAACTCCTTTGCCTTGTGTCCTGTTACATACAGCTAGAGTTTGAACCATGTGAATGAAACAGGTTAGGATATGAGTTATAAGTATTACATAACCATTTCCCCCCCTTTTGGCATCATTGAAAAGCTGGATAATTGTGCATTTGTGATAATTAACTTGGTCATGGACACTGGGGCTATCGACAATGACAACACAATTTGAGACAAAAACCATAAGCTAAAGTAGTAAGAACAAGAGCCAGCACACATGTAGAAAGCAACCATTTCATTTCATCATAATTAAAAAGCAGGACCCCTGCGTACATCATAACATGCAAAAATAAATTGTAACATATAAGCCAGAGCAGGAGAGGACTAGGAGTAGATTGAGACAATGGAATGGAATCCTAAGAGGAGGGGTTGCTAGAGGAGGGTAGGAGTTGAGTGAGACTTTACAGGGCATCAGCATTCTCAAATTTTTTACTAGCCAACACTTCCTCAAGGGTTCAACCACACGTGCAGCTTGCACTTCCTCCAGTTCAGCAGTCTTGGCGACCAATTCATTTCAGAGCTTCTGAAGTGGAGTGTCAGCCCTCTTCATTGAAGCAGGTAGCACTTGATGGTTCACACGACCAAGAACATCCTTCGTAGTTTGGAAGGACCAGACATGCACAGGAACATCATAGGCATCGAATACCTTGGCTAACCAGAACCCATATGGCAATGCATGACCTTTTTCATCCTTGATGAGCACTCTATGCATGTGCTTTATGATTAGTCTTGGCAGATCAATCTTGACTTCTGAGTCAAGGAGTTCCATGAGAGTCATATCAAGGAAGTTAGCCTCAGTACGCCTTTCCTTTCGGGGAATTATCATCTTGTGGACCACATCAAAGTAGAGCTGGTGCAGGGGAGACATTTCTCTTTTGAAGACCCTACAATGCTGAGCAAGGTTTGGGTTTCCTGAAAACTTGCATGAAATTTCCAAAGCAGAGGCAATATTATCCAAGGGAGGCCACTCAAACTTCACATAGTGGCTCCACCTACCCAGAGGAACCTTGAGAATTCTAGAGAGATATTCTGCCTGAAGGATCATAGAAACCCCCCTTACAGATGTGCTAAAAGTGGCTCCCCTTTCTATTCTATTCATATAGAATTCTGTTACCTCAGGTCGTCCAAAACTTCTTTGGATGTTTCCTTGGAGAAACAGAGCAGACCACCCCTGTCGTTCAAGTTTTCCCAATAAGATCGACATCTCAGGGCCCCCAAAACCAGTGACGACTCGGCCTTTAATCACTGACTTTTTTTAGAAGTGGAGAATGTGAAGAAGCTGGGGGTCGGTAACATCAGAGACTTCAGGAAAGGTGGTCATCTCCTCACCATCAGAGTCAGATCCAGAGACTTTAGAAGGACCAGGTGGAGGGACTTGTTTCTTGGAGTAAGATGATGTGGACGGCTTGGACCTTTTGGATTTAGTAGTGGAGGTAGAGGAGGGTCTTTTAGTGGAGGGTTTGGATGGTGTTCGTGAGGGACGATAAGAGCGGCCTTTTGGCAATGTGCGTTTAACCTCTTTATTTCGATGAATCTGACTCAAGAGCAAGTCATCGTCAGAGGTGGCGGAGACTGACGGGGAAGAGACAGGACGTTGGCGTTTACTTTTATTAGCCTGAAGAGCAGCCTGAAGGGTCTTTTCCTCTTGACGCTTTTTGGTGCGAGTATGAGTTCTGGTTGGAACAGGAGAGGGAGAGGGTGCATTCGTCTGTTCAGAGGAGGGTATGGGAACAGGTGCACCTGAGGCTTTCCTCAATCTCGATCGAACCTGCTTTGGGACTAGGTTGGGGTGGGGAACTCCTTCTGCAGAGATGACCTGAAGTGGTCGAGAAGAACTCAATGGAATTAATGGAGGGGAAGATTCAATTTCCTTAGTATTAAAATGATTGAGGAATTCCTTCCATGGTCTGAAGTCAGACATCTTGAAGGGAATACCCTGAGGTATTTTGGGTGGTGGAGGGTTGGTCGAAGCCTCATAGACAATGATCTCAAGGGATGGTGTGGAGGTTTGCTCAGAAGATGAGAAGGAGGTAGAGGATGCAGAAGACGCCATATGTGAGAGCAGTGGCTTAGAGTTTTTTATGAAGAAGAGTGAGATAAGGAGATATGAGAAAGAGAAGAAGGGTGGTCTATATATAATTGGCATTGAGAGACCAGAAGGGACACAGAAGACGAAGTGTTTCAATGATGGGAATGGATTGATGGGATGGCGGCAGCAGCTTTTTGAATATTTACACACCTCTTTAATTTTCGGTGGTGATAGTGTTTGAGTGGGAGTGGGTCAGCAAAATAGAGAACCAGGGGAGCTTACATGTTCCAATTTAATTTGACATGGAAGAGTGCAGGGACATACCTTTAAATGACGTAGACATGAGAAACTTCACATATTTATTTGCATCCTGCATAGACTAGTATTAGTGTATGGTGATTAAATCAAACTGAGACATTGGGACACACACTTTAATGTGTAAGACTGACTAAGTAAACTATTAAGATTAAATACAAAAAAAACAATCTAGCCAATCATTGAGGGAGGTTTATGCAATCTTAATCATCCCCAAGTCTAATCTATTTTTCTCAAAGTATTCCCTACTCAATGCCTTGGTAAATATATCAGCAATTTGTTCCTCAGTAGGACAAAACATAATTGAGATGAGACCCTTTTCTACATTATCTCTGAGAAAATGGTGTCTTATGTCAATATGTTTAGTTTTTTTGTGTTGGACCAGATTTTTTGCAATGTTTATGGCACTAGTATTATCACAAAAAATTGGAACACAACCAACATTAATACCAAAGTCCAATAACTGTTGTTTTATCCAGAGAAGTTGAGCACAACATGAACCAGCAGCTACATACTCAGCCTCAGCAGTAGAGAGTGCAACAGAGTTTTGCTTCTTGGTGGACCAGGAGATTAGACATGATCCAAGAAAGTATGCCATACCTGTGGTGCTCTTTCTATCCACCAAGTGTCCTGCATAATCAGTATCTGCATACCCCACAAGTGCAAAATTGCTTCTTTTTGGATACCATAGTCCCAAATCAGTGGTTTCCTTAAGATACCTCAAGATTCTTTTGACAGCTTTGATGTGAGATTCTTTTGGGTTAGCTTGAAATCTTGCACACAATCTCACACTAAAGACTATGTCAGGTCTACTAGCAGTAAGATACAAAAGGGACCCAATCATACCTCTATACAGTGTTGCATCCACAGATGAACCTGTTTCATCCAAGTCTAGCTTTGTGGTAGTGGCAATAGGTGTGTCAATCTCCTTTGCTTCCTCCATCTTGAACCTTTTGAGCAGCTCCTTCACATATTTCTGCTGATGAATCATAGTCCCAGTTGGAGTTTGCTTGATTTGAAGTCCTAGGAAGAAGTTGAGTTCCCCCATCATGCTCATTTCAAACTCACCATTCATCAGCTTGGCAAATTCTTGAGTCAGTTTGGCATCAGTTGATCCAAAGATGATGTCATCAATATACACTTGTACAATCAACAGATCTTTGCCATTATTTTTTAGAAATAAGGTGTTGTCAATTTTACCTCTAGTGTGCCCATTCTTCAAGAGAAATTATGACAATCTTTCATACCAAGCCCTTGGGGCCTGTTTTAGTCCATACAAAGCCTTGTCCAGCTTGTATACGTGATCTGGAAATTCTGTACTCTCAAATCCAGGTGGTTGTTTCACATATACTTCTTCCTTGAGATTTCCATTTAGAAAAGCACTCTTCACATCCATTTGATACACGGTGAATTCCATAAAGGCAGCAAATGCAACAAGTAACCTGATTGCCTCAAGTCTGGCAACAGGAGCAAATGTCTCATCAAAGTCAATTCCTTCTTCTTGGTTGTATCCTTGGACCACCAGCCTTGCCTTGTTTCTTGTAACTGTTCCATCTTCATCAAGCTTGTTCCTGTACACCCATTTTATGCCAATTATAGTTCTATCATTTGGTGGAGGGACCAGGTGACACACCTTCCTTCTTTCAAATTAGTTAAGTTACTCTTGCATGGCCGATATCCAGTCCTCATCAAGCAGTGCTTCTTTCACCTTCTTTGGCTCAATTATTGACAAGAAGGCTTTAAATGCACACATGTTCATAAGGCCTGATCTGGTAGTGATTCCAGAATTTAGGTCTGTGAGGACATTGTCAATGGGATGAGAGTCTTGATACTTGTAGGTTTTCAACACAATTCTTTGTGAAGGTTCAGCAGATGAATCATGGCTGATTGTTCCCCCTGTCGCAATGCCATTAGTTGTATCACTTGTGACAATGTTAGCAGCTGTTCCCCTTATCAGTGTGCCAGCTGTTTGTCCATCTGATGGACCAGGTGGTACAACCTGTTCCTGTGGACTGTCATCAGTATCACTTGAAACCTGCATTTTAGTTTCAGTAGAAACAGTAGATTCATCAAAGACTACATGCACACTTTCTTCAACACAACCAGTTCTCTTATTTAGAACCATATATGCTTTGCTATGTGAAGAGTATCCTAAGAATATTCCCTTATCACTTCTAGTATCAAACTTACCAAGATTATCTTTTCCATTATTATATACATAACATTTGCAGCCAAAGGATCTGAGATGGGAGATATTTGGTTTCCTTCCCTTAAGTAGTTCATAGGGAGTCTTATCTATCAGAGGTCTAGTCATGCACCTATTTATGATATAACAAGCAGTGCTCATTGCCTCATCCCAGAGATTTTTGGCAAGATTTTTGGCAAGATTTCTTGCTATCATCATTGTCCTAGCCATATCCTCTAAGGTCCTATTTTTCCTTTCAACCACTCCATTTTACTGAGGAGTTCTAGGAGCAGAGAAATTGTGATCTATGCCTTTAGAGGAACAGTATTCTAAGAAGTTGGCATTTTTAAACTCTGTTCCATGATCAGACCTTATGTATACCAAGGAGGAGCCTAGTTTCTTTTCCATTTTCTTTACAAAAATGGTGAAAACTTCAAAGGCATCCTCTTTAGATGCTAGAAACAATGTCCAGGTGTACCTGGAGTAGTCATCAACAAGGACATATACATACCTTTTACCTCTTTTGCTTCTTACTCTCATTGGTCCACACAGATCCATGTGGATTAGATCAAGACACTTGGTGGTACTTACCATGTTATTTGTTCTGAAAGAGGTTCTGACTTGCTTCCCCCTCACACAGGCACTGCAGACTTGTTCATTTTTTAACTTAGTTTTAGGCAAGCCTATAACTAAGTCCTTTGAAGCAAGTTTGTTCAGCTGGTTCAAACTAGTATGCCCAAGTCATTTGTGTCATAGTAAGGGGTCACAGTCAATTGCACTGATACAAGTCAGGTCAGTGCCAGGCATCCCAAGATATCAGCTTTATATACATTCTTATACCTTTGTGCAGTTAGAACAACCTCTTTGGTGTCCATCCTCTTGACCTTGCAACCTGCAGAAGTAAAAGTTACCTTGTTTCCTTTGTCACATAGCAGAGAAATGCTGAGTAGATTGTGCATCAGCCCATCAACATGGTATACTTCTTCTACTACCTTTGTTGTGGATTTACCAATTTTTCTAACTCCAGTGACTCTACCTTTTTGACTCCACCAAAAGATACATTTCCCCCTTTGATTGAGGTGAGTGAAAGGAACTTCCCGTTGTCTCCTATCATGTGTCTTGATCAAGCACTATCCATATACCAATGCTTCTTGCTTCCTTTCACTTTCACCTGCAAAACAGTTTCAAGGGTTAATTTTAGAAACTCATATAAGCTTGTGTCCTTTCTTATGCACAAAAGGGTGAATCAAATTTCTTCTAGCCCATCGAGGCAACAGGTTGGTCGTCATGTTCCTTGTCACAGATTCAAAACTATTTTTCTTGGCCTGCCTAATATTTTTATTTGTGTACCAGGCTGCAGTTGGACACTCAGTGGTAGGATGCCCCAGCTGTCCACAAATGAAACATAGGTCTTTAGTTGAAGTTGTTTCTTTATGAAATCCTAGACCTGCCTTTTCATAATGAGTCCTTTCTCCTAATTTGTTGACTATTCTAGATGAGTTAGTCCATTTATTAGCCCTTTCAAGGTCAAGCTTTATCCTAGAGTTATCTAGACTCAATTTCCTTACCTTTTTCTTTTCATAGAGAAGACTATTTTTGCAGGTCTTTAGTTCTGATTCAGCCAACTCTTGACTGTGACTCATCTCATTCTTCCCCTTTTTGGAGATTGCATTTTTCAAGATTTCTAATTTTAGGCTTAGGTTGCTTGACTCAAGTTGACTGACCTGTTCCTTTAGGACACAATTTTCTTTGTCTGTGGCAGTCTTGCATGTCTCAAGATCAATATATTAAAACTTAAGACTTGCAAGGGCACTGGACAATTGGTTTCTATCAGAAGTTTGTTCAACATAGTCTTCAATCAATGCATTCATTAGAGAGATGAGTTTTCTTTTAGAGAAAAGATGCAGCTTGTCTTTAAGTTCAAGAAAACTTTCCTCAGGATTGATTTCTTCTTCTTCATCCTCCATGTCTGAGTCACCAACGACCATGAGTGCAGTGTCATCTGTTTTCTCATCATCAGACTCCTCAGCTCCTGATCCCCAGGCAGCCACCATGGCATAGTCCTCCTTCTTTTTCTTCTTAGCTTTCATTTTTTCTTCCTTTTCAGCCCTTTCTTTTCTCCACTTGATTTCCCATTGAGGACAGTCTTTCACCATGTGATCAGTCTTTCCACATTTGTAGCAACCTCTCTGTCCTTTGTTAGTGGACCGCTTCTTGCTACATGTTTCTTTCTTGTCAAAGCTGTCTCCTTTCTTAAAAAATTTCTTGAAGTTCTTTGCTAGGAATGCAACTTGATCTTCATCAAAATATGAGTCATCACTTTCTGATGCTTTGAGAGCTAGTGACTTTTCTTTGGATCCTTCCCCTTTCTTTGGATTTTTCATGTTTATTTCGTAGGTTTTCAAGTTTCCAACCAGTTCATCCAAGGACATAGTAGTGAGGTCCTTTGCTTCTCTGATGGTTGTGACCTTCACATCCCATTTTGACTTGGGTAGTATCCTTAGGACCTTGTCCACTTGTTCCTCAGTAGTCAAAACTTTTCCCAGAGATGATAGTTCATTGAAAAGAGTGGTGAGTCGAGTGATCATGTCTTGAAGTGACTCACTTTCCTTCATTTTAAAGGTTTCATATTCAGTAAACATCAGAGCAACTCTGAATTTTCTCACTTGGCTTGTTCCCTCATGAGTATTCACCAGAGCATCCCAGATTTGCTTGGCAGTGGTACAACTAGACACTCGGTTGTACTCGTCAGGACCTAGTCCACATACTAGGATGTTCTTTGTCTTAGCATTCTTCTTGAGGGCAGTAAGATCATCAGGAGTATATTCACTTCTCACCTTCTTCACAGAAACTCCTTCCACAGTTTTCACAGGAATAGTAGGACCATCAGTGATCCTATCCCATAATTCATAGTCTTCAGCTTGAATGAAGTCCTCCATTCTAGCTTTCCACCAGATGAAATGAGATCCATTGAAGAGCGGAGGCCTGGTAGTGGATTGCCCTTCAGTGTGTCCAATAGGAGGTGCAAAATTCATTTTCAGGATCTTGTTCTTAAGGTATTAGCCTTTAATTAAGAAACCTGCTCTGATACCAATTGTTAGACTACACGACCTACTAGTTTGGTTATTTATCCTTACTAGTTACTAATCAATGAAACAGGTTGCCTAACGTGTTTCAACAGACAGAAAATAGTAACTTAAAGAAGACAATGATTTTTACGTGGAAAATCACCCGGCTCACAAAGGTGTAAAAACCACGACCTGTACTACTACAAGATTTAACCCAAACTTCTCTCAGCAATGAGCATCAACAAGTTAAGTTACAACTCGATGACCAACAAAGGAATTATAAACTCTAATTCCTAACAACATCAACCACCCAAGGCTTGTGTTTCCCCAATCTTCGAGTCAACCCCAACTTGAAGACAACAGACCTTCTTCAGTTTATAACTCACTGAACTATGATTACAACTCAAAGAATCAACTCCTAATACATCACTACTAAGACTCCTTAGCTAGACTCAGTACTTAGGACCAGGTTCTTTTACGTGTTTCTTCAGTCGCCTATGCTGCACTTGCTAAGTCAATCTCACAATTGCCTTTTTCTCTCTGTAAGTGCTGCGTTGCTTGGTGTAGCAGCTCTGCTATTTAAGCATACTCCTCAAGGAGTTCTTCATCACCTCGAACTCCTTCTCCTACTTGAACTCTACTTCCATAGACTTCTACTTCACATGAGACTCCTACTTGCATTCAATCTTCATTCTTCAGTGTTGCAGTTCAACTCAACTTCAACTGCCCATCTACTCTTCCTTTTCTGACTTGATTTCATTCTATTTTAGTCCACGTGTCTAGCCTGCTAACGTGGATTCCTCCATCCTTTGAGCTTTTACGACAGTCTTGAAAACATGCATTGATGGACCAACTTTGCTTACCTGTTTCATGTCACTTTGTCATAAATCAAAACTCTATAGAACCCAACAAATTGATAATCTCCCTTTAAACAGTGATGTTAAAAGATTACTTGTCAGAAATATTATGAAAATAATGGCTCTCTGTTGCTTAGAGCCCTTACCTGTCATTTGCAGTTAAGTAACTACAATATCGAGTAAAATTTTGTATTAAATCATACATTGTTTGGTTGTTCATTTTCTATTTGTACAAAATTTAGAATTATTTATACCATATTTAGTTTTTCCCTTGTTGGAATATAAATAATATTCGTATAAATTATACATAACATGTATACATGTATTTTTTTATTGATATGCGGGATATAATGTATAAGAATGCATGTATTTAATGATATAAAGATTAAAATAACAAAATTACCCTTACCAGTTACCACTCCAAACTTACAATCTTGTTTTTTTCATAAGTCTAAATCTATAGACGAGTCAGAGAGTAATGAAAGGTAAGTTACTCCACGCGAAAGCTCAAACAATAATTGAACTTTCACCTAGCTCGACTCATCAAATTTTAAAACTTGTGTGAACTAGGCTACCCTGATTTTATAACATTACCAACTCTGATTACCATATTATTTTCATCATAAAAGAACTCTTCTCCATCTTCCTCGTGGAATAATATCATGTTGTCGATTGGATTAAAGTCACATGAGACAATAAACCAAAGTTGTACCACTTTCGGCCTCTTTGACTTCTCAAACGTCTAAAGATTGCAAAGGATAAAATGTTTTTAAGGGAAAATTAGATAAAATGTTCCTAATTTCTTACACAATAGTGCACTTATTTCTTACTACAAAAAGTGATCATTCGGCCTTTATTATTGCACTCGAAGTGTATATTGCTTCTTTTCTATTTCTTTTTCTTTCTTTTTTTCTCACCTTCCATAATTTTTTGTTGCTGCAATGTATAAGTATTGTATAAACAATGTATATTGATGTATATACATCTCTGATACATAGTTATACATCATATATACATGATTTTATACATGATCAATATATTACATATACATTGCACATATATTTGCATATACATATAATATACATGCGGCAACAATCATTTTTTAGAAAAAAAAATTCCAGTGGTATATTTTCGTTAGAACACAAAAAATTTGACTCCTGAAATGGACTGGAAGGGAGATTAGGCTTTATCATACATAAGCCCAAACTCAGTAACAATCAAGCCTTTTGTAATTACTGATTGGAGCCTAATTGACAAGTTTGAGGAAGGAATTTTTACATAGATAATACCTTATGAAGGCTTTATTACCTTTTTTAAAGGTGCTTTAAATTTATTACGGTCTATAGCTTATTATTATATTTAATAACTGATTACTTAAATAAAGTATATTCTCTCTCTTCTTCTTCTCCATTTTCCTTCTTCTTCTCTTCTTTTTCAACACTTTCCTTCTTCTCCATCCTCAAATTTCTTACAGTTTTTCCGACGAAACTCCATCACACCACCACTAAACAACCAATCCTGCCACCATACAACTCCACCTTTCCACTCCCGTTACAGACCTGAAAGTTGCTCCGGTGAAAGAACGGAGCTTCGAGCTTCGGCCAAAAGAAAAATCACCGTTGCCCATCTTATCGATCCTCTACTCATTTTATTTTTTTTATTTCCGGCAGAAACTCCAACGAATCAACCCCACAGTTTCTTTTCAGATCTGAGACGAGATAGAGTGGACTAATTTCTTATTCATCGGAGTTGAACTTTTTGATAGGATAGAAACAAAGGAGTAATGTGGTTAGGTGTCTGGGTGGTTCCATGGTGGTCTGGGATTGGAGGTTTGCTGGTAACAACGGTGGCTGTTGGTTGGCCGAAATTCGTCGGGAAAGGGAAGGGAGAGATGGGTCGGAGAAGGAGGCAGTGATGGTGTTTAGTGGTGGTTTGGACGAAGTTCATAGTTAGCCGAAAATAACTTCTCCGACAATGGATGGAGTGCGTGGTGGTGATGGTTTTATTTTTGAGTTTGGTTGAAGCTATTAGTAGTCTGATGGTGGTATGGTGATGGTGATTCACCGAAGAGGAAGAGGTGAAGCTTTTAAAAATTGTATTAAAACTGTATTAAATATAAACATAGTTGTAATACGATTCGAATTCAATATTATACATTGTTATGAATTCGATAATTGTTATTTCAGAACAAATATAATACATTTTTAATAACGTAAACTAATAAAGTAGTACGAAAATATTTAAAATTCACATATAATACATATTAAAAATATTTTAGTTATGTATTCACCACATGCACTAAAACATGCCTATAGTATGTACAATATATTAAATTCAAAATGTATTACAATTATTGTTTATTTTTTTCTCTTATTAATGATGCTAAAAATGTATTATACGTGAATTTTAAGCATTCAAATACTATTTAAATTAGTTTATGTGTTAATATATTAAAATTGTCTTAGAAATGTATTATATATGTATTTAGCTGATTCTGCCATTATTTGTAAGAAAAGTAAGGCTATAATCTGTAAGAGTAAAAACTATACTATAATTGTAATAAAACTTCCATAATACATTATCTATGTAAAAAGGCCTTTGAGAAACTCATCAGCCTATTAAGTTTGAGTTAATATCCTGTTTAGCTTTTTTTTTTTGGAAACCAAATGTGTTATTTTATAGAGAAAACTACGTGGCATGACATACTTAAGCCCTTAATTATAATCTATAACAACACTTTAAAAAAATTATTGTCCACAACAATATAGCAATATTTTACTCAGCCCCACACATAACTCCAAATACAATTAGAAGAGTTGAATGCCCTTCCTAAAATACGCCCAATCAATATTCACTTCCCTTTTCAATTAAACCTCTCTCCCATAATCCCAATAATCAATATTCACTTCCCTTTTCAATCACCTCTCTCCCACAATTCCAATATTCTCGCCATTACGTTTTTTCTTATCTTCCATTGTTGCATTCGATTTACAGTTGTTAGTAAGGATGGAGGATCGCCCCTTTCTGTCATTTTTACTCCCTCCACCATCCCGGCCAACTCTAGAAGTGATGTTTCATTTCCGGCAGACTTGAAGTGATGGTGGTGCGTCGGATTTCTTTTTCGGCAGATCTGAAGTGATTTTTTGTTTCCAATAATTTCTTTTTCTTTTTGAAATTCTATTCGACAATGATGTTTTATTTTCGCGGTGGTTTCGATAGTGGCTGGGGTGACTTAAGTTTATATTTGTATTTTGATTGATAGGCAGTGATATTTTATTTTTGTGGTGGTACCGACCAGTTTTATGGTGGTTCCGATAATTTTGTGGTGGTCTCGGCAGTGATTGGGATGACTTAAGTTTTATTTTTGTATTTGTATTACCATCAGTTTATGTTTGTATTTGATTCGCACCATCATTTATATTTTATAGTTAACTGCATCATTTATATTTTTTTATTATTTTATTTATTTTTGTTTTTGTATTTTGTAGTTGATTGTATCATTTGTATTTTTAAATAATTGAAAAGGAAATGTTGATTATCTTTCTATAAATAGTTGTATTATTTATTGATACAAATTGTATTCACTGATACAAATTGAATCATACAAATGATATATTTATATCAAACGATTCATGCTTATACAACTTAAACCATACAAATACAAATGATACTTGTTTATATACAAAAACAAATGATCAATTTGATATATAAATACAAACAAAACATTTGTATCGAATGACACATTGCATATTTGTATATGATAGACTCAAGCAAATACAAATAATGCATATACTTATTTGTATATAAATACAAATGATAAATCGTATATATTCATGGCTAAATCATCCAAATACAAATGATAAATTTATATAAAATATATCATTTGATACAAAAAATATAAAATATAATATAAAAAAAAATAAGAAAGAGAATAAAAAAATATTTTTAATTTATTCATGAGCCAAATACATTAGACAAAATATAAATACATTTGTATTTTCAAACACAATATATTTGTACTCAAATACATTTATATTTTAACACAATACATTTATAACAGATCTATAAATACAAATACATTCAACTACATTTTTTAGATTTTGTATTTTTCAAACAGATATATAAATACGTTTAGTATTTTTGACAGAGTTGTATATGATTTTAAACAGATACATTTTGGTAGATCAGGTAGAGTTGTATTTAAAATTAAACAAACACATTTGAGTAGAGTTGGTAGAGTTGTATTTTGAACTTAAACAGATATATAAAATACATTTTGTATTTTTAGTAGAATTGGCAGAATCACAAATACATCTATAACAGCCTTATAAATACAAATACATTCAAAATACTTTAATTTTATAGTTTCCAACCGATTGAAGTTTTTCATTTGGAAATAAAATCTGAAAATCACATCACGCCCGTGATATAAGGAAAGAATTAAAATCATTAAAGATCCTTTCCTTTTTAAAGATTCTTGATATAAGAAATGAATTATAATCATTAAAGATCCTTTCCTTCTTAAATGATAACAGTCACTTAAAATAACTCTTCCACCTGGATATGTATTTGTATTTGACAAATAAATTCCAGCTATTAAATATAATTAAAATAGTAATATTTTGGCTGATTAATTATTGTCGTCTGTAATTACTTAATGGTTGTTATCTCTTCCTTAATTATGAGCTCAAATTTGCTATTTGAATTTTTTTCTCTATTATATATATATATAGGTATTTATTTAGAGAGTAGAGGTGTTTGATTAATTTTTTAGAAATAAACTAAGTTTTATGAAATAGTAGTAAGTGCTCTCTCAAAGCTAAAAAGAAATAGCTTTTCCAGAAACACTTTTGGAACTTTGACAAGTACAAATTACTTCTCTAATAATAACACAAGTGTGTTTGAAATTGCTTTAGGGGAATTTTTTGGTTGAAATGACAAAAAGGTCCACATTGTTAATGAACTGTTAAAAAATAGTACGGTTAGTTTGTCTTATTTTTTTAAATTTGTTTTAAAAAGAATGTGTTTTATTCTAATTAAACAAGTCTTTAAATTCAACATTCATATGGTTAAGACCACAAGATTAAATGATATTTTGGTACATTACACATATTTTTAATTTAATATCATTAAAAAATTTACTCTCTCCGGACCATTTTACTTGTCGCCCTTACTAAAAATAGATGGTCCAAAATAATTGTCATTTTAAAAAAATCAAGGTACAATTAGTTGTTGGTTTCCACTTTTACTCTTTGTTATAAATATGGAGAGATATCAATGTAGTGCAAAAGATTAAAGTATTAAATATTGAGGAATAACAAATAAGGATAATTTTGTCAAATTACACTTTAATTTTATTTTTTTAAGAGCGTAAATAAAAAATGTGACAAGTAAAGTAATTCGGAAAAAGTATTTACTTTCTTAAATTTCGTGAGTGTATATAAATTTGTGGGCACACAACGTGTTAATTATGGGAAACTTATAGTCAATATATCTAGTTTTTAGGAGTAAGGCCAAGCAGAGAGGAAACTAAATCGGTTATTAACAAAGAGGTCTTAAAGCTACATTAATTTAAGGTTGCGTACGCTATGCTTAATAGTTAATGCTTAGGGTCTAATGTGGAATTTAATTGAAGTATACTGGAGACAATTTTAAACAATATTGAAAGTATAGGGGTAAATCCAAATCTTTTTTCCTAAACTTTTTTGTCCCATGGAAGAAATTTATCAACGACGAGGGTATGAGTAACGTTAAAATTTATCAACGACAAGAATATGAGTGACGCTAAAGTATAGTGGGTGGTAAATTAAGATATTTTATATAATTAAATTGAAGGGTTAATTTGGACATATTTTCTTTTGTTCATCATACCACGTGAGAGATGCAATCAATTTGAAGGCGTCCGAAAATCTCATCAAAGATGGATAAAATAATACTTTCTTCGTTTCTAAATATTTTCCACATTTTTTATTTACACGCTCGTAACATTAATCAAAGGGTAATTTGAATTACCCTCAATTATTACTTCACACTATTTAATTATATTTTTTTTCTTTTTTGCACTATATTAATATATCTCCATATTTATGACTAAGGGTAAAGGTGAAAATAAACAAATAATTATATCGTGATTTTCTAAAATGATAAGTATTACGGAATACCTATTTTTAGTAAGGATAACAAGTTAGGAACGGAGTGAGTAAGAATTTTTTTATCTTTCTGCTCCTTAATCAGAGTTAATAAAGAGAACTTTTTATATCTTCAAATCAAATACAAAACAAATATATTTATTGGTGAAGTTTTAAATCTTTGAATCGAGTAATAAATTGGAGTGGAAAGTCACAAGAATTTTAGTCTCCAAAATGGAAGTAGAAAATCACAAAGATTTTTACCCCCCCCCCCCCCTCCCAAACCATGAGTACATAAATTATTAACGTATAAAATAAAATATAATTTCGAGCCCATAATTTACTCGTATGTCTTTAAGTAATTTTAATTCCCTCACTATTATCCAATGTTTCAGATTAATTTCTTCCAGAATAGAATATAATACTACTATGTAATAGGTGCTAATTCAAATTATAAACTTCGGTGAACTCAACAAATGGGGCGAACTGCAACAAGTTTTTTCGTAAATTGTCTCTTTGGTAGGAACGGAGTCTCTCTCTCTCTTTTTATTGCAATAATATTTGTTTTCCTTTATTTCGTTGAAATATAATTAATGAATTGGAGTAAGAGCTCACAATTGTTAATTTCTTTCTTTTCGTAGGCTTAACTAACCTACCTTATGCTACTTCATAAAAATTTCCCAAAGAAGCATTAATAAGGGTAACTTTTAATTCAATAAGTTGTGCCAATTATCAAATGCCAGCTATATTAATCAATATAGCTTTACAAGGTTGTAACTAACTTTTGAATCTTCTACCACTGGCTTAGTGTTATAGCACATAGTAATAGAAGTGCATAAATATAGAAGTTTTGTAATTGGACACTATGGAATATATACACACAATTCCAAGTACCATTAAAGCCATTCTTCTTAGAGACCTTCTCTAACTCTTACATGCTCTCTTTTTTTTGAGTTTTTTGTCATTTCTCTTAGATTACACAAAGAGTAAATTAAATTTCAAACACACATATATATAGGTGAAAATTAAAATGGCAATAACGATGTTTCCGACGGTTGAAAAATGTACATCGATCGGTCGAGAAAAGGACATAGTTGTAACAGACTTGGATGGAACCTTACTCCGAGGTACAAGCTCTTTCGCTTATTTTGCGTTGGTAGCTTTCGATGTTGGTGGAGTCTTAAGGTTACTCTTTCTTCTCTTAGCTTCACCTTTCGCGGGGATTCTTTACTATTTCATCTCGGAGTCTGCTGGAATTCAAGTTATTATCTTTGCAACTTTTGTAGGAATGAGAGTTTCTGATATAGAATCGGCAGCACGTGCAGTGCTGCCAAAGTTCTATTCAGAAGACCTTCATCCTGAGTCTTGGAGAGTGTTCTCGTCGTGTGGGAAACGTTGTGTTTTGACGGCCACCCCTAGGATTATGGTGGAACCATTTTTGAAGGACTACTTAGGGGCAGATATCGTTTTAGGGACGGATATTGAAACATATAAAGGTAGAGCAACGGGCTTTGTTAGACCGCGAGGAGTTCTTGTTGGAAAGAACAAGGCTGATGCTCTTATAAGGACTTTTGGAGAAACTCAACCTGAGATTGGTTTGGGTGATCGCGATACTGATATTCCTTTTATGACATTGTGTAAAGAGAGCTACTACGTACCACCAAACCCAAAAGTAGAGGCTGTAACTACAAACAAGCTTCCCAAGCCCATTATCTTCCATGATGGTCGCCTCGTCCAAAGGCCAACACCACTAATGGCTCTTCTCATTATTCTCTGGATCCCATTCGGCTTTTTCCTAGCCTGCATGCGGATCACCATCGCGTTACTCCTCCCTATCTCTCTTCACTATTACGCAAGGTGGCCCACCGGCCTCCGCCTTACCATTAAAGGCGTCCCACCACCTCATCCTATCAAGAAATCTGAAGACAAAACAGGGGTACTCTTCGTTTGTTGTCACAGGACACTTCTTGATCCTATGTCTCTCTCTGCAGCTCTTGGTCGCCCTATCCCAGTTGTTACATACTCTGTTTCACGACTAACTGAGATCTTGTCACCTATTAAAACAATTAGACTCACTAGAGATCGAGCATCTGATGCTTCCATGATCAAGAAGCTGTTAAAAGAAGGAGATCTTGCAATATGCCCAGAGGGGACTACTTGTCGCGAACCATATCTTCTTAGGTTTTCATCATTGTTTGCTGAGTTAACAAACGAGATCGTGCCAGTAGCAATAGCAAATAAGATGAGCATGTTCCATCCCACGACGGCTAGAGGTTGGAAATGGATGGACCAATTTTACTTTTTAATGGACCCTAGTCCAATTTATGAAGTTACATTCTTGAATAAGTTGTCCCCTGAGCTCACTTGCAAGTTTGGGAAGCCAAGTCATGAAGTTGCTAACTACATACAAAGGGCCATTGCTACAACTCTTTCCTATGAGTGCACTAATTTTACTAGGAAGGATAAGTATCGCGCTCTTGTTGGAAATGATGGCACGGTTGCAGAGAAGGGACGATGAATCAAGGCTAAAATTACGATAGGTTGCTAATACTTGTTAGTTGTTACGCTTAACTTTTTAACTTTCGATTTTTTTTTTGAGAATTTGGCATTGTATGACAAGTTGGTTCACTAAATAGCATAAACTAGTCTAAGTCAAGCACCCCTTCTAAATGTTTTTTTGAATTCAACCGTAGATATTATGTCAGTCATACCTCTATTCTTTTTTCTCTTAGTCTTTGTTTGGCAAGCTGTTGTAAGTTCCATTAGATCCTTAATAATATCCTAAAAAAATCATGTTTTCTTCGAGAAACTGATGTATTTTATCTCAATCGATGTTTTTTCAAATTTTGTCCCATTAGGATCAATTGCATTGAATACAAACTTTATAAATTTCGTTCTTTTTTCTGAATTCGCTCTTCTTTGATATTGAATGATGTTAGTTTGATTTAAAATAAAAATGGTGTCCGTGTAACTTAATCTACTCTGGTTGTAATATTTTAGGCCGTTTATAGGGTAAAAACTTACCCGCACAGAGTGTTTACACCAAACCAATAAATGCATGACATGTGTTTGAATATATACAACAATTACTTAACCATGGTTAATTGATGTATATAATTACTTCATTAAATCACTTAACCATGATAAGTTACCTTGGTTTGGTGTAAACACCCAGTGTAGGTAAGTATTTACCCGTTTATAGTGTTGGAAAAGCATGGTTTAAATCATTAGAAAGTATAGTCTCTTTTCAATTTTAGAGAAATTAAATTATATTCTTAGTCCAATTACAATGATACTGGTTAAGCACTATTTTAGTTATCTCATAATTCTTACCGATGATCTAAGTTCAAGCAAGTTATATTTTAATTCGTGGGTATTAAACCAGCAAGTTGAGCTGAATTTAAATGTTACTTAGTTAGGTAAAAAATGAGCTAAATAATGGGTCATACCCAACTCTTACCAAGTGTAATTTTTTTGTTTATTTTTTATAATTTGTTTAATTATCATAGAAAATATTATGTTCTATGACATTATATAGCATATAAAAAGAAAGCTCTTTTAGAAATATTATGATAAAATTTTTGATGGATCAATTTTTCTATTTTTTTAACAGCTTCCCTTGATCATTGATGGGCAAAAGTACAAATTGAGTTTGTCATCCCAAATTTTGACATATCATTGAGGAAAGAAAGCTAATTAATCTAGATCCTAACCAAAAAATATGGGCTGACTTCTTGTAATTATGTCACTGTCCCATGATAGAGTAATTAGAATACAAAATTAGAGGGTTTTGTTTTCCTCTTTCTGAAGGAAGGCAAACTTTAAGCTAAATTTTAGATGGGTTGAATTAAATAGAGAAACTTTTATAAACATCAATTAATAGAAAATAAATGAGGCCTCCATGTCAATTCTTTGACTAACTATAATCCCTTTTTACACTGTTTAAACTAGTTGTATAATTTCGGCATACAAATACAAATTTGTATTGTATATTTGTGGAATCTCGACATACAAATACAAATTTGTATTGTATATTTGTGGAATCTCGGCATATAAATACAAATGCAAATACGGATATAGACATATAAATATAAATCTAGTTGAGTGTACCAACAGTTTTAAACTCTCTGTTGCGAAATATGATTGAATTAAATTGTTGGTATAAAGCGTAATTAGACATGAATATTTGATATGTTATGTAATTTTTTCAATTAAATATGAGGAATTTTTATGGACTATATATCAACTCAAATTTTTGATGAGTCGAATTAAGTGGATTAAAAAAGGTTGAGAGTTACTAGTTAAACGAGTAACTAATCCATTAAAAGTTAGGCAGAAATTGGATGGATCATATTTTAATGAGCGCCAACCCTAATTTTAATTGATGGTTCTTCACTTCTGATCTATATTCTAAATTCAAGCAAGTTATACTTTACGTGTTGTCCTTGGAAATTAAATGTGCTTGAACTATATATGAGTACGTAGGGACTCTCGGTTAAAAGGCTCATTTAAGTCTTCTATCGGACCAAAAGGGTCATAAGTTTTTTTTTTTTTTTTTTTTTGGAACTTATATAAAACACACATCTTTAGGAGTTACTTACTCTTTTTCCCATTACTTTCCTTTCGGATATATTCCAATCCCATCGGATACAACCCAACCACTCGGATATATTACATAAGGCATTTAGATACATGATTTTATCTCGGATACATCGGCATCCCGCATGTATTTGAGGGGCTACAACATGTATCCGCATGAATCTGAGGGGTTACAACATGTATCCGAGAGATGAGATGTATCCGATGGGTGGGATGTATCCGATGGGATTGGGATATATTCGATGGGTTTTTGTTAACATGTGGTATATTAAATAATTAAAATAAAGTAGTGAGAGAGTTAGTAAATATGGTAGGAATGTTTGGCTCTTTATGTAATTTAACCTATTAAATGAGCAAGTTGAGCTGAATTTAAATGTTACTTAGTTAAGTAAAAAATGAGCTAAATAATGGGTTATACCCAACTCTTACCAAGTTTTAATTTTTTTGTTTATTTTTTATAATTTGTTTAATTATCATAGAAAATATTATGTTCTATGACATTTATAGCATATAAAAAGACAAGCTCTTTTAGAAATATTTTGATAAGATTTTTGATGGATCAATTTTTCTATTTTTTTAACAGGTTCCCTTGATCATTGATGGGCAAAAGTACAAATTGAGTTTGTCATCCCAAATTTTGACAAGATCATTGAGGAAAGAGAGCTAATTAATCTAGATCCTAACCAAAAAATATGGGCTGACTTCTTGTAATTATATGTCACTGTCCCATGATAGAGTAATTAGAATACAATATTAGAGGGTTTTGTTTGCCTCTTTCTGATGGAAGGCAAATTTTAAGCTAAATTTTAGATGGGTTGAATTAAATAGAGAAACATTTATAAACATCAACTAATAGAAAATTAATGAGGCTTCCATGCCAACTCTTTATCTAACTATAATTTGTATCAACACTGTTTATACCAGTTGTATAATCTCGGCATACAAATACAAATTTATATTGTATATTTGTGGAATCTCGACATACAAATACAAATACGGATATAGATACATAAATATAAATATAGTTGAGTGTACCAACAATTTTAAACCCTCTATGTGAAATGTAACTGAATTAAACTATTGATATAAAGCGTAATTAGACATGAATATTTGATATGTTATGTAATTTTTCCAATTAAATATGAGGAATTTTTATGGACTTGAAAATTAAATGTGCTTGAACTATATATGAGTACGTAGAGACTCTCGGTTAAAAGGCTCATTTAAGTCTTCTATCGAACGAAAAGGGTCATAAGTTTTTTTTTTAATGAAATGATCCACTTTTTAGATTAAGTAAAACAACCTAATTTACTTGTGATTTAAAATTTAATTAATCATGTAAAATTAATTAATTATGTAAAATTAGTTCTCATATTTAACTTGAGATTGACTATTTTTTTTCAAACTTTAACACCAACAGCTTTAATTTCTCCAAAATTTTGAAGTACTTAGCTTATTGAATTCACCAAAAGAGAAGAGCTTTAGAACCTCAATAACTCACAATCATGCGCATAGAGGACAAATTGAGAGTGGAAGAAGAAGAAGATGAGTAGAAGAAAGAACAAGAACACCGTTATAAAAAAATTGAAATGGAAAAATAAAAAATCTTTTTACCAATTGAAAACTTACGTGGCAGATTTAGCACTTAAACATATTAATTCTGAGTAGAAACCGTACACAAATCTATTTTTTTTTTTATAGCATTTGTTTCACATGCAGAATTTGAAACTAGAAAATGTTAGTAGTTTAGTTATGTCAAACGTACAATCGTACATAAACCTACAATATAAATAAATCCTCCATTGTGGACTATGCTAATGCCATTAGGTGTGCTATCTGTAGCAGCTAATTTTTTCATGTAATTTAGGTATAAAGCTAATTTCTTTTTGTTGGTATTCCAACGCTTAAAAGTTGTATCCATTAAAAGATTATTAGCTTTACAAAACAAATCTGAAAATATTTCCTTTCAATTTTTCTATGTTTGATCGATTAAAATATTTTTTGGAGAATATTTTTCTAGGAAAACAAGTAATTCATTCAAATCAGGAAAATAGTTTTTTCCAGCGAGAGTACGGAAAACAAATTTCACAAATGACATTTCAAGCTCGTTGTCTCCTCTCCACCTCCAACGCTCTTCCCCCGCCAGGCCGCCACCCCTTGACAACCCAACCCCTCCACCCCACTCCCACTCCCTGTCCCACCACGTACGGCACCACCCCATAGTATTTTTCTACAATATATATAAATAATTTTTCTTTTACTTACCAAACAAATATGTGTAATCGTGCTAGCTTTAGCTAGTTTGGTTGTGAATTGTGATTATCTTACTTCTTATTTATTTCGCAAATTAGGTTTATAAAACACCAACTAATGTCGAATATCATATAAAAAAGTTAGCATATTGATTTATTTTTTTTGGGTAATGTATATATTGAACTTATAATTGCATAGCGCTTCAAAGAAAGTGCTCATTCTTAATAGTTTATCAAAAATTGTTTATTCTCTACATACATTAAAGAAGCAGAACTAAACAAGCTGTCTTGATATACGCTAATACATTAGGTAATGAAAATTAATTTCTTCATACATATATTTTTTCCGTGCATTTTTACTTGTCACATTTCGCTTTACGAAAGTTAATTTAACTAAACTTTAAAGCTAAATTGAAGTAGATTAATTTAATATTTAAAATTTAAAATTTAGATGGTCGAAAACTATACGAAAATGCTATAAGTTTTAATCTTTCTCATATTAATATGATGAAAAAATACATCTTAAAATGTTGGTCAAAGTTCATGCTATTTGAACTTGAGAAGCGAAACAATGACAAAGTAAAAATGAACGAAAGAAGTACTTTTTTCAACGGTAACGAACTTTTAATTAAGCAATTTTCAAAGTAATTATTTAGTCCAGTTGCCTCCAAAGTTTTACCATGTTTGCTAGTTGTATTCAAACAAATTAGCAATGGAAAAGATTTTGCGGTGTGAAAAGATACGAAAGGACTGTAAACATCAAGATGGAATATTTAATTCATAGGCAATTAGGATTTAGGACTCACAGGTAAACTTTGAAAACATAATTAAACAATAAGAAATGCGTTGTTTTAAATAGCTTAAGACTTTTAGATGAGATGATTACACAGTTTTGATATAATATCAAAACTTGTTAGATTTAATCCTAGGTTTCGAATCTCACCGCTACTCATTCTCAGAAAAAATTGTCACCCATTATTATTAAAAAAATTAATGTACTTGGCCTATGAAAATTTAAAATTAAGCCTATACGTGAGAAAAATTATTAAAATATAATTAAAAAAATAAAAATAGCTTTGCTTGGGTGTGTCTAGTATGGAGGTAAATATTATGTGCTCTAATTTTTTCGCATTTGATTGGTCAAAATATTGAAAAATATTTTTTTATAAAAATAAGTTTCTTAAAAATAAAGAAAATGACTTCCCTAATAAAAGTAAGAAAAACAAATTTCATAAGTGTCATGTCAATTTTATTGTCTCTTTTCCACCCACCTAACACCTTCAACCCCCATCTCTTAACCATTCCTGCCCGCCCCATCTCACCCTCCTAGCTCCTAGCTAGTGTTTTACTAAAATACATGAAATACTTTTGAAATAATAATTATTTTTTGCTTACTTCTTTAACACTAAAAAATAAATTAAAAATATTTATTTTTTAAAAAAATATTTTTCTTCATACCAAACACACCCTTGAACAACATGTCTTTTCTGTCACAAGAGATATTAATGCAATGGGAAAGATCATTGTTGCTTCCTTGATATGACAAACTACGGTTCTTTTAGAGCTTTTTTTTTTTGTTTTTTTGCCAACACTTCTTGCTTTCATTTTCAAGATATACATGATTGCAAGTTAATTTGGATATTTGTGATCAATTGTTACAACGGGCTCCTTATCAAGCGACAAGCGAATTGGACGAATAATTATATTATTATATTGATGGTTGATGATACGAAAGGGTTGCAGAGAGTAGGCATAAATGATTTAATTTATTAATTATCGATTTTTAAATGTACTAATTTGCTAGTCAATTGATAAGATATCAGTTAATTTGGTATCGGGTTAACAATTATCGATCGATACATCGACTAAATTTAAAAGACAATGAAATAAATATCATAACATGTTGTATCGTCGAAATTAAATCACAGCTTCTAGTTCTATTGTACAACTGTTTTTGCAAAGATAAAAAAACTTTTGCATGTTGTATAGAAAAAACAACCTGCGAAATCTTAATATATAACTGGCACAACTGCCTGTGCCAAGTTAGTTTGCACAACTCTTCTAGATATAAGACCAATTTTAGGGAGAGTGATTACGCTTTAGGGTTAAGAAGTGACGACTGACGGGGAGTGACTTGTTATTTCCTACCTAAGAAGAGAACGGAATATTGAATGAGACTTTAGTTTTAAGGTTTACAATAGTTTCTTTATATACCTAAAGGTAAGAATATAAACATGATAATTTTTATCAGGCTAACAACAGTTTAATTTATTCGATAAGGAAATTGAGTTATAAAATTTTAATCCATTCACCAACCGTTAATATGATAATCTAATACCAATAAATTAATTTTACGATTGAATTATCGAACGGTTTGATTTTGAACAACCTAAGTTATATGTTTTCTGGAAAAATTCACGTATACCTAATCAACAACCTTTCTCCTCTATTTAGAATGCTAATTAATCATTAAAATATGGTCAAACATAAGAAAAAAATAAGAATCGAAGGAATGAGAGAAATAATTGGGAAATTTTCTGATGATTGTCTTCAATTCCAAAGCTTGGTATTTGTACAAGTATTTCTTGTGCAGAAAGAAAAAAAGAATATTGTAAACCTATACCTTTGTCATTCTTTTATTCGTACACTATTCTAACAAAAATAACAAACTTATTCTCCCACATGCTTGTCACGTGAGCTGAGCTTCTTAGAATCTTCCTTTCTCTGTACAGGTGGCCTTTGATCAAGTGGCCATGATTTAATCTCTTTATTATTGATCAAAGGCCTTGATTCTTCCACATCACTAGGCGACATATATCTAGTCTTTATCGAAGAAGCTTTGTTCTTGTCTGAAATCTGCAACTTTCCCTTTGCTTCTTCTCTTTTACTATATGTGTATCTTCCTTCATCCATGGAAGATGGTGATTCTTTGTCAATAAGAATCATTATTGTTAGAAATCTATAATTGAAGAGGTTGGATATGCATCAATATAATGTAACTGTTAAAGAACTTATAACAATTAATGCCATCGATAATTCAATATTTTCCGCGTAATCAAGTATATTTATATAGACAAGAAAGTTGAATATATATTGAGCATAATCCCATGCATTTATTAAAAATTATTAGTCAACGTCTCTAATAATTCAAAGAGCCTTAATAATCTTCTTGCAAGATAAGAATTGAAGGATTAGGAACCAACACAATACTAGAGTTTAAGTTCTACGACGAAGTCAGAATTTTTAGTTTATAAATTTTCCGTCACAATTCTCTTTGTTTACTGAGTTTATTATTTTTACATATTTATAAAAAATTTAACACAAAATAGGTTTGAGCCAAATTAAATTTTGTCGAATCCGTAAACATCACTATATATAGCTTGATCACCCCACGTTTTATATGCTTACGTGTAAAAGATATTTTTTTTTTAAAAAAGATAATCGTATAGCTGGTAATTCTAGTTAATATCATAATTGACTCATGATATTCTAAAATAAATGATAAATAACCTTCAGTAACTCAATTTCTTTTACACGAAATATAAATTTATGTATAAGAAATTATCAAAAACTTTAAAAATTGAACGGATAAAATTTAAATTTTGAATTCGCCTCTGACTATTCCGTTCATATTACTCAAATGCATACTAGAAATAGAGAAAATGGAGAAAGAAATGAATAAGCAATTATGGGAACACTAGTAGTCATTAATGATTAGTCAAGGCTCACAGCATGGGGTAGCATATTGCAGGATCATTTGGATTTTTAGAGTTTAAGAGGAAATTTCAGTTGTCATTTTCCAAATAATAATGATCATATATACGTAGTGGAATGAGATGACAAAATGAATTGATGGGAACTTAACTAAAGTTTAAAGACCAAGTCAAGTATGAGATGCAAGCACACAAATCCAAATATGTACTTAAATGAGTTGTAAAAATTTGATTATTTATCACAGAAGAATCCTTCGTACTCTTTTAATTTCTGGCCGACATAAAATTATAACTAATATAAGAGTTTTCCTATCGTGAATCAATGAGAACTTTAGGTTACTGTCTCCCTTTCTAAATATTTGTCAAAATAGATACATTTCATAATATTTGTCATCTTATAAAATCAAGACATAATTAGTTATTTGTTTTCACATTTAATTTGCTTTTAGTCCTAAATACGGAGAGATATTAATATATATATATATAGTGAAAAAGAGAGAGGTATAATTAAATAGAGAGGAGTAATAAATAAGGGTAATTTAGTCAAATTACCTTCTAGTTAATATTTTTCTTAAGAGGCGTGTAAATAAAAAATGTGACAAGTATTTAAAATCAACAAAGAGAGTATAAAACAAGATTTTTCCACTCATTTTCACCGAACGAGCTCACTAGAAAATGCATGATGGTAAACAAATTCTCATTGAAAATAGTGAAAAACTTACTAATTTTTTCATATAAAAATATTGTAATTTTTTCTTTTCTCACTGGTTCAATCAAAAAATCTGTGAGAATAATCACCGAACATTTTTCAGTGGAAAATTGGTGATTTTTTAGTATTGAATTATGTAGATTCTTATTAAAATGCGTTGATGTTTTCTCTTGCACGATATTATATTCATTCGTTATATTAAATAATTTGCAAAAGAATTAAGTTATGATGATTAAATAATATTTCCTATAAAAATTTATTTTAATTAATCATAATTAAGTAATAAAATTATACGTTTAAGTTATATACAAGTCATGTCAAAAAAATTCATCGTATCAATGGTGTCTATTTTTTTTTGGTGCTCTAACTATAAGTTACTTTTTCCAATCCGAATCATTTGTCAACTTTATAAACGAAAAATCCATGGAAATATATATATATATATATATATATTACACTATATAGTCACAAATATGGCCGGAGCTAGGAAGCAAAGGGATTAATTGAATCTCCTTCACTTCTTCGTCTGTTTAATTTTTTATATTTCAATTTTTTTTAGTGAAAATTCTAATTTCATTATGGATCGCAAGAGATTATAAAATAATAGACAAGTTATTAATAAGGAATATGTGAAAGTGAAGATTTTGGTCGTAGACGGAACATTGAAAATGGAATATTACCTTAGTGTGAAAATGACTATAAAATCAATACACTTGTTTGACTGCGAAAGAAGCAATCAATATGAGTATGTGAAAGTGAAAGTATCAAGTATTACCAACAAAAGCAAAAAAACAAAAAACAAATAATATAGATCATATCATCTGACACGGTTTGTCAATTAATTCAAGAAAAAAAGAATTCACAATTTCAGAACAATATAAAATATCACAATTATTTACTTATATATAATAAATACAAAAGTAGTATATATATGTCAAATATTACACAACTGACACCAATTGGCGGATCAAGCCAAGAGTCGAGAGTTAAATAAACTTCATCGAAAAATTATATGTGACGTCGTGTATATTTATATCAAAATATTAAATTTTGAATTTTTTTTAACGAAATTTCTGACCTCGCTTGTAGTTGTACCAAGATTCAAGGAACCAACAAGGATTTTTCCTTCACTTTTAATGACTCCAATCCATCATTCCCTTTTTCACCAAAACAACTGTGGATTCTAAGTGTTATTTACGTGTTCATTACTGCTAAATGTTCAATGCCAAAGTTTCCATTTCACTGTCGCAGTCCCATATGTGTCTATTTTTCCACATTGACTCATTCAATATTCTATTGCTTAGCTTTCTCTTTCGATAAAAATTCTCAACTCGTAAAATTAATATACGAATATGGAGTTGAAGAAATTAATAGGTGTAAAAACAACTTAAAATCTTCTATACCAACTTCCTCTTTATGACTAGATAAGTACTTATGTTGATATATTATACTTCTTACATGATTTCGGTATAATATATATGAAAGTTATTTTTCATGAAATGAAGGAAATATTTATCGATGTTTTGGCAATGGTGAGTGGAAAATGTTTGAAAAAATATATAAATTAAAAATCAATGATAATATTAGCAAATCTGAGAGTGCTTTGATAAAAAAAATTGATAATTGAAGATTAGCACCAGTAGTGTCTAAGGGTGTTTTCGGTATGAAGGAAAATATTTTCTAGTAAAATAAGTGGATTTTTTACTTATTTTCTTGTGTTAGGTACGTAGGCAAAAAATATTACTATCTTAAAAATATTTGTGTATAATCTAGACAAATACTATGGAAGGTGGGGGTGTGGATGGTGGGAATGAGGGTTACGGAGGTGGAGCGAAGATGAGGTGTGTTGGACGGTAGGAGGAAACAATCAATGTGGGACGACCGGCCACTGGTAGAACTTGTTTTCCGTACATCAAAAAGTCATTTTCCTCATTTTTAAAGAACTTGTTTTCCTGGAAAAAAAAATATTTCTCAAATTTTTTAACCGAATCAAACATAAAAAGTTAAAACATGTTTTCCTCTATACCGACCCTAAATATTTTACTAAAAATGACTTCGTCGTAACAAATACTTATAAACATTAACCTTTCATGTTTGAATGTATTTCTAAGAGAGTGTTAATGTAACGACGAGAAATAGCACATGAAAATGTATTATCTTAGCGGACCTACAATACTAAATTCCATGTTTCCAATTAGTCAACATGTATAATATATATATGAAATATTTCTTGGAAAATTCTCGTAAGGTATCAACAATAATTCTAGAGGAATTCAAATATATGAAATTTCTCTGTTTCAGGCCGGTATAGTTCAATAATTGTACCAGTACATAACATCAATTAATGTCACCTGCCCCATAATACATTTCAAAAATAATGTGTGATACAATTTTTTTAATATAATACCAAACTGTGGTCAAACATTAAAAAAAATCAATTTATATTAGAAATTAATCAATTGAGTGTTGCGATCAAGGGTTAATTTCACAAATAATCACTATTTTATTTTATTTTATTACACTAAAGTTGTTTAATTATTATTTTTAACAAAGAAGTTGTTTAACCTTGTCTAAATATTACAGAAAGTCATTAAACAATTTTTTGAAATAAAATGTCATTAAACTATATTTAAATAATAAAAATCACTGAATTTTGTGTAATTATCATATAAGGTCACTAGATTATTGAACCACCAATGTCTATACCTTGTAACCAAAAGTCACTCAAATAATTTTGGGACTTTCTATAATATTTAATAATAATTTATTGTCTTTTTTTTCTACAAAAGATAAATTAGTAATTTCTACGATACTTACATAAAGTTGAGTGACTCTTTGGCATTTTTTTTGGGTTAAAACCAGAACAAGTGTCCTAGTGTGTTGTATAACTCAATGTAACGCACAAAAATAGTTTGACGACTTTCATACAAGTAGAATGAAAGTTGAATGACCATTTATGTAATTAACTTTGCGATTAATGCGAAATGCGTATAAAAAATCATTGATTAATGTCACAGTTTAGTCTGCAATAGTATTACTACGATGAAAGTTAATCGTGCACGATAGAATTTGTATAGATCATTAGTCCAACTAATTAATCTAATAATTAATTCAATTAGTCTTAGATTTGGCAATTGGCATGTCGGTAATTATCTTATTAGACAATAAGATTGGAATATCGCCTACGCAATAAATTAATATGGACTTAAGTTTAATTTCACACTGATTATACAATACTAAACATAGATAATTCTTCGCTAGAATTTTATTTGTCCATCTGTATGTTTTCAGTTTTCACACTGAGTCATCCTCTTTCTTTTTTCTCTTTATTTATGCCGATAAATTCAGAATTTTGAGTTTATGAGTTTTGAATTTTAGAAAAGGTAGGTTAATTACTAACAACAACAACAACAACAACAATATATCCAGTATAATCTCACAAGTGGAGTATGAGAAGGGTGGTGCATACACAATTTTATCCCTGCCTTGTGAAGGTAGAGATTGAGGATGTTTTCGATAGACCCTCAGCTCAAGTAAAACATTATCAAAATAGTAGGAAAAGGAAATACAAAAATAATGGAGATAATATAATAGCAACAACAAATAATACGATAATAGGAACAAAGAAAACAACATGTAATAATAAAAAGAAGAATAAGATAGTAGGAGAAGTAATAACAATAGTAATAGTGTAATACTAATAAAGGAAATTAGATAACATTTGACTATATATACTAACGTAACCTTCTACCCTAATCTTCGACCTCCATATCCTCTTACTAGGGTCATGTACGTCCTCGGTAAGCTACAGTTGTATCATGTCCTGTCTTATCAATCACGACTTCCCAATACTTCTTCGACCTACCTCTATCTCGATCTCCTCATACCCACCAATATCGCAACCTCTAATAACTCTTCATTGGGTCATTTGTGCAACTCCTCTGCACATGTCCAAATTATTTCAGTTTCGTCTCCTTCGTCTACTACTGAGGTCACTAGCTCCCACTCTGTCCTAAATATCTTCTTTCCTTATCCTATCTCTCCTAGTATACCCACACTTTCATCTCTTTATTGAAATCTGAATAAACTATATCTATCTCTCTCTCTCTCTATATATATATATATATATATCCCAAGTACGACGTTTTATTCAAAATTATTAGATGCTACCAAATTCGTAACCGATACTCTAACTCCGCTATTGTAGATCTGGTAAAACTATACATGCATTAATTTAGTAACAAGACTAATTATTAATTTATACACAGCCGGATTTGGGCTTGAAGTGTTCTAATGTTTACTTGGAATGTCAATTATTTGTTACGTCCACTGTTTTAGGATATATACACTTCTTTCACGTTATATAACAGTAAAAAGTTAATGGGGGAAAAAGCATGAGAATTATACTCTCACAGGATAGACTTGGATATAAGATATTACACTTTGACTTGCACTATTACATGTTTGAATGCTCAATTGAGTTCATACAAAGTACATAGAGATAAGATCAATATCTCTAAAAATCAATTTTGAGAAAGAGAACGCGTCATCAATTCTTTAACCATAAGGGTGGTCGAGTTGGTGCATACAACATGTGGTATTCCAGAAGGAAAATCAGGGATCGATCCAGCTCCCTGTCAATTCCTTCTTAATTGAATTCGTCGAATCGGGCTTGCCTAGTATACGATTTACATCTCCTATGTGATTTGCGAGCTATATATTGCACATGAGCTATTTTACCCAGTGCACACCAAAAGATATTGGCTGTAGATTTAATTTTCCTGGAGTTCCAAAAAAAAAAGATAAAAGTTGCGGCTTCTTGAAGTTAATTATTTTTAAATTTATAAATATTTTATTCTTTTAAGAATATATTAAAAAAGAAAGTATGTCCCATTAATTGAAATTGGGGGAGCTAGTACTTTTGACTACTTTCATCATTTCAATTTATGTCAGAACTTATATGATTGGCCACGGAAGTGAAAAACTCTTGAAATTTGTGGCTAACATATGAAATAACATTGGTATAGTTATAGTCTATAAAATTTTAGAAACTTGTGGTTTTCATAACATTTGTGTGCATGGTTATAAAGTTGTGTGACTAATGATAAAACGAGATGTTTAAGTTAAATCATTTTTAAATTTAGAAGATTTTTTTTTTAAATGGATTAAAAATAAAATAAGATCACATAAATAAAAACAGAGGGATGAATATTTAAACTAATAAGATACCTAAAGAGAAAAAATAACTAAAAGGTAAGCGGACATCAAATTGGATAATGCAACAGAGAACCATTCATATACAAAATCATACATTAATTGTTTATTTGATCAATTCAATTTTGTGACGCTCTATATATTTATTTATCAGCAAATATTGAGTTGTGACTCTTTCACTCATGGATGTCACATATATATGACATGACCAAACTGGTTTGGTCTGGTCAGTCTAGACCACCTTACTCCCATGGCCCCATTCTTTGACCACCTCACCCAGCCACCTCTGAACCACCACCCGCCCCCTCACTTCAATCCTATAATATTTTTCTAGATTACATATTATAAATATTTTTAAAATAATATTTTTTTTACGCTTACTTACTAAATAGTATCAAAAAGTAAATAAAAAAATACTGACGTATGTTTTAGGAAAAAAAATTCATGAAAAATATTTTTTTCCCTACCAAACGCACCTTTAATGATAAGTTTCTATAGGCACCCAAATAATTTGACAATATGATATGCTTAAGACAACATATATCAAAAGTTTTACCGTCTCACAAACATTATGATATATTTAAGATCATGAGTTTTAAAAATTGATGTTTTGCATAATCCAACTATGCATTATAAATTGAAAAATATAAAAATAATTTAACACACGTAAAAGATAAAAAAGAAAAAATAACATCTATTTTTATATATACATAAAATAATTTTAACAATATATATATCATATAATTTTTCTACAAAAGGAGTTCAGATGAACCCTTAGGCCGCCGCCACTTTAGTAAACATAATTTGATTAGGATAAATATATTTAAAATAGAAATGAATAAAAATCATTGATACAGTCATTTTTCATGCAAACTTTATCTACCAAGTTGGAATGAGCTTAGAAAGTGAATAAAATATATGGGGCCAAAAATAAGACCAAGTAAAGAAACAGTGACAAAACCAAACCAACCAAATGACTGAAACAACATTAGAAAATCACCAAATCCAACTGTTTCCTAACTGACAAAACCAGATTCCTCATACGTGGCATCCATCCCTTAACATCTGCAGGAAGAAAAAAAACAACAAAAAGTCAATCCAAATATCTCCCTCTTCAGTAAATTTCAACTGACCAACCTGTCAATATTTTTTTTCTTTCTTCTGTTATGGGGTGAAGGAGAAGGTACAACTGATTCAATTGAACCCTTCTTCTTGAAAATTATAATATGTAAATAAGGTAAAAAATATTCTTTTCATATTGAGTCACATTTTTCTGTAACAATCATTCTCTATAATAACATTTTATTATAATTATCGACTTTTATACTTTATATGTCTCAATTTATGTAACATTGTTTAAAGGCATAAAATTTTAAAAAAGGAAGAATACTTTTGAAATTTGCGGTGTAAATCACTAATTTTACGGTTTGTGTGGCTATAAATTATTTTATTAATGATAAAAGAGGAATTTTAAACTTAAATTTGTTTCTAATTGTAGAAATGTAATATTCTTTTTGAAAAGAGACTAAAAAGACCACACTTAAAATATCTCAATTTTTTGAGTTTCATCCCTGAACTATTAGGTGTGTGAGTTTTTACCTGAACAATCACTAACTATTTATCAAAACACACCTCAACTATCAGCTATTCTTTTTTCCTACCTAAAATAACTGATAGTTGAGGGGTGTTTTGAAAATAATTAGTGAATGGTGATAGTTAAGGTAAGAAAACTCACACACCTGATAATTCAAGTATAAAATTCAAAAAATCAAGATATTTTAGATGTATTTCTGATCATTACCTCTTACATTTGAATTCTTGGCTCCGCCACCACTGCCTATTACTGTCCAAAAAAAGAAAATAAAAGAAATTAATAGATGTCCAACCGTCCGAACGCGTCAACATAATCCAACACACACCCAATGAAGATCATTCGAAGTTGTTTCTCTTCCCATCTGCCTCCTCCTCCTCATATATATATACCCTCCATTTCCATACTCATCATTCTTGCAGCTTCCACCATTTTTTTTATCAATACTCCTCACAAAAGAAAACTATAAAAAAAATAAAAAAATTGCTGCTATAACATACCCTTTTATCTATTTATCTATCTACCTATCTATTGTATATTCAATGGTTGGTTTTGCCAAAATGGGTTGGCTCAGTTCATCAGACAACAAGAAGAGCTCAAAAATAGGAGATGATGTCAACAAAATGGGAATCTTAGCATTCGAGACGGCGAAAATCATGTCAAGATTGCTCTGTTTATACAAATCTCTATCCAATTCCGAGATTACGAAGCTCAAAACAGAGATGAGGTCACGCGGGGTGGCGTATTTGAATTCGAAAGACGAAGGATTTCTATTGAGCCTCGCGTGTGCTGAGAGGCTTGAGGATCTTGATAAAGCTGCGGCAGCCGTGGCTAGATTAGGCCATAAATGCTCTGATTTTGGCCTAAATCGGTTTGATCTTGTGTATACGGATTTAAAGCTTGGAATCATTGATTTCGGGAAATTGGAATATGGGTCGAAAGAGATTGAAAAAAGAGTTGATAAGATGGAGAAATTGATCGATGCTACCTCGGGATTGTATGGGGCATTGGAGAATCTAACGGAATTGGAGATATCAGAGAGGAAAATGAAACAATGGAAGGAAAGAAAAGCATCAGGGCAATTGCAGAAAGTGAATTTGGACATGTTTAATCAGAGACTTGAACAACAGAGGAAACAGGTTCGTCAGTTTAGGGAGATTTCTCTATGGGGTCAAACGTTTGATAAAAGCGTTGGTCATATGGCGCGAATTGTCTGTATAATATATGCTCGAATTTGCCTCGTATTCGGGCCTTATATTCCTGTTCTCCCTGCTCTTTCATTGCGCAACATGCGTTCATCTCAGCAGAAAGAGATTCTCAAAGTCCAGCCAGAGAATTGTCTGATTGAACCAATTAGGGAACAAATCATTTCGCGGTCAGGGCCAATGCCCACCACGTCTAAGCCTACATTGGTTCGATTTTACAGCAGAAAATCGGTATTTTTCCTATGTGAAGACGAAGGTTTTGGATCGGAGAAATTGGCGAAAAACAACAGGGTGTTTCACGCTGCAGGGTCATTAACCGTGGGCGGTTCAGGGCTTGCATTGCGTTATGCTAATGTGATCACATTAGTAGAGAAGTATTCGAATCCATCTGAATCCGTAGACCTTAATTCACGAGAAAACTTGTACCAAATGTTGCCGGGGAACCTGAAGAAAACAGTGAGATCAAAATTGAGCAAGAATTTGAAGTGTATGGATGAGGACGAGTCGTTGGCCGAGGGGTGGAGGGATGCATTGAAGCAAATCATGGAATGGTTAGCCCCAATGGCTCACAACACTATAAATTGGCAGCTAGAACGGAATTTAGAGAAGACAAAGTTCGATATCAAGCCTTCTGTTTTGTTGCTGCAGACGTTGCATTATTCGGATAAAGAGAAGACGGAAGCTGCCATTGCTGATATATTAGTCGGGTTGAGTTGCATTTGCAAGTGTGAGAATCGACAATGGAGCGAATCATGATTCGTGGTTCTTGAAAGAAAAAAAACTGGTGAAATTTTTCAATCATGTAGTTAGACCATGGCACATATTTAGCTAGGATTCATTGGGTTGTGGAAAAGAAATCACATTTTTTTATATACAAATACTATTTCTTGATTTACTTTTTTCCAGTTTTCCTAATTCTTTTATCAGGATACCTACAACAGTTTCATGCTGAGTATTGTCTTTAACTGATCTTTTCATTTCTCAAGCTTTTGATTTCTGGTTGATTCACTTTTTTCTTGTGTAAATAAATATGAATAAACTCATGACAAAGAAACCAGCATTTCCAATTTGTGCTGCATAGTTACTGCAAAATGATGAATAAGAGTCGAGCCGGGAATACCAGTTATTAGTATCATCGCTTATCATCATGTCAAAAAGCTCTAGACTATAGCTAGAACGCAACTTTATTGTTTAATCAACTCATCAAGCAAGTGTCATGTTCGACCATGACTCCAACCTGAGCTGGACCTAGCCCATCACCAGGGCCTCGTCATAGGCAGGATGTTGGCATTACGCAACACTTTATTATGAAAGAATCAAAAGAAAGGATTCAGAAAGAAAATTACTTGTCCAAAACATAGAAACCAAACCTTACAAGTTACAAACACCAAGTAAAACAATGACACAGTACAGACAACCAAACTTTTCAGGTAAAAATCAAAACAAAAGACTCAGAGAAAACAAGGATATCTATCTTATCACAAGAATAACACACATTCATTTTGACTAAAACAAAATCAAATCGCAGATGATCAGCCGATACTTGGAGGCATACCGACTCTGTTGAAACGATCAACAAGAATCCGAACTCTCGAGTCACAAAAATCTTGAGTTAACGCCCAAGGCGGATGGATTAATTGAATTATTTGTAAGTTTGGCATCTCTTCTTTAATCACCTTTGCAGCTTCATCACCTAAAACCCCAACCAATTCAGGCCATCTCTTGGGACTTTTCTCATCATACTTATGTTGTTGAAATTGTGAACATTGACACTTTCCACTCTCCATTTCTTTCAAGAATTTGAGTTTTTGATGCAAATAACACAACTTTTAAAGGACTTGATTTCTGTATAAACTAAAGGTTGCTTAAGATTGACGCACCTAATCATATTTGCTGGCCAAATAATTAAGCCAAAAGATAATTCAGAAATTGTACAGATTAATTATTGGCATTATACGTAAGCAAACACTAAAACTTGGGTTCATCTCGAGAGTAAGCACTCCAACTTCGAGAGTGTACGTCTAGACAACTCAATTTGGTCTCAACTGGCAAAGAAACACTCCAACTCGTCTCCGTTTTGTCTCGTGGACATCCGACGCTGACGTGACATTTAAATTTTGGAGGTGTCTAGATGATCATTTTGTAAGTTGGAATGTTCAACTAACACAGTGGAGACGAGTTGAAGTGTCTTGACGTGCATTCTCAAAATTGGAATGCTTACTTGTCAGCTTTTAGGCTAAATTTAGGCATAATACATAAATATGCCCTTTAACTTGGCGCCAACTTGCATCTATGCCCTTCAACTTTAAATGTGCACAAGTAGACACTTACTTGTATAAAGTTGAACAAGTAGACATGCTCGTCCTACGTGGCATAATACACATAGGACGCCACGTAAGATGCTATATTGCCACGTAGGGCGCCACGTTGGACGCATGTGTCTATTTGTTCAACTTTATACAAGTTTATGTGTGTACTTGTGCACATCCAAAGTTAGAGGACATTTACAGATGCAAGTTGACACCAAGTTAAAGGGCATGCTTATGTATTATGCCCCAAATTTAAGCTTGCTTTTGGACATGCAATATGAAATCATGATTTCAAATTAGCGTTTAGACAAGCTATTTGGGATCATGATTTTAACTTTCTTAAATATAAAACTTGATCTATAAGTTTATATTTTGTAAAGAAAAGACCCATCATTTTAAATTTTACAAAAAAAGACTCATGTTCGGCATGAAGAGATTGTTTGTACCATGGGAAAGGATAATATTAGAGAATAGCTAGTTACTACTATTGTTGACTAGTGAATCTTTATAAAAATATGTATATTTGAAAGTTTATAATCACAAACATTTATTTATAAGAGGAACACAGCGATATATGATTTATCAGTGCAGCGTCTTGAGATATTTCGATATCTTGTTTATGAACTATGATTTGTTCATTTGGTAAGATTATGTCAGAATTAAGAAAATTTTAATAGTTTTTCACAACTTGTGGAGTTTTTATGTTTATGAAAAGAAAAATAATTTAAGAAATCTAAATTGCATGTCCAAATAAAACTTCAATTTCATATTAATTTAATTTCATATCATGAATTCATATCACATATTCAAACGTACTCTAAATAACTGTAGTGCGTATGCATTATGCCTTAATTATTTTGTGTATTGTTTATTGATGCATCTTTGACTCTAACAATTAAGTAATTGTCATTTTGATTAAACAATCTAATTCACATGATTTGGTAAGTCATGCTCTTATTTTTTTTCCTCCTAATCATTAGCATATATCTAATTAATTAGCTAGTGCCTACTCTCAGAAGCACATATTCAGATTCAGATCTGCCGTCATTTTCCGCTTCCACATTCTGGGGCGGAGAGTAATTACTACAATCAAAATTGAACACTTATTATGTGAGAGACTTTCACTAATAATATATAGATCGTAAATATTAATTAGAGCTGCTATCACTTGGTTGAGATTTTGAGATTTTAAGAAGTTAGCTAATGTTAAGGTATGTTGATATGTTGTTTGGACTCTTAAAAATATTAATGGGTGTCTGACGAATACTTTAAATATAGTGTATTTTTAAAAAATTCAACATGGATACGACAACATTTTTAGAGTATTTAAGGAATATATCAAGTGAGTCTTTTCTTAATTTTTTTTTCCTTCACAAACTCTCACGACCGTCTTCACATTTACATATTTACCTAATCATTTGACTTTATGCACCTAGTTTGACTTTATGAAATTTATAAAATACATTAGTTTCAAAATTCTTAAGAATTGACAATCGAGAACGAAACATGTGGCACTTAATTAAGTTCTGCAGTTTTTTGTTCTTTTGTTTCTTCATGTTTTTGCCAACTACTTATTGTCAGAATTACATTTAAATATGATGTTTTGCATCTGTGAATTGTTTCCACAATGACTGGAGGTCAGTAGAGCATATTAAAACAAGATTTTTACGCTGATAGCCGACCACTAAAATAACGACCAGAATATATATATATATATATATATATAATATTCATATTCATACATAATTAGAGTATATTTTTTTGTATATTTGGCTAGCGGCTGTAATTTTTGGCAGAGCGGCCAAATATGTTAAAAGACCTGTTAAAACTAGAGGTCCATTTTCGCCTTCTTGGTCAGATTAAGCCCATTCCACAAATTGTTCAGTTACAATGTTGAGTACTTGTTCACAAGGAGTCCACTTATAAGCCCAATAGTGTAGATATATTAATGTCTATGTGCTAGAGCATATATGAAAGACAAAATTTCAGAAATAGCTAATATTTAAGTAATAAATGAGGCTTAATAGCTAAAGTTTATTAATTACAGGACGTGGTTATAGTTTACTAGTTAAATATATAAATCAGAGATTGTATATACAAATACAAATTCACTTTAGAGATTGTATATGAGCTCTGAAATTCGCATTGTATACAAATACAAACCTTGAGAGATTTGTATATATATATGAGCCTTGAAATTCACTTTGTATACAAATACAAACATATATGAGCCCCGAAATTAGAGAGCCCCCGAAATTAGAGTTTTGTATATGCGTCCCGAGATTTGTATATGAGCCCTGAAATATACAAATATAAAAAATTATATATTTAGCTATTTAATTAAATCTTAGCTACAAATAATAATTATTTTAAATATTAGCTATGTTTCATAATTATGACTTGATGTGTTCTACTCCAAGTAATTTTTCCTATATGAAATTAGTTAAAAAGTTAACATAATTATAAAGAAAAATGACTTCTATCGTGTCAAACACATTCGATACGGTAATTGATGAAAAGCGAGCAATGTCCTTTTTTTTGTCGTGCCATAAAGTGAAATTGAATCAAAGCACTAGTCCACGCGTTTGGTTGTTTTTCAATTTTTTAATATTTTGTTTGTCTAATTTTTTTTTTAAAATTATATGAGAAAATGTTTCTTAAAAATCAATAAAATTACTTTTTTGATGAAAATAGAGACAAAAAGTTTCGTATATGATATTCTACGTTGATTGTCTCCCCTCACTCCAAATACTTCGACCACCCTATCTCCACACTATATAAAAGTAAATAAGAAAACCACCTATGTCAATTTTGCGAGGCACAAGTAAAATAGTTTCGATCGGACATATATAATTTAATTGGTTAGAAAGCAATTTTAAACTATCAAGGACATGATCTTAGATAGGAGGGTGTGGAGGACGCATATTAGGATAGAAGGTTAGTAGGTAATGGAGTGTTTTGTTGTTTATTTCGAGGGTTTTATGCTTGGTGGGGTTTGTCATTGTACTAGTGGTATTTTTGTAATTCTTGCTTTTGATAATTATCATCGCCTATTGTTTATTGTGTTTCGATTATTGCATTATTTTGTTGTTGTTCTTGTAGGTTTTGCACTGCTTTCCTTATTAGTTGTTATGTTTCTTTCACTATTTCCTTCTTTTTGTACCTAAATTTATTATACTTAAGCCGAGGGTCTTCCGAAAATAGTCTTTCTACCTTCACGAGATAGTGATAAGATCTGCGTATAATCTACCTTCTCCGGACGTCACTTGTGAAATTTCAGTGAATATGTTATAGTTGTGGTTAGGAAACAGCCAAGTGGATGGTGGACTTTTGTGTTCAGAGATAGGGAGCTTCTAGAATTTAGCTATGAATTGCAGTGGCCATATTTTGCTAATGACCCAAGTGAAATGCTATAAATGAATTAGGATCGGTAAGGTAAGGTCTAGCCCCCTGTTTGTACTTATTCACATTGAGAATTTTATTTTATTATTAATAAAAGGTCGCTAGACGCTCTGTCTAGTGGTATAAAGTCATAAAAAAAATGCTATAAATGCAAATTAAGAAAAAACCCAATAAAGGAAATAGGGAAAAAATGAAAACAAAATAGATGGAAAGGGGCATTCGCATTCCATTGGCTAGAAACAGTAAATATATCTTTTTTATAATCATAGTGTCGTGACAAACTTGTCTGCACCTTGACTAATTTCATGAAGTATTTGTTACCTCTCATCAATATCGTATTAACCAGAACCCAATCATAATTATATCATTTTAAAACGCTTGTACTAATTAGCACGAAATACACGTGTTCAGAAACTAATTGGTTAAAATATGTAAAGGGTTTTAATCCAATAAGATTTCTTCAAAACATAGGTGTTATTAAAAAAAAAAATTGTCTGGATAAGGTGAGACCATTTACGCTCTTAAATATGGAGTAGCCTTGTTAAGGTTAAGTTCTAGAGTAGTGTATTACTTCCAATGTTTTAGTTGAAGAATGCAATTCAAGTTTTTTTTTTCTTCCTTCTCTTCATTTTTTTTTCCAAAAATTTGGTGGAGGGGGGAAAGTGGTACAATAATTGACTCAAATTTTTCTTATTCTACAAGGAGAAATATAGTAAAACAACAACAAAAATAGAAAATTTATGGAGGGGGAAAAAGCATAAATTGATATTGACCTTAAAGCCAACTATAGTAGTTCCTAGAAGCCCCCATTTTGTTGTTAATCTAGTTTCTAGGGCATTCAAAAAAGAAAAAAAAACAATGTCCATGTCACAAAATAAAGTCCTCATCAAAGTGTCCACATAATATAGCCAATCCACCATCTTGTGGTCATTATGAATTTGTAATCCAAAAAGTAGTAACACTCTCTCATATACTCCAAATAACTTGTGCTATATAAATTCTCTTCCCTTCCCCTACTATACTATTCAACAATCAACTAATTTAACTCAGCAAAAAAAAATTTTAACAGCTTGTGATCAATCAGTTGTTTTATTTTCAGAGTTGTCAAAAAAAGAAAATGGCTAGCTCTGTCTCAACTGTTGCAGCTGCCAATAAAGTACTGGTACTTTATTTTTCTCTTCATAATTAAACACATGTCAAGTTGTTTTTTTATAGTGAAATAATGATTCTTGTTTGTTTAGTAAGAATGGACCATTCCTCTTTTTGGTTATTTGTTTGTCTCATGCAGTCAATTTCTACTAGATACAAAAGTATAACTACAAGTTGATCAACTTATTGGACTTGTATCTTATGTACATTATAATGTTGGTCATATACTGTCAAATTTGGATATATAAAAGAAATTCAGTGAAAATAGTAGTAGCATATTGCCCTCGGGGCCTAGTTCAAGTGGCAAAGGTTTATGCACTTGTGACTTAGGTCAGAGGTTCGGACTTGCGTCATGTTAACTAAGTCTGGTATTTAAGTGGAGAATGGTAGAAGGGCGGGCCCATTATCTCCGAGTTTCGAAGGTTGCGGTTGGTCGAAAGGGTTAACCCCAGATGATTTTCTTGATCATTTAAAAAAAAAATAAGTTTCTGAGCAGCATATTGTTAATTTGTCTTAGTTTAAGACCAGAAGTTGGATAATATTTGTTATTTCTTTGATAGAGGCGAAGCCAAAATTTTTAACCTTATAGGTTCTTTCAAGTGTTAATAACTGGGTTCTAGACTTAATATTTGTACATATTTAATGAATTTATTAATTAAAATACACTGTTTGAACAAAAGGTATTGAGTTCAGCCGAACCCGTACCTAGGCTTCTAGCTCCGCCCCGTTGATGGGAATGTTGAGTTGTGTGGAAACTAGCAAGAAATTTAATGGATTGATTTTGGGAATGTTCATGTTTTAAGATTGATACATATACTAGGCCTGTGATTTTTTTGTTCAAGAAACTTAAGTAGTACTATGTATAAGTGCCTCTTACTAAGAAAACATCTTCGGTGCAGTTGAGTTTGAACAACTCTGTTGCTGGAACTTCAGTTCCAAGCACTGCCTTCTTTGGCAAAACCTTGAAGAAGGTGAACGCGAAGGGCGCTTCCAGCCCCAAGGTTTCAAACAGGAGGTTCAGGATTGTGGCCCAACAACAAGAAATAGACGAGAAGAAACAGACCGATCAGGACAGATGGAAGGGCCTAGTCGCGGACATGTCTGATGATCAACAGGACATCACCAGGGGAAAGGGTATGGTAGACCCTCTTTTCCAAGCTCCTATGGGTACAGGTACTCACCATGCTGTCTTGTCATCTTATGAATACATCAGCCAGGGTCTTCGTCAGTAAGTCCTCGACTAACTTTTGGAAGTTTGAGGTATAAATATAATCAATCTCGAAAATATGAATCTAAAATCAAAATGTTGGCCTGATTATTAATTCCAGATACAAGCTGGACAACACACTGGATGGATTCTATATTGCTCCTGCTTTCATGGACAAGCTAGTTGTTCACATCACCAAGAACTTCTTGAAATTGCCTAACATCAAGGTCTCTTATTAAAAATTGGCTTAGAAATTCTTCCTGGTAGACTTATATGATATAAGTTGAATGGTTTTAATCTTGACAAATTTTCGTACAGGTACCACTAATTTTGGGTATCTGGGGAGGCAAAGGTCAAGGGAAGTCCTTCCAGTGTGAGCTTGTCTTCAGAAAAATGGGAATCAAGTGAGTATTAACGACTTGATTACATAAGATCATTATTAAATTTTCAGAACGAAGTTACTCAACTATGTCCGCGTCTTGATTATTTGCAGCCCCATCATGATGAGTGCTGGAGAATTGGAAAGTGGAAATGCAGGAGAGCCAGCAAAATTGATTAGGCAAAGGTACCGCGAGGCAGCAGAAATCATCAGGAAAGGAAACATGTGTGTCCTCTTCATCAACGATCTCGATGCAGGAGCTGGTAGAATGGGTGGAACTACACAATACACAGTTAACAACCAGATGGTGAATGCCACCCTCATGAACATTGCTGATAACCCGACGAATGTCCAGCTCCCTGGTATGTACAACAAGCAAGAGAATGCCAGGGTCCCTATTATAGTCACTGGTAACGATTTCTCCACTTTGTATGCCCCTCTTATCCGTGATGGTCGTATGGAAAAGTTCTACTGGGCACCAACCAGAGAGGACAGAATTGGTGTGTGCAAGGGAATTTTCAGAACTGATAGCGTACCTGATGAGCACGTTGTAAGGCTTGTCGATGCCTTCCCTGGACAATCTATTGGTAAGAACACTCAAATATGTGACTATACAAAAATGGACTTCCAAATGATGATAACTTATGGGTGTACTTGTTCTTGAAACAGACTTCTTTGGTGCTCTAAGGGCAAGAGTATACGACGATGAAGTCAGAAAGTGGATTGAAAGCACTGGAATCGAACACGTTGGGGAAAAACTATTGAACTCTATTGAAGGACCTCCAACTTTTGAGCAACCAAAGATGACAATTGAGAAGCTCCTCGAGTACGGATACTTGCTTGTCCAAGAGCAAGAGAATGTGAAGAGAGTTCAATTGGCTGACAAGTATCTCAAAGAGGCAGCACTTGGAGATGCAAATGCGGATGCCATCAACACTGGAAACTTCTAATGTTTGTAACAGTAGCTATAGGATATAAATTATGTAATCCATGAAATCTATTCAGTTCCATTTATAAGACCAAACAAGGTTTGAGTAATCTTTTTACTTGCAGAATAAATACAAACTTAATTAGAAGCAAATATCTAAGGTTTATATCGAGTTTAATGACATGAGTTCCAACAAATTAAAATACCAAGGACCTGCTTCGCCCTTACAAAAGAAAAGAAACGATTATCAAATTGACAAACATATATAAGATAATCTTCATATCAAGCGCGCGCCATTGAGTAAATGTCTCTGTATAATCTCTATTCTTGTGAAGGCAAAACTGAAGCTCTGCACATCGGACAATCTTTCTTCTTCAACAACCACTGTTTGATGCAGCCCACATGATACTCGTGTCCACATTGCAATGTCCCTATATTCTCTTCATGTTCATATTCAGAATGGCATATAGCACAGATTTCTGATTCTACTTTGGGATCAACTCCATCTTTAGCAGGAGCATAATGACTTGTTATTTTCAAATACTTCATCAACATGCGATCACAATAACGACGATAAATGCGGTTCAAAATATCAAATGGCACAAGATATAACGTTTGTCGTGCCAAAAGAAAAGCTTGAGAATTCTGTTGCCTAGTCATGTTGTTTGTATTATCTAACATATTTCCACTATGCTCGGTCGACTCATTCGGATGATCATCAGTAGCAACATGGACATCATCAATCGGACCATAATTGTTTAGGACAATTGAATTGTACGATGTAAGAGGTGGTTCAACAAGAGGGGTTTGATCCTGATCAATTCGTGGAGCCAAGTTGTCATGACGATCTTCAAGAGCCTCAAACACCGAAGAAATCACTTGTTGAATATGATCATCAACGTTGTAATGTCGTATAGAAGACTGATAACTGGGGAGCCTTGGAGCGTAACGCGGACTATAGCCTCGTTGTTGTTGTTGATGACGATGTGTGTGATTATGGAAAGAGCGATGAGTTCGCCTATAACAACTCATAGTTTCTTTGACAAAGAAATAAACCAACAAATTAGAGTAAAGTAATGAGGATATTTGAGCTGCAATAAAGTATAAATAGAGATTAGTATTCCTAGTTTAATTTGGATTAGGTTTAACTCAATTAGCCTTAATTCACGTCGCTACGTTTTCCGAAATAGGTTTCGACGCAGGGAAACAATAGAATATTCTATAGGTAATAACTTATTTGTACTCATATTTATACTCCCTTCCTTTCGTCCCATATTAGTTGGTCACTTTCCCTAAATACTTTTTAAGGCGTTTTTGAATAAGAAAACCTAACTCGAGAAGAATCAAACTTATGGTTCGAACACTTCAAACTTCATAAAACAAATCTTGGGCAGAAAAAATCCTCTTATTCTTTTGTGATGTACATGGTGATGATTTTTCTACTATTAGTTAAGAAAACTAACCTTATGGTGCGACACTTTCCCAGACCCTATGTGAACGGAGGATGTTTTGTACCCTGAATTGTCTTTTTTTAATTGAGAAAACTGACCTTATTCAAAGCACAAAGTCAAAGCCCTAACATCATTAGCTGATATTATAGACTGATCATCCATTCATACGCAGAAAGCTCCTACAAAAATTACACTTCACTAATCCAAGAAACTACTCTCAAAAGAGGATGGTACAGAAAAATGTCAAGCCAAATAATGAAGTCCTCAACTCAAGAAATACCTACAATTTAACAGTTAACACATGCACACTCATAAACCTATTGACAAAGAAAAGGGAATAAAACTATAACCATGTTTGAGCCATTCTAGATGTGTAACCGATACAATTTACAACATAAACTTTATTTTAGAATCATAGTTTCATAAAACAGAGTGTTTTGTGTATTTCATAATTGTCCATGGACAAGTGCACCTTAATCGTTGTGAGTATATGAAAAAATAGTATCCCTTATTATTGCTTCTTGTCCTTGCCAAGTCATGTAAACGTCTTACAAATTTGGTAATTAGTCGTTGATAGTCTAAAAAGTTTATTAAATTCAATAAATACCTCCAATCGGCAATTTGCTAACTTCTACGCGATTTTCTGCACGTACACAAACGAATTAAAATTTACAAAGAACAATAAAATGATATGGGTCGACCTGTTATAAGATATTTAAATAAGTATACTCTAAAAATAAATCACGATCATGAAAAATATGGTTCCTGCATAATCAAGATGAATCATGTTATAAAATATTTAAATAAGTATAAAACTTTTATGAAGAACACTTACTTTAAATATAAGTCATGTCTATGAAAAAAATATATATAGTTCATGCATAATCATTAAGATGAACGACATAGTTATAATCGATACGTAAATAAACTCAAATCATATATTAATTTCTAATAGCTATAACGCATCAAAAAACTATATACGTATGAAAACAAATAAAAGTATTAATAAGTGAAGATAAAAAAGAACAATTGCTATTGAAGAGGCTCAGACATCAATGGAAGATATAAGCAGCATAAAATCTCAAGCCTGGCAAAGGCAAAAGCTCGGCAGCAGCTGCAAATAACATACAGTACAAACATTGAATACCTTTTTCCTCTTTATATATATATATATATATATATAGAAAAAGTTCTAAACCTAAAAGAAATCAAAACTAACCGAAATTTTACCTAAAATATATAAAAAGAATTAATTAATACTCTATATTATAAATATAATGGTATAATAATTAGAGAAAAAAAGCGAAAAAATGATTTTATCTATTGTAGAGTCTTTTAATGAAGGACAAAAAATTCAAATCACATTTTAAGGTCCTTCACACTTTTAATATAACTAGTTTAGTGTACGCGCTTTGCGCGTGTATATCACGAAAGTTAATAATAAATGTATATAAAAAATAAATTTATTGTATATACGTTATATGATAAAAAAAAGTAACGTAAAAGAGATAAACCTTTGATTTTTAAGTTACTTCATTCGGCAAAAAATTATTAGAAAGTAACAATTGATCTTAGAATAAATTTTATATCTATTTAAAAGATATAGCTTGTACACAAAAAGAAAAAAAAGACAAGCATTAGAGCATATTATTAAAAATAATGACGATATGCCAAATCTCATAGTTTATTCACAATTGAAACAGTTATGTATAATTAAATTTTAAAAATGAATTCATATACAATTAGAATGACTAACCAATTTTTTGTGACGGAATGTAATGATTCAAAGAATCTGGTCAAAATTATAAATAAGTCAATTTTAAATTATTAATTGTATATAAGTCGTTATAAATTAAATCACAAAAAACTTCTCAATTAATAATTATCTATCAAGAATACATGATAATTTATTATTTTAAACTTCAAGAACATACTAAATCAGAAAAGAGAACTCCTCAATTAGCAATTGTCTATAAAAAAAATACATGATAATTTATTTTTGTAAACATAAAAAACATATTAAAATTTTAGAAAACTTACCTCAAATCACAAGCAAATTTGTCTCTTCAATCATCGACACTATCAATATTTCACAATTTTTTTTTTCAATTAGCAATTGTCTATCAAGAATACATGATAATTTATTATTGCAAACTTCAAAAATATACTAAAGTAATAAAAAACTTAACTCAAATCACAAGCAAATTTATCTCTTTAATAATAGATACTATCAAAATTGTAAACATCAAGAACATACTAAAATTTTAGAAAACTTACCTCAAATCACAAGCAAGTTTGTCTCTTCAATCATAAGATATATATCAAGATTTCACAAAGAGATAAACATTAGATTTTTTTGCCTACTTCATTCGGCGGCAAGATGATTGTTTCGTCTAATTTTTCGAATAGAAAATTTTAACTGAAAGAAAACACGAGAAATTATCAAAAAGGAAGAGTTCATTATTGATTGTTAATTATGTATAATTCATACATAATCTTTATAGTTATTAACTAAAAGAATTTTAAAAAAAATTTAAAAAATGATGATAATGAATGCAAGAAGATAACTTAATCATCAAAATTAAAATAAGAAGAAAAAGTAGAAGGAGAAGAACAGTGTATTTTTTTGTAAATTTTGATTCAAAATATTACTAATATGAAATTATAGAAATTCTTTTTTATATAAGCTAAAATTCTAATTGATTTAGAAGTGTTAAATATGATGATTTCTTACCTAAATAAAATAACTAAACCTAAAAAAACTACAAATCAATTTAATTATGAAGAAATTTTACCCAAAAGGGCGCGTGAAAAAAAGGACTTTTAGTATTAACATTCTTCCAATTTATTGTCATAATAGGTGTCAAAGTCCTTATTAATTAAAATACACGATAGTTTAGGAAGAATTTTAAATGTGGTCATTCAATTTCTTTCCATAATAGGTTTTAAAGTCTTTTTTGATTAAAATTACACGGTAGTTATTTTTACATTTAATTTCTTTTTGATATATTTTAGATTTAAAAGTTTTACTTTTTTACTATAAAAATAATGAAATATAATTTGAGAAAAATAGTAAATGACAATTTTGTCTAAAACAAAGTCTTTTAATGAAGGGCAAAAAATTCAAATCACATTATAAGGTCCTTCACACTTTTAATATAGTACTAGTCTTAATGTATGTGCGTTGCACATGTTAATAAATTAAAAAAATTATATAAAATAAATAAATTATGTGAAAATAACAATTAACATTAATATAATTTTTTCTTTAAAAATATTCCAGATATTTAAAAATTATGTTATTTATATAAACGTGCATACTACTACAAAAAGTAGGGTAAAAAATATGATATATATATATATATATATATATGCCAAAAATTAAGAAAAGGCCGTCGACTTTTTTTTTTGGAACTTTAGGGATTTTGCGGGAACTTTTAAGAGTATAAATATTATTAATATTTTAATATATATTAGTGTTTATGTGTAATTATAATTTATTTGAGAAAAATGGTGAAAAGACAACTTTGTCTAAAGCAAACCCTTTTAATGAAGGGTAAAAAGTTCAAATCACATTATAAGGTGCTTCACACTTTTAATATAGTATAGATATAGATATAGATAGATATAGATATAGATATGATGATGATATGAAATATGATATGATATGTCACTTAATGTATTCTTTTATATGTTTAATATATTGGAATTTACTTTATTGTATTCAATAGTATATTTATATTTTTTTTAAAAGAAATCTTGAAGATGGAAGAATGGAGAAAAAAGTAGAAATATATATGTCTATGATCATTCATGAGTATGTTAGAGCGTCTAATTTGTATAATTAGTTGCTTTTTTTTTTACAATGTTTAAGAAGAGAAAAATAGTTTTGGTAATCAAAATATTGTAATAAATTGCTTATTTTACAATGTTTAAGAAGAACAGGAAAGAAAAGTCTTACTAATTTGTATATACAATCGTCAATCAGATAATGTAAGTCATGCACAATTTTAAAACGACTTGTCTATGTTATATCAAGTTTAATGACATGAGTTTCATATTCGTCCTTACAAAAGAAAAAAAAACAATTTCCAAATCGACCAAAATCAAAATAAAATAATCTTCACATCAAGCGCGCGCCATTGAGTAAATGCCTCTCTGTGATCTCTACTCTTGTGAAGGCAAAACTGAAGCTCAGCACATGGGACAATCTTTCTTCCTCAACAACCATTGTTTGATGCAATCCGTATGATACTCGTGTCCACACTGCAGCACCCCTATATTATCTTCGTGTTCATATTCAGATTGGCATATAGGACAGATTTCTGAATCTACATCAGCTGCTACTACTTCGGGATCAACTCCATCTTTAGCAGGAGCATGATGACTTCTTATTTTCAAATACTTCAACACATCATCGTCCTCCTCCTCCTTCTCCTCATGATCATGATAAGATATGTCGTCATACATAGCGCGAAAATCAAACCTCAAATTTCCCTCCTGAACAAACAGCTGGCTAGTCATGAAGTTGATATAATTTTGACTAGTCTCGATCAACTCAGTCGGATCAGTAGCAACATAGACATCATCAAGTTGTTCATAATATGGCATAGGATATCGATCCCAAAATCGTCGAGCAAAGTAGTCACGTACAACTAACGACCAATAATTCCCTTGTGGATTATTATGAACGTTGTGATGTGGTCCAGAAAACGGATAATTGGGGCGCCTTGGAACGTTATAGCCTCGTAGCTGTTGTTGATGATTGCCATAATGATAATTTGGATGCCTTGGAGCGTTACGCGGATTATAGCCTCGTTGTTGTTGTTGATGATGATTGACATATTGATAATTGGGTGAAGAATGATTATGGAAAGAACGATGAGTAGTACTCATTGTTTCTTTGATCAAGAAATAAACGAACAAAGTTCTTTAAGATTGGGCTGAAAATAGTGTAATGAGGATACAACTTTAGTTTGCTCTGCAACAAAGTATATATAGAATTATTATTTTTTGGAATATGAGTAGTATTCCCAGTTTAATTTGGATTAGGTTTAATTTCCCTTCCTATATTTTCCTTAATGGGTTTTTATTTAGTTGGATTCCTAGTTTGGTTTGGGCTCTTGCTTTTGGAAACTTAATTAGGAAAAGAAACGGCTAAGAGAAACAAATAGAATATTCTAACCAATAAACACATGACATGTGTATTTTTCAATTAATTAACATGCATTCTTACCTTATTTAAACCAATTTAGTAAATTTATATGATTTGATGTAAGCACTCGATGCGAATAAGTATTTACCTATAGATAATATTCTTTTCTTTTAATACACTAAAAATGATAGACGCAAATATCCTTTTTTAGGTCATTACATACAAAACATTAGATTGTCTTCTAATATAATATATGCAATCATTTACAAAATGTTTAACGCTTGCTTAGTTTTCAATTCGTTGAAAAGGGATTATTGATCGTGATCTAAGAAGTCCATATATTACAAAAGAAATAAAAAGAGGATCATTTACTAAATAATGCAATATATGATTCAATGAATAATAACATTGTTAGAAAATGAAACTCTAATTAGCCTCATACTACGATCAAATATTCAAATATCATTTTACTTGCTTGTTTGACTAGTTTGTGGTGGAACTTTGAAATATCCATTGTTTGGGGTTATTGAGAAATCAAAATTTGTAGTTCAAGATTTGAAATTGCTGCATAATTTCTTGTTAATATCCCTTGAATGTTGTTATTTGGAGCTGAAATCGTCCTTTTTCATGTTTCCTGTCCGGTGTCCCATCGTTTTTGACTACCAAGGATTTTTCTATACTCAGGGCTCGAACCTGAGACCTCTGGTTAAGGAAGGAGCAACTCCATTCACTGTGAAACATCCTTTGATGGTGAGCTGAAATCGTCTTTAAAACGTTGTTGGAGCGAATAAAATTGGTAGTTCAGTTTGTTTTAGCTCGACATGATTGAGAAGAGAGTCGAAAATATAAGTTGTGGACTCAAAAGATTTTTCTTTTTTTTTTATATCTGATGTGATTTGGTTGAGAAAATTGTGTTTGCTAATACTAATAATGTGGGAATACAATACTCTATGGAGAAGGGTAGAGGGCGGACTCATTATCCATTGAGCTTAGAGCCGTCACTAGCCTCGAGAGTTTCTCGGTTATTAAATAAACAATAGTGAAGTGTCAAAATCACACCTAATGTATTCTGGTTTTTCGAGTTTCATACATGAACTATTAGGTATGCGAGTTTCCCACATGAACTATCACTAACTATATCAAAATGCACCTCAACTATCATTTGTTCCCTTTTACTACCTGAACGATGGTAATATTTCAGGTAGGAAAAGGGAACAACTGATAGTTGAGGTGTGTTTTGACAAATAGTTGGTGATAGTTCATATACGAAGCTCGAAAAAACAGGATATTTTAGATGTGTTTCTGACCATTAACAATAAACAAATAATGTGGGAATATTATTGCAAAATTTCATCAGTTTACCAATTCTTTTATACCCTTCTCTATATCTTTTACTTCTCTACTCAAACAACTCATGCAAAATCCTATTGAACACAAACAAAGAATCATCTTTCTAATAACCTCTTCTTTGCTTTCAATGGATATCATCTTATCAGTAATCTCCTTTGAGTGCTCAAGAAAATCATTAACAGTTTTCTCTCCTTATTGCTCGAAGAAGAGCTGACACCCGCGGGGTGGCACATAGTTGTAATGGTCAGCTTTGGGCTGGAGATTGACGATTGACCGAGCGTGCTTTGGAAGGTCGGGTTGGAGTACTCTCTGACGGTTGTATAATCACGTTTTGTCTTTCCCTCCTCAAGGTCATAAATAATTTTCTGCTCTTCTGGCATAGAAGTGGTTTTCTGAATACAGTTCATTGAAGAGCTTATCGCTTCCTTGAGAATCTCTCTGTCCTCATTTAAGTGTTCCCGGATCTCGTTTCTATCAGCATCACAACTATTTAATGCTTGTGATAGGGATTCTATATTGTAGGCCATGAAATGCAGTAGTGCACGACGTTTGATAGAGATCGATGGAGCTTTTGAAACACGAAACAGGACAAGGCGTAAACCAGAAACCAGGTTCCAACTCTGCTTCTTTTATGTACTTTTGCAACTCTTCCACTTGAGATTTCAATTGCCTTTGCTTCTCTATAGAGTCGTTCCGTCCTGAATCCAATTCAATTCGTTTAGTGCAACTTTTAAGTGTTCCTTGTGCTCGAGAATTTGCAACCGTAAAAATTGATAGGTTTCCTGTTTCAAAGCTGATTGCTATTGTAAGCCCTGTCCAGAATCCATTTTCCCTGTTAAATTGCAAACCAAGTAGTACAGCCAGACCTAACGAAATTGAACACTTGCACACGAATACTAGGCTTTCGCTGTTCATTAGCTTAGTCCAATTGTTGCAGACTCATTTCGAACTAGCTTTAACACTTCCTTGTGAATCTTTGGATCCTTTGGTCATAGGCTTAGTCATGGTTAGATCATTTGTGCACATTTTGATACAAGACAAGAAGAAAATTGCTGGTTGATCTAGGTTCGTCGAGCAAATTGACCCAGGGGATAAACTGGAAAACTCCTTATGTTTCTGGAGCTATCATTGAATGGGATGCCAAGAGACGACAGGCTTCCTCCAGTTTAAGACCGAGCAGCTGTAGCACGCGATGTGAGACACGTGTGCCCTCTTGATCTATCATTGTAGTTTGAAAACAAGGAGAAGATCAAGTTAAGGCAATTTCCATTTCCTTCCATTGGACTTTCCAGGTCATCCAGGATCAGTGAAGCAAGAAATTAAGAATCTTAGCCAAGTAAAAAATGGACTTTCTATATATGTATTAAAAATTTATCTCTTCAAATTTTTGGAGGTACTTTTGTGACAGTAGTTATAGGATATAAATCATGTCATCCATGAAATTTGTTTACTTTGGTTCAGTGAAGCAGAATGGAACTTCAATATTATTAGGTCTATTCATTATGTTTGCAATTGTTTATGATGAGATAGAATGGAACCATACAGATTATGTCGATGATGTGTACGTTAGAGATTTCCTGGGATTGTAGTTCAATCTGTCAGAGCACCGCCCTGTCAAGGCGGAAGTTGCGGGTTCGAGCCCCGTCAGTCCCGACGGATTCAATAAATATATCAATTCATCTCTCCATTTTCTGTGAAAGGGGGACAGGGAGCATAATTTCATTCCCAGCGGGGGATCTTTTTTTTCTTTTTTGTTTCGCATTTCTCATCAAAGGAGCTGAAACTTGACTGTAAGGAAAGAGGATTTTTTCATTACTTCAACTAGTACCGATTGATGGGAGAGATCTACATAAGCTAAATCTTGACGATATTCATTTATGTAATTTGTTACTTATCTTACAATGTTTCTGAACAACAGGAAAAAATATCATACTAATCTGCAAGTGCTATATCAAGGACCTGTTTCGCCCTTAACAAAGAAAAAAAAAACAATTCTCAAATCGACCAAAATCAAAATAAAATAATCTCCGGTCACATCAAGCGCGCGCCCCATTGAGTAAATGCCTCTCTATAATCTCTACTCTTGTGAAGGCAAAACTGAAGCTCTGCACATGGGACAATCTTTCTTCTTCTTCAACCACTGTTTGATGCAATCCGTATGATACTCGTGTCCACACTGCAATGTCCCTATATTCTCTTCGTGTTCATACTCAGATTGGCATATAGCACAGCTTTCTGATGATTCTACATCAGCTACTACATCGGGATCAACTTCATCTTTAGCAGGAGCATGATGACTTCTTATTTTCAAATACTTCAACACATCGTCGTCCTCCTCCTCTTTCTCCTCATGATCATGATAAGATACGTCGTCATACATAGCGCGAAAATCAAACCTCGAATTTCCCTCCTGAACAAACAGCTGACTGGTCATGAAGTTGACGTAATTTTGACTAGTCTCGATCAACTCAGTCGGATCAGTAGCAACATAGACATCATCAATTTGTTCATAATATGGCATAGGATATCGATCCCAAAATCGTCGTGCAAAGTAGTCACGTACAACTAACGACCAATAATTCCCTTGTGGATTATTATGAACGTTGTGATGTGGTCCAGAAGACGGATAATTGGGGCGCCTTGGAACGTTATAGCCTCGTAGCTGTTGTTGATTATTGCCATAATGATAATTTGGATGCCTTGGAGCGTTACGCGGATTATAGCCTCGTTGTTGTTGTTGATGATGATTGACATATTGATAATTGGGTGAAGAATGATTATGGAAAGAACGATGAGTAGTACTCATTGTTTCTTTGATCAAGAAATAAACGAACAAAGTTCTTTAAGATTGAGCTGAAAATAGTGTAATGAGGATACAATTTTAGTTTGCTCTGCAACAAAGTATATATAGAAATTTATTTATTTTGGAATATGAGTAGTATTCCCAGTTTAATTTGGATTAGGTTTAATTTCCTTAATGGGTTTTTAATTAGTTGGATTCCTAGTTTGGTTTGGTTTGCTTTTGGAAACTTAATTAGGAAAAGAAACGGCTAAGAGAAACAAATAGAATATTCTAACCAATAAATACATACATGTGTACTTCCAATTAATTAACACACACTCTTACCTTATTTAAATTTTAAATCACTTTAGTAAATTTATATGATTTGATGTAAACACTCGATGCGAATAATTATTTACCTATAGATAATATCCTGTTTTTTAATACACTAACGATGTATATGCTAATATCCTTTTTTAGGTCATTACAAACAAAACATTAGATTTTCTTCTAATAAATGCAATCATTTAGACTTTACAAATTAAATTATTATTTTCACGCACAAGGTTATAGAAATTGCACTTAGTAAAAAGTTTTATCCCCTCCTCCACTTTGTTTTCAATATTGATGTAATGTGTGTTCTGAATGTATGACTACTAGTTTGAGCTAAAAAATGAATTTTACTTGCCTGTTTGACTAGTTTGTAGAGGAACTTTGAAATATCTATTGTTTGGGGTCATTGAGAAATCAAAATTTGTAGTTTTTTTTTTTTTTTTTACCGTGGTTTCCGGGCGCCGACTTTGTCGAACCCGACTAGCTGTACCCATCGGGTCCCGCGTTTCAGACGGCCACCACGGTTAGTTCCACGGAGCCCTGGAGACAAGGCTAATGCCCCCAGTGGCCTTGCTGGGGCTCGAACTGGAAAAATTTGGACCATTTCTCGATTTGTGCGTGTCATCCTTGCGCAGGGGCCATGCTAATCTTCTCTGTATCGTTCCAATTTTATCGGATGTCCCCGAAGGGACCAAAATTTGTAGTTTGTAGTTCAAGATTTGAAATTGCTGCATATTTCTTGTTAATATCCCTTGAATGTTGTTATTTGGAGCTGAAATCGTCGTTTTTTTTTTTTTTGGTTTTCCATCCGGTGTCCTGTCCCATTCGGTGTCCCATTGTTTTTGACTACCAAGGATTTTTCCATACCCAGGACTCGAACCTGAGACCTCTGGTTAAAGAAGGAGCAGCCCCATTCACTGTGACACATCCTTTGGTGGTGAGCTGAAATCGTCTTTAAAACGTTGTTGGAGCGACTAAAATTGGTAGTTCAGTTTGTTTTAGCTCGACATGATTGAAAAGAGAGTAGAAAATATAAGTTGTGGACTCAAAAGATTTTTTTTTTTTAATATTTGATGTGATTTGGTTGAGAAAATTGTTGTTGCTAATACTAATAATGTGGGAATACAATACTCTACGGAGAAGGGTAGAGGGCGGACTCATTATCCATTGAGCTTAGAGCCGTCACTAGCCTCGAGGGTTTCTCGATTATTAAATAAACAATAGTGAAGTGTCAAAATCACACCTAACGTATTCTGGTTTTTCGAGTTTCATACCTGAACTATCACTAACTATTTATCAAAATGCACCTCAACTATCAGTTGTTCCCTTTTCCTACCTGAACGATGGTAATATTTAGGTAGGAAAAGGGAACAGTTGATAGTTAAGGTGTGTTTTGATAAATAGTTGGTGATAGTTTAGATATGAAGCTTGAAATATCAGGATACTTTAGATGTGTTTTTGACTATTAACAATAAGCAAATAATGTGGGATCTTCCCAGTTTACCAATTCTTTTATACCCTTCTCTCTGTCTTTTACTTCTCTAATCAAACAACTCATGCAAAATCCTATTGAACACAAACAAAGAATCATCTTTCTAATAACTTCCTCTTTGCCTTCAATGGATATCATCTTATCAGTAATCTCCTTTGAGTGCTCAAGAAAATCACTTACAGTTTTCTCTTCCTTATTGCTCGTAGAAGAGATGACACCCGCGGGGTGGCACATAGTTGTACTGGTCAGCTTTGAGCTGGAAATTGATGATTGACCAAGCGTGCTTTGGAAGCTCAGGCTGGAGTACTCTCTGACGGCTATATAATCGCGTTCTGTCTTTCCCTCCTCAAGGTCATAAACAATTTTCTGCTCTTCTGGCATAAAAGTGGTTTTCTGAATGCAGTTCATTGAAGAGCTTATCGCTTCCTTGAGAATCTGTCTGTCCTGGTTTAAGTGTTCCCGGATCTCGTTTCTATCAGCATCACAACTATCTAATGCTTGTGAGAGGGATTCTATATTGTAGGCCATGAAATGCAGTAAGTGCACGACATTTGATAGAGATTGATGGAGCTTTTGGTAACACGAAACAGGACAAGGCGTAAACCAGAAACCAGGTTCCAACTCTGCATCTACTGTGTACTTTGGCAATTCTTCTACTTGAGAATTCAATTGCCTTTGCTTCTCTATAAAGTAGTTCCGTCCTGAATCCAGGTCAATTCATTTAGTGCAACTTTTAAGTGTTCCCAAGCACAGATAAATTCATACCCCATACACTGATCCTAGAGCTGTTCCTTGTGCTCGAGCATTTGCAACCATAAAAATTGATAGGCTTCCTGTTTCAAAGCTGATTGCTATTGTAATCCATTTTCCCTGTTAAATAGCAAACCAAGTAGTACAGCCAGACCTAACGAAATTGAACACTTGCACGCGAATACTAGGCTTTCGCTGTTCATTAGCTTAGTCCAATTGTTGCAGACTCGTTTCGAACTAGAATCCCTTCCTTGTGAATCTTTGGATCCTTTGCTCATAGGCTTAGTCATGGTTAGATCATTTGTGCACATTTTGATACAAGACAAGAAGAAAATTGCTGTTCATAGGCTTAGTTATGTTTCTGGAGCTATCATTGAATGGGATGGCAAAAGACGACAAGCTTGCTCCAGTTTAAGACCGAGCAGCTGTAGCACGCGATGTGAGACACTTGTGACCTCTTCATCTATCATTGTAGTTTGAAAACAAGGAGAAGTTAAGGCAATTTCTATTTCCTTCCATTGGACTTTCTAGGTCATCCAGGATCAGTGAAGCAGGAAATTAAGAATCTTAACCAAATAGAAATGGATATTTAGGTAATTGAACAACTGAAGAGTCTAACATGCACCCAAAGTCATGACATGTTCATGGGCAGAGGCAACAACATGCTAAGAATAAAATTTTGACAAATAGTAAATTTTGAACCCATAATTTTGAAGGTTGAAACCATCAAATTAAAATTTTGGATTCGCCTCAACCTATACCAGAGTCACAGAATCATCACATATTTTTGATTCATAAAAGACTTGATCCCTTTCCAGGGGTGGAGGCAAAGCTCTAGGTGCGGGTTCTCGGGAACTGAATAACTTTTGTGACAGTAGCTATAAGATATAAATTATGTCATCCATGAAATCTGTTTGCTTTGGTTCAGTGAAGTAGAATGGAACTTCAATATTATTAGGTCTATTCATCATGTTTGCAATTGTTTAAGATGAGATAGAATGGAACCATACAGATTATGTCTATGATGCGTATTTTAGAGAGTCTACATAAGCTAAATCTTGACGATATTCATTTATGTAATTTGTTACTTATCTTACAATGTTTCTGAACAACAGGAAAAAATATCATACTAATCTGCAAGTGCTATATCAAGGACCTGTTTCGCCCTTACAAAAGAAAAAAAAAACAATTCTCAAATTGACCAAAATCAAAATCAAATAATCTCCACAGCAAGCAAGCGCCCCATTGAGTAAATGCCTCTCTATAATCTCTACTCTTGTGAAGGCAAAACTGAAGCTCTGCACATCGGACAAGCTTTCTTCTTCTTCAACCACTGTTTGATGCAATCCGTATGATACTCGTGTCCACACTGCAATGCCCCTATATTCTCTTTGTGTTCATATTCAGATTGGCATATCGCACAGGTTTCTGATGATTGTACATCAGCTGCTACTACTTCTGGTTCGACTCCATCTTTAGCAGGAGCATGATGAGTTCTTATTTTCAAATACTTCAACACGTCTTCATCGTCCTCTTCCTCCTCGTGATCATGATCATACGTATCATCCAAAAGATGTAACGCAATGCCATACAGAGAATCAAAATTAACGTTTGAATTTCTCTCCTGGCTAGTCATGTAGTTGATATTATCTAACATTCCACTAGTCTCTATCAACTCATCAGTCGGATCATTAACGACATAGACATCATCAATCTGTTCATAATATGGCAGAGGAGGTTGAAAAACAGGAGTTTGATGATATTGATCCCAAAATTGTGGAGCAAAGTACTCATAATGATCAACTGTTGTATAAGAACCACTACCCCCAAACCATGAATAGTTTGCGTTATGCGGATTATAGCCTCGTTGCTGTTGTGGATGATTGCCATAATAATAATAATTGGGTGAAGAATGATTATGGAAAGAACGATGAGTACTCATTCTTTCTTTGATCGATCAAGAAATAAACGAACAAAGTTTTTTGTTTTTGAGCAGAAAATAGTGTAATGAGGATACAACTTTAGTTTGCTCTCAACAAAGTATAAATAGAGATTTTTTTGGAATGAGAAGTATTCCCAATTTAATTTGGATTTGGTTTAACTCAAATGACGCGTTAATTAATTTCCATTCCTATATTTTTCCTAAATGGGCTTTTAGTTGTATTCCTAGTTTGGTTTGGTATCGGTTTTCCTAAATAGGCTTCGGCACAAATCTTATTGCTTTTGGAAACTTGATTAGGAAGGAAATTAAACAATACAATATTCTAGAAAAATTCACTACTAACCCATACAATCTTTAAACTCAAAATAATCGTATTTTATTTTGATAATTTTATTATGCCAACTTTCACGAGTTGTTTATTTTTATTAGCTAGACTAATAGTTTGAGTAGCTGTAGGATTTTAATTCTAAATCCTACAATTTTATAGGGGGGGGGGATATTTTTTGAATGTTTGGTACAGAAACATTAAATATTCGACGTATAATCATCATATGATTAATGTGTAATTATCTTTTTTTATTGTATAATATTTAGATCAATAATTAATATATAATTATTAAATATTTGATGTATAATCATCATATAATTATCTTTTCTCGTTATATAATGTTTATAGAGTTTTAATGTAGCACAAATTAAAGCTAAAGTCAAGCTATATATCGTAAAAAAAAGACCCAATTATCAATAAGATCCTTCCCATTATCATTAAGTATAAAGTTATTTCTTTTTTAAACTCTCAGAAAAATACAATTATCACCAATAAGTTAGATAATAATGTTTTCTAGCAATATGATCGTACATGAAATAATTTTACTGCAAAAACAAATTACTTCTAATACTCCAGTAAATATCACAGCCAAAAACGAGTATACTATACAGACGAGCTAACATAAATAACTTAAGACATAGTAACTAAAATTGACATCTATTTTCAATTGACCATGAAATATACTCTCTCCGTTTCATATTAGTTGTCTACTTTTTATTTTACATGTTCCTTAAGAAATTATAAATAAGATGTATAATTTTATTAGTTTATCCTTTATCCATTTTTTTGAAAAAGAATCTTTTTGAAACTTATAAACTTGTTTAGGCTTTTAAAAAATATTAATTGTAGAAATAGAATGAAATTTTTTTAATTTATTTTGTTTTGATTAGATAAGTAAATAAATAATTTAAGATAATTATTTAAAGTAAGGTAGAGAATTAATATCGAATGGAGGCGATAGGAAATAGAAAAAATGAGGATAAGATTCATAGTCACATTTATAACAATTAGTCACATTTTTTTAGATACATTGCACACATTAAATAGACAAGAAAGATAGGGAATCTTTCTCATCTTTTCTTACAAAGAAAACAAAAATTGAAACACAAAGTGAATAGCTTTTTCATCATAAAATGATGATGATAAAGTTCCATCATCTATTTGTGAGAGAGAACTGTAGAATTTTTAAGAGTGAAATTTCATAAAAGGTAATAGTTTAGGTTTATACTATGTAATTTAGTAATAGTTTTAATATTTATATAATATAGCATATTATTAAGATATAACCTCTTTTTGATAGTAGATGTGTCAATTTCTCAATTTTTCAGATATGCAAATATAATTATATAATATTTATATCAATTTTTTCGAATACATATACACATTTTCCTGAAGAAGAAGAAATTTTTTTTTCAAATACATAGATATGGTATCAAAGATATATGTATTTGATATCAGAAAAACTGATATCAACTTAAAGCTTTTTCTTCAAATCTAGTATCACAAACTCAACTTCCGCCTCCGTCATTGGCTCCTTCTCCTTTATATCACAAATTCAACTTCCGACAAAATCTGGTATCACAAAGTCAACTTTTGTCCATCACTGTCGCCTTATCAAAATCTCCGACAACCAATTTCATACTCTTCTCATCCCCTTTCATCTTCTTCCAGCACCCCCTCCCCCCCTCCCCCTCCCCCCCCCCCCCCCCCCCCCCCTTCCAACTTCTTCCAGCCCCGGCCCCCTCCCCTTTCATCCCCACCCACCCCCTTCAACCTTCTTCCAGCCCCGCCCCCCTCCCCTTTCATCTTCTTCCACCCCACCCCCTTCAACCTTCTTTAAGCCCCGCTCCCCTTTCTTTCATCTTCTTCACCCGAAAGTGCTGTTAATTCTAGAAAATTAAAGCAGTCGTGGTAGGGGGAGAGGGGGGGGTGAAAGAATGCGAAAGCAGCGATGGAGAATAAGATTAGCTTCGGTATGAATTTAAATTTGTAAATGAGAGAAAAATAGGTTTTATTGTGAATATAAAATATAGGGTGAGTAAGGAGTGTATCTTAATAAAAGAATTTGTCAGGAAAAAAAAAACTCTTATTAAATTGCATAATTTTTTCAAATTATAATTGTACTGTTGAATAATTATACTATCTATGTTTACCTAGCTAAGTAATTTTTCCAATTTTTAATCATCTAACTTATCTGGTATGCTTTACCAAAATAATAATAATAATAATAATAATAATAATAATAATAATAATAATAATAATAATAATAATAATAATAATAATAATAATAATAATAATAATAATAATAATTAAAAAAGTTCTTGGTACAAGAGTTCTACAAAAAGTGGAAATTATGAACCTATGTGGCGGCATACCCATTTTTATCTGCAGTTACCATAGGGGTGTCAATGGTACGGTTCAGACGGCTATTTTATAAAATTTATATCATATTAATTTTTTGATTATTTTAGTTTATATAATTAAAACTATACTTTTCAAAATCGTCCTATCATATTGGTTTCTCTTCGAAATGGGTACGATTCGGTTAATTTTCTGTATTTTTTAAAAAATATATAGAAGTTAAAATACTCTATCATGTATACTTGTGTATGACTTTGACAAAAACTCTTTAGATAATTTTATTGTTTAAAAAGTGATGAATCAAAAAAAATGAAAGAAAACAAGAATAGAAATTTATCTCATTATTTTACGGTAGTGTAAACAATATTAAGCAAAGACAAAAAAATATAGTAATATAGATTGCACGAGCGGAAACAAATCAATAAGATGAAATTCCAGAATTGAGTCTACTTAAATTAATTATCGAATAAGAGAAATTTAGATCATAAGAGAAAGAAAATATCTAATAACGTATAACTTGTCAACCAAGATCATTGGAATACCTTATAGCTTACAAGTTACAACTCGAGAGTCGAGATCCTAGAACTAATTTAGTTTTGATCGGAGTGGCATAATAAATTTTAATATTATGACTTTGAGTGTTAATTGTGTTGCCGCTTTTCATCACCCTGGATTCTAAGAAATTTTTTAATATTTTATTATTTTTAGATTTAATATATAAAATATATTTACACATGTAATATTCGATTTGCTTGGTATATTTTTGGTTAACTTTTATAAAATAAAAAATTTACTCAGTTATTCGGTACGGTTATAAATTTATATAAAAACCGCCAGCTTTATTAAAAGAAACTAAAAACAGATTCAGTATAATTCGATTTGATCGGTTACGTCGTTTTTTTAAATACCATCGACATCCCTACTTACCCATATTTCTACGGATTAAATATGAGTTGAACTCTAAATTTTATCTACTTAAAATATTAGTCATCCAACTCATTAAATTATGGACGGATTATCAAAATATCAGTTTATTTTGCCAACATCGGAGGAAATGATAGAGACATTATATACTTAAGCACAGTTGAATGATTTCTTCGTTATAATAAATCTGGTTAGTGACTTGTTGTGATGCTTAAGTAAAGTTGAATGACTTTCTGTGTTAAATTTATGAGTATTTTAAATAATTTTTAGAATTTGTGGTTATAAAGCATGTTTTATATTTTATTTATTTTTTAAAGAGTGAAATATATTTTCCAAAAATTATGATCAAACACATATTGAAATTTTAATCTAAACTTCACCCAAATTTAATTTCTAAAAATATTTAGAAATCTATGTCCAAACACTAGCTTAGTGAACCTTTTGGGATACTTCAAAAAAGTTAGTAATTTTTATGTTATAAAAATAGTTTAATACTTTTTTATACAATAAAATAAAAATTAAATGATCATCCAAAATTTCTTTCTTTCGGTGAACGAGAGTGATAATGAACTAGTGATTCATTGCGTCAGATATCACAACAAACTACTACGGCACTTGCAATAAATAAAAAGAACCTCTTATCTCTCTAGTCGCGGAGTCAAAAATTTTATCAAAGAATTCAAAATATAAAAAGTAAGCACATGAATAAATCAAAAGGGGTTCAACATTTATTGTATATACATAAAAAAGATAGTACTTCCTCTGTTTCAAAAAGAATGACCTATTTTGACTTAGCACTGAGTTTAAGAAATTAAAGAAATTTTTTGAATCTTGTGGTCTTAAATTGAAGTTATGTCAAATGTATCAAAATATTTTTTAATCTTGTGGTCTTAAACATACCACGTGAAAAATTAAAATTAAAGTGTTGCCAAAAAAGAAAAGAATCATTCTTTTATAAACGGACTAAAAAGGAAAGTAGGTCATTCTTTTTTAAATGGAGTGAGTATAATTTTTAAGCATATATAAACAATGTAATTTTCCATCAAATCAAAAGGGTTCGGAATCCCTTGACCCTACCTGACTCCGCCTGTGAATGAGTGTCCAAACACAATGCTTCTAACCAATAAATGTCAGCCTTCTTTTTTCTTTCCCTCTTTCCTGTCAACTCCATGTGCCCCATTGCATAAGAAAAATGAAAATCTTCCTCTCAATACAAAAATCTCACTGCCCATAACAAAATCTTGAAAATCTAATCTAAAAAATGTACTAGTAATTCTTATTCAAAAATCAAAATGTTCAATTTTCTCACATTCCTCTGCTTTATCATTTCCTTCTCAATTCTTGCTTCATGTGATCTTGATGAATTCATCTACACAACATTCAATGAACCAAATAACAACATAACCTTGAGTGGAGTAGCAGAAATAGGCCAAAATGGCTTTATTCAGCTAACAAATGACACAAGTAGACTAATGGGACATGCTTTTTATTCTTCACCTTTCCACTTCAAGCATTCCAGTATTAATGCCACTGCTTTCTCTTTCTCAACGTGTTTCGCGTTGGCCATAGTCCCCGAGTATCCAAAACTCGGGGGCCATGGCCTTGCGTTCGCGATTTCTCCCTCAAAAGACTTGAGTACAGCTCTTCCTAGCCAGTACTTAGGACTGCTCAACGCCAGTGATATTGGTAACTTCTCTAACCACATTTTTGCAGTTGAATTCGACACGGTACGTGATTTCGAGTTTGGGGACATTAATGATAACCATGTTGGTGTTAATATTAACAACTTAGAGTCCAATAACTCTGCTGCAGCTGGATATTTCAGTGATGATCAGTCAGTGAAACAAGATTTGAATCTCAAAAGTGGGAAAGTTATTCTTGTTTGGGTAGAATATGATTCTGTCACAAAATTAGTTAATGTAACTCTTTCACCAACTTCTTCAAAATCCAAGATTCCTCTTTTGTCTTATCATTTAGACCTTTCTCCAATTTTCAATGAAAATATGTATGTAGGCTTCTCTGCTTCTACTGGTTTGCTTGCTAGTTCACATTACATTTTAGGTTGGAGCTTTAAGTTAAATGGACAAGCCAAATTTCTTGATTTGGATTCTTTGCCATCACTTCCTGGACCTAAGAAGAAGCACACAGTCCTAGTTATAGTCATCTCGGTTATAGCAGTTGTTTTCGCGTTATGCTCAATCTTGATTGCTTTTTATTTAATCTGGAGATTCAAGAATGCTGACGTGATTGAGCCTTGGGAGCTTGAGATTGGTCCTCATAGATATTCTTATCAAGAACTCAAGAAAGCTACTAGAGGTTTTAAGGAGAGTGAACTACTCGGGCGTGGTGGATTTGGCAAAGTTTACAAGGGTGTTTTGAGAAATTCAAAAGCACAAATCGCTGTGAAACGCATTTCCCATGAGTCTAAACAGGGGTTGAGGGAATTTGTGTCTGAAATTGCTAGCATTGGAAGACTCCGTCATAGGAATTTGGTTCAATTGTTAGGATGGTGCAGACGTCGTGGTGATTTGTTGCTTGTGTATGAATTTATGCCTAATGGAAGCTTGGATAACTTGTTGTTTGATCAGCCAAAAATGGTATTGACATGGGAACAAAGGTTCAAGATCATCAAAGGGGTTACTTCTGGTTTACTTTACTTGCACGAAGGCTATGAACAAGTCGTGATACATCGAGACATTAAGGCTAGTAATGTGCTACTAGATGGTGAATTAAACGGTAAGCTTGGGGATTTTGGACTAGCAAGATTGTATGAGCACGGGTCAAATCCGTGCACGACTAGAGTGGTAGGTACATTGGGGTACCTTGCACCAGAATTACCAAGAACAGGACGAGCCACTACAAAGACTGATGTGTTTGCCTTTGGTGCTTTGTTACTCGAGGTGGTTTGTGGACGTAGGCCAATTGAACACAAAGCAGGACCCGAGGAGTTTGTTCTGGTGGATTTGGTGTGGGATAAATGGAGACAAGGGAAAATTCTTGACGTTGTGGACTACAGATTGAAAGGCGAATTCAATGAGAGTGAGGTTTTGATGGTGTTAAAATTAGGACTAATGTGCTCAAATAACCAGCCATTGGCGCGACCAAGCATTAGGCAAGTGGTAAGATACTTGGAAGGTGAAATTGGGATGCCTGAGGCTCCAACAGCACAAGGTTCTGATGATTTTGAAGGATTTGGATTCGACGAAAGTGAACGTTGGGATTCTTTAGGATCAACTAATATTATGATCAAGTCAAGTTCATTTACATGTTTGTCTAATGGTGATGAAAATAGTAGTAGTACTTATGTTTCTTTTTCTACTTCACCACTTCCACTTCTATATAGTGATGAAGTACCTAGATATACTAATGTGAACTAGCATTTGCAAACTTCTCTTTATTTTTCCAGGAACATTTCCTGATGAACTCTAATCTACATTGTTTTTTGTACCAGTTCTAGTCTATAAAGACTCAATTGCATAATCTAAAGTTCTTTTCAGTTGAATAATGGATAGAGATTGATGTAACTATGAACAAATCATGTGATTGTTCCAAAGTTCTTCTTTTGTGTGTATCATCAATGACGGAGCCAAGATTTTCACTAAGAGGAAACAAAATGTAATGAATTAAACATAAGAAGAAGCCAATGGGATTTGGCATCTACTATTTCAATAAAATATTTAGAGCTTGTTTGGATAAGCTTATTTTAAGTGGTTTTTAAGCATAAGCAATAAGTTGGGAATCCTAGATTTTGACTTTTTTAGCTTTTGTTTGTTATTTTGGCTTAATATCAAGTTCTTAAAAGCACTTTTTTACCTTACTCAAACACTACAAAATGTATTAAAAGTTATTCTGACTTAAAAACACTTAAAGTAAGCCAATCCAAATGGACACTTAGTGTAATTTTCCAACGAAGCGAGTTCGAATGAACCCCTTGTGCCCCTAACTCCACCCATATATGTAATTATAGGAAAATTTAACCAAACTTTGTGGTCAACAAACATTGAAAATTATAGGAAATTTAACCATACTTTGTGGTCAACAATCATTGAAAATTATAGGAAAATTAACCAAACTTTGTGGTCAACAAACATTGAAAAATATAGGAAAATTAACCAAACTTTTTGGTCAATAAACATCGAAAAATATGGTTCTAGAGTCAGCCATCACCAAAACTGTATTTGACATTAGTCTAATGAAGTAATTACATAAAGGCAAGATGATCAGCAAAGAGAAATGCTATAGTAGTTATGTTTTCTTAAGCAAAAGGCAAAGGTTTAATACTTTTATTATCATCATAAGCGTAGTGCCTTTTCTGAAAGTTAAATAGTACCTACCTTATTAACAGCCACTAATAGTTCAGTGGTGAAGTTGTTGAATAAAGTCTTCAAAGGGAATATAAAATCTTTCAAACCTGGGATTGTGAGGGCCTCTTTTGAGAATGTGAACAGAATTTCTACCAGAAAACTAATAAAGGCACCATGTATTGTCAATCATAAGACCATTAAGAATGGATCAATGCCAAAACTAATAAAGGCACCATATATTGTCGATCATTGAGAGTGGAGGTGCCAAAATTAGTTCATCAAAATATAATATATCTAACTCGTCCAAGTTTATGACACACTTGTTTATTAGCCAAGTTTTTGCACGGATTGCTTCTTTAGTGAAATTTTGTGGGCCAAAGTATTTTAACTATGACCTAATTTCGCAATCTAATTAACAAGGCATAAGTTAGAGAACTTTTGCCTTATCCGGCAAAAGTTTTGAGAACTAAGAGTATAACTTTGTGAATTCTGAAATTGAACTTATGTCTTGTAAGACATAACTTGTGTCTTGCGAATTTTGCCTTGTGGATCTTTTTTGCCTTGTAAGGCATAACTTGTGGGTTATGCACTTCTTAAGGCATAATATTCAGAAACTAAACTTATGTATTGCGATTTTTTTCGATGTCATGGGCATTCCGGCGTAAGAGTTCAGTCCATTTCAGTTTTGATGGGCTGATATGTTGCCCATATTGACTCATGAAAATTTTTGTTAAAATATTTGTAAAAAGATATTTTTTTTATTTAATATGTTATATATAGCCATAACAAAGAAAAAAATATTTTATTAGGTACTAAAAATTATAAAAGAACAATAAAGCACTTAAAACTTAGTAAGAATTGAGCAAGTTGCGCTATGACTCGCATTTTAACCTATTTCAGCCCAAATAACTTTTGGACGGACCAATACTAACCCGCCCATTAATTAATTCAGTGCACTTTAACACACACACCCCCACCCCACCCTAATTCATTCCAATCCGCCCATTTAACACCTATACATAAGAGCATTAAAAATCAATGGTACATGCAGAGTGTAATCTACATATTTATGTAATAGATTCCTAATATCTCAGAGTTGAACCTGATTTATATATATATTAAAATTTATTCTTTCAGTTTGAAATTCACAACGTTTAAATTTTAGTATGTCACTGACAAGCTGATGATGGAGTGTACTTGTTTAGCTTCATTAGTGTAAAGTTAGTGGAGCTTTTTCCTAGCTCCACTTTAATTTGTTTGTTTAGTTTTAATTTGATGTGAACTTTTAAAAAATAAAGACGATTTTTGTATTTTATAATCTTAAATGAAAAATATGTAGAACGTATCAAATGTCCTTAAATTAGACGGAGTATAATACTTCCTCAACCCCAACAATATTTTTCAAAAATATGTGTAAGGATATATATGGCTTGAAATTCTATACATATTTTGGAGAGTTGACAAAGTCTAGCAGGAACAGTCATGATGTTTGATGACTAAAATGAGGCCCAGTGTTCTTCACGCTGCTACTTTTGTTTCTTGTCTTTTTTGTTTGTCCCACTTTATTTCTTTCCAACTGAAAAAGATAGACAACTCAGTGGATTTCATCCTCAAGGACCATAATTGAACTTTAGCGGGTTCAACATTTAAATTTTATGAGTCGTATAAGTTGGGATTCTCTCACATTTCATTTGATTTATCAATTTGGAATCAATTACTATTCAAGTTTGTTTGGTGAATGTTTAAGGGCTAAGGACATAAATGGTCAGTCAGCCGAAACAAATCCCATCAAATGATTAAAGGATTAAAAATACAACTCTCTAGCCAATTCATCAGTGTTAATATCGCTGTACATATTCTATACAACAATGATATAATTTCTATACACATTCATCCTATATACATGTTCTATACAACAACGACACAATTTCTATACACATCTTATACATATACATATTTTATATAATAATGATACGATTTCTATACACATCCTATACAAATACATATTTTATACAATAATTATACAATTTCTATGCACATCCTACACAATTCTATACAAAATTAAAAATGACTATTTGGTGGAATTAAATTGGCTGAATGATCATATAATGAGTTAAGTTTGAAATGATCATTTTTGGTGAAATTTGTTTGGCCGAGTGACCATGAGGTGTCCTGAGGCATAGTACTAACCAAATTTATTGGATTCAAACGAACGAGTAACTATAACTCTATGTCCACCCCGATTGTGACACACACACCGGGCCTTCTTTTACTCCCAATGGATTCGTCAAAGGCATGAGTACTTATCCAGATTTAGAGTTTGTTTGGATGAACTTATAGCTTTTCGTTTATTTTTATCTTTTTGGATTAAAAATAAGTGTTTAAAAGCATTTTTTTTAATTTTATCTAAACACTTTAAATGTGCTTAAAAGCACTTAAAATAAGTCAAACTAAACAGACTCTTAACCTTAGATGCGAAGCCAGGATATTTATTGAGGGGTTCAAAATATGAATAAGTAAATACACAAAGAAGTCAAAGGGGGTTCAACACCTACTATATATATAAAAATAATAATTTTAACTATATATAAACAATGTAATTTTTCGCCGAAAGAGGTTCGGATGAACCTCCTCGGCTATATGTAGCTCCGCCCCTGGTTATATAGTATAATTATTTGACATGTGAAACTCACTGGTCTGACTATTAGATGTATGTTGTGTAGGGTTCATTCATTCCATCACATTGTTCAATGAAAAAACCTTTAAATGCTAAAAGCTAATATGAAAGTAATCTAAAAGTCATACATATACTAGAAAGCCTTCAAAGTTGGTTAGACCTTAAACTTTAATTTGGTAGACCAGCTTATAAGACTTGTGAAAAAAAAGAAAATTTCGTCAACCAAATTTGATATTCCATGCCACTGTTGAAATGGCGCACTCATCATATTTCACACGTTGAAGAGTGTTTTTAGCTTTGTGTTGGACATACGATATTAAATCGTGATTTTAAATTAGTATTTATGTGATTTGGGATTATGATTTCAAATTTTAAATTTTTCAAAAAGCACGATTTGAGATTCCAAATCATGATTTTAAATCTTTTAAATGAAATTTTAATTCATGAGTTTATATTTTGTAAAAAAAAAGGACTTATCATTTAAATTTTTACAAAAAGAAAAAGACTGATGCTCAGCGTGAAGAGATTGTTCGTACCATGTGAAATAATTATATTAAAGAACAACTAGTTATTACTATGTTGACTCGTTGATTTTATAAAATTATGTGTATTTGAAAGTTTTTAATTGAAAATATTTATTCATAAAAAGAACATGGAGATATATGATTTATTTATACAACGCATTCGAATATTTAGATATTTGTTTATGATGTATGATTTGTTCATTTGTTCATTTGTGTAAAAATTAGAGAAATTTTGATAGTTTTCATAATTTGTGATTTTTCATATTTATGAAAAAAATACAACTTAATAAATTAAAGTTGCATGTTCCAAATTTCTACTTCATATTAATTTAATTTGATATCATAGTTTCATATTGCATATCCAAATGGACATCATAATTTCATATTGCATATCCAAATGGACCCTCAGTAAAAAGTCATGGGCACTCTATTAAAACAACTAAAACATAATGTCTTGTATTCCCTTTATTAACCAACTATGTTTGGGTGTCACTTATTACTATTTGATGATTGAAGAGCCAAAAATATATCTCCTTGACCGCAATTTTTTTAAAAATATTTTAAATTATCAAGAATTTACTTTTTTAAATGTAATTTCTTAAAAATATAAATTCATATTTCAATTCATATTTAAAATGATCCTCCTATAGCCTCATCATCACCCCTCTATATAAGAGGTAAGAAAAACCTTTGCTATCTCATTTAAGTAAAAAATGCTTATAAGCTTGTAATCAATTAACAAGCTATATAGCGATTGATGAGTTCTTTTGAAAAGATCAAGATTATATATATTTTTTTAGTATAAAATGTGTTCGCTTATAATTTAGCTAAATTCTCTATTTTTAGTTTATGTGCGATTTTTTGGAATTCTGTTTTTTCAAATTGGATTGTAAATAACGTAATGATATCTTACAAACATTCACAACATATTATCAGATAATAAAATGAAGTGGTTTACTGAAAAAGAAATAATTAAGAAGCTATATGTTGATCACATTCGTAATTTTGAATTTTTCAGTGCATATCAATATTTATTTCACAAAAAAATTTACTCCATAATTTTTTTCCGTAATTCAAGAAATACCCTCTCCAAAGCAATCCCCTAATTGGCTAATTCCCTCTCTTCCCTTTCATTATTCATCCTTCTTCCTACAAAGATAAAATTCTGTCAAATTAATAATTATTAGTTACTATGTTAATTATCACAAAGTTAAATATTACTTAATGAATATACTTATTTAATCAACTTAAAAGTTAAAGTAAATGAAAACATAAATGAATTTTTTAATTTAATCAATTTGGTATTACAAATCTTGCAATGATCAACTTGATCGTTTTAATTAGTGTAACCATCGTGATAGGGAATGCTATCACTTTTCACATATTCGATTATCAATTTTTTTCATATATATATTAAAAGACATCTTAATTATTGATTTTCCCCCTTAATTTAAATAGTAAAAATGAACAATCGATAATTGAGATGTATTTTAACACATAACATGATAGTTAAATAACTGATAGTTTGGTGCGCGGAAAAACATAGTTCAAATATGTTTCCCACCATTACCTCTATTATTTATCAATTTCTTTCATCAAATAAATCAATTACTATTACTTTACTTATCAAAATAAAAATAAAAATAAAATGAGCACCAACATTTTTCTATAATTATTTCCTAAAATGTTTTTCAAAATTAGACCAAAATGGCATAGGTTATGAAAAAAAAAACATTTTTGGGGAGAAAAGTTGGTTCGATCGAAAAGGGTAAGCATAGAGGCGACCACAAAATGCCAGTGAGAGTGGTGGAGACTTCTTCCGCACTTTCCCACCCTTCAGGTAAATCAACTTTTGCAATTAAATTTCTCATTTTTTGATTAAATTTACCTTTATTTTTTAATTAAAGTTGCAATTTTGATTATGGGTATAGAAACTGGGTTTAGTTTAATCAGCTCAATGTCGAATTTATTTGTTTTTTGTTTTTGTTTATTTTCTATTTGAAGATTCCTTTTTAAAGATCTGGGCCACTCTCACTTTTGCCCAATTCAATGGTTTTAAGTGTAATTTGAATTGGGTTTCTTCAATTTCTGATTTTTTCAGTATATATTCTTTAATTATCATAGTATTAGTATGTAGTGTTATCTGGACTGCTTTGGACTGTTTTTCGTTGAGCCGAGGGTCTATCGGAAACAGCCTCTCTACCTCTGAGGCAGGGGTAAGGTCTGCGTACTCTCGACTCTCCTCAGATCCCACTTTGTGGGATTACACTAGGTATGATGTTGTTGTATTAGTATGCAGTGTTCAGTAAAGTTTTGTACTTTTTGGTGTCAAATTATGTGATTTGTGTTTGTTAAAGTAGTTAGTAGTTGTTGCACTGACTGAAATGCCCGTTTTCTTTCAACTGCAAAGGTGGAACTTCAGGAAATACTTTGCCTTCAGCCTGTACACTTCTAAGTGTTGGACAGGTGAGCTTCTGTTTTTTTAATTTCCCCCCCTTAACAATTAAGTATGTTTGTTTCTATGTTCTTGCGGACTTTATACCAGAGAAGAATCTGAGCTCCTCTATCCCTAATTTCGAAAAATTATGTTCTTTGCTTGTTGTATCATATCCAAATTGTATAAGATGAGGATGACTAGAATGTTACTGTTTAACCTCTTGGTAGACTGAGAGAAGTCATGAATGCTTTGATTGAAATTTAACTTCAGTTTTTTGAAGCTTGTTTGAGACCCTAAAGTGATTTACTAGGCGTTTTCCATGAAAATTGTGAATATTTCAAAAGAGTAGTTTTTGTTTTCAAAGTGAAAAATGATATATTGGAGTTGTGTTTGGCCATGAATACAAATTGGGGTTGTTTTTGAATTTTTGTGAGTAATTTGGAGTAAAATGTGAAAACAGCTTTTTGGTGTTTTTCAAATTCAGTTGAATTTTTCGGAATTTCTGGAATTTCCAGAATTTTATGGCCAAACCGTGTTTTCCGTAGTTCAACTGTGGAAAAAAGTAAATAAATTTCATGGCCAAATGCCCCCTTAGTAGCCTACACACCTTGTTCTTTTCCTAGCTGCAAAAACCCTAAGGTGAAGCCATGTAGGCCATTTTAAAAAAGTCACCTTCCACCAAAGCATTATGGGCATCCATCTGATAGACCCTCTGATCAACTGCTGCAAGGGGGCATACTTCTCACTGTCACGTTTTGGCTAATCATGAAAAGGGCATTATGGTGGTTCAATCCTTCTTTTCGATTGTACCTTTTGGCTATTAATTTAGGATTTCGCCCTGAAACGTAAACTTACAGTTTATGGTTGTTTAGCTTGTCAAACAAGTGAGAAGTTTCATCATTTCTCACTGCATTGCTTTGTTCCAGGCATTTTCTGGGACTCAGAATGTCTCAAGCCAGCAAAAAGATGAAGCTTGGAGAGTAAATGTGCGAATTCAAGGTTGTGACCTTGATCATGGATATCTGTGTGGTACAATGGAAGCTCTTAATGTTCCTATGGCAGATACACCAGTAAGAAGCCTTTGTTTTTACTTAAATGAACATTGGATCTCTTTTCCCTTTTCTTTCTCATTAAATTTCCTTGATACATGCATATGTAGCTACATTAAAGAATAAAGAATAGGCATCTCTTGAAGGCTTAACCTTTTGGCTGCACCCATATGAAGCTACACAGGTGGGAAGACATTGCTTGAAATGTCATTGATAGGTGAACAAAGAGTGTCTTAATCTAACTGGTCTAATTTTTCTTCTATGATTCCAAGTGGTGTTGGGGTAACAAGTTTTATTCGACAATTCCTATGCTTTTTGCTGCTTCATCCAGGATACTTCAAAAATCACTATCCATGCCTTATGCCAACAATCTAAATAATATATCTGAGAGTTTCTGGTTGAAGCAAACTTCCTATTTGTAGTTGTCTGCTGTAGATGCTCTAGTGCAGACAAAATGTTAATATACTTCTGATTCCTGTTTTGAAAATGGCCGTTGATGATTTTGTTTCCTGTCTGTTCTAGTATATCTTTAGTTCTTTTTAATTTTGGACTTTACATGCCGTTGTTTCTTACTTGTATTACATAAAAGAAAGGCTTCTCAACCTCACCACCCAGGAAAGAAAGGGGCAAAAAGTTATAAACTGCACTTCATGAAGAAAGAGCAGTTTAGTTCTTTTTTTTTGTTTTGGCCATATCAGTAGTCTCTCTCTCTCTCTCTCTGCAGCTATTTTGGTTCCCATTAATCTCCTTGGTCTAGCAGAGCAGTACTCCGAGTTCACATACATTTTTACTGTCCTCCAAGTTCACAGAAAATTTTGTTCATATTCTTTAGTTCCAAGGACAGCTTTTCAACTAGCTGTAATTTCTGCTTGTTGCCTTGTCCCGAAGTTTTCGCTGATCTGACCCAACAAATGATCGTCCCCCACAAAGAAAAAAAAATCAAGTGAGTTTTGATAGGTTGTGTTAGATAGAGTAATACAGTACCAGAAACCGTAGGCTTTGAAACCTAATGAACAGAAATACTTTATCCTCAATAATGAAATAATATAGCACCCAAGGGTGTGGCCTATTGGTCTATGAAGTAGGTTAAGAACCATGAGCATGAGGTCTCAGGTTCAAATCCCATCAGAGACAAAAAACACTAGGGATTCTTCCCATCTGTTCTAGCCTTGGTGGACAGAGTTACCTGGTAACCTTGCTGATGGAAGGTGGCAGGTATCCCGTGGAATTAGTCGAGGTGCGCGGAAGCTGGCCCGGACACCACGGTCATCAAAAAAAATAATTAATGATGAAATAATATATTTGGGCTTTGGGGGAGGCTGGATGAATTTGTTGAATTTTCCATACTCAATGAAGTAGATTGTGTTAAGGACTCTGTCACTCATTCTTTTTATAGATTTCCCTTGAGATATACTTTTGTAATTGTACCTAACTCATCTGGCATCATATCCACAGACCACAAGGTGTAAAACATTAGGAACTCTTTTAGATAAAAGGGTAGACAAATTTTCTTGAGGTCCTTGATCCCATGTTTCATAGTGGATCCTTGGGAACAATCACTAGTGCAATGACCTGTTTTCTAGAACCCTGTAAATGGAGAGTGGGGCAAAGGAGAAGGAAGTCAAATAAACAATAAATAAATTTGGTGTCTAACTTGGACTTTTAGCTCATATGACATTTCAAACATTATTATGGCCAACACATAGTGCGTGTGTCTCGATGGAACGTATGTGTATAAATGGGAGTTTCTTTTCAAAATAACTCACACGTGAAAGTAAGAAAAGGAATGACTAATTATAAGTGAAATCAAAATTCTGCTTCACACGATTTAATATTTCTTTCTATTTTTTTAATGTTGTTTTCTTGTTAAACCTTTCAGTCTTTTCTTCAACACATGTGGTTGAACTCTGAGAATACGCGAGTTTGGTTCATTGCTCAAAGCTTTATATCTTACCTTACCTTGAACCTCATTCTTCTCTATTTTCACCTTTAACAATCAAGTAGTTACCTAATCACTTATTAAAAATAAATTAGAAGTGACCTAAGACAAAAAACACTAGATGATTCTTCCTTCCCATATGTTCTAGCTTTGGTGGACAGAGTTACCTGGTACCTGGTACCTATTGCTGGTGGGAGGTGACAGGTATCCCGTGGAATTAGTCGAGGTGCGCGAAAGCTAGCCCGGACACCACGGTCATCAAAAAATAAAAAGAAAAAGAAGTGACCTAATTCTGCATACACTTTAGCTGTAAACTGGCAACACGGAATCTGTATGTTTGGTTTACTCGAAGTTGGGTCTCCTCATCTGTCCTTTCGAACTTCTTCCTTCTATCTGCCTTAAACAATCAAGTAGTTACCTAATTCTCAAAATATTCTAGTAGAGCTGCTGTAGAAGGCTTGCAACACACTAAGTACAGCTAGGTGCAAACCCTCTAATCTCTAGCAGCTTCGCTTTCATTGAGAATAAACTTACTCAGTGTGGAAGCGATTCGTCAAGTTTTGATTAGTCGTCAGCATGTAACTGTAACTTTATCTTCTGCGATTCGTCTCTCTTGGTAAAAAGATTGTTAACCAATATATTCTGAGTGCTCTGTTATATCTCTATCATCGGCCAACCTCCAAAACGTAGTATAACACCATTTCTTTGTGGTATTGCCAGGTAGTTACTTTCTGGGAAGGGGAAATTGTTGATACCAAGAACTATACTTTCTTCACTGGAAAATGGGGCGCCATGTATGCTCTCCTCCTCTTTATACATTGACCGATACTCATTCCAAATGGTTTGACTAATTTACAAAAATAGAAGTTTATCTGATTTATTTGGTTTTATGATCAGATCAGAAGATGACATAAAGCACTGGACCAAGTTTCCATCGTTTTCACCCCTTCTGGTAAGCAGTCAAAGCTACTCCTTTAAATGTAGATATTCCGCCATCCTGATCTTTTCTGCCCTTTATAGAGCCAAGTGGAGGTCGATGGCGGTAAATCACTGGACCTGAGTAACTACCCATACATATTCATGGTAACACGTCTTCTATTACTGATTTTTACGGTAAGGGAGCTTGATTGCAGCGCTCATGATGTGCTACCATTCTGACTTTGGCTGTGCAGAGATGGAAAGAACAATACTTCGTGAATGTTGGAACAGACTGTGGGTTGACAATAGCTGGTTTTTACTATGTTTGCTTCTCCTGTAGTGATGGCTCCATCAATGGCTTCTATTACGATCCTAATAGCAGGTACCATCTTTTACCAAGTTCTTTCTCTTTAAGGTTTTCCCATTTATATGGAGTACCTATTTTTGTGCTCATAAACCCTGTCCATCTATTGTAATCTTCATACATCTATTGGATTTATTTTGGCAGTCCTTTTCAGAAGTTGGAACTGAAATCCACAAATGAGGGAAGATTGGGTTTCAGTTTTTCCTCATATGAGTTGCAGTGAATCATCATCAAGATTGGTGTATGGATGGTTGGTAAAATATTAATTTTACTGGCTTTGATATGTTATTTCTGAGTCGTATTTCAGATTGCTTATTGTCAAGTGGACGTGAAGTTTCCAGTATACACATTAGAGCCTTGGCAATCGATAGAGGTTCCTACATGAAACAGAGGTCCTGAATTGGTTATCACTTGTCGAGTAGATGAAGATTTATTAATGAGTTGAGTCCTTGTGATAAGAGTAGTCATTTTGTATTTGAGATTTGTTTTAGTGAAGTATAGTATGCCTACTTTTTTTGAGACATTTCCGGTCGTTTTGGTAGACGGCGATGGTTCTTATTATCAACTTTTATCTTGTCCATAACTGAAAAACTCTTTTTCCCCCCTTTTCGTGGGTAGGGAAAGGGGAAATGGGTGAGAGGATTACAAGGTGGGGAGTCGAACCCTCACTAACAAGGTGAAAGTTCAGGTAGCCAAGCCAACCAACTGAGCTACTGAGGAAGACTCGTCTTTGATTCACTGGATCACCTCATGTTTTTGATCTTTTTTCATCATCAAAACAAATGTGAGTTCTATTGCACACCAACTTCTGGATCTCTCATGCACTGAGAACTGTTGGGGGCTGTTGGTTTGCTTTTTGGCACTAGAATGTAATAGTGCACTTGTGATGCAAAGGACGAGAAACCAAGACAATATGCAACTTTGATTTATGAAAGATCGATTCGACTGCTAATAGCAAGTGTTCGTAGCTCAGTTGGTTGGCTACGTGAACTTTCACCTTGTTGGTGAGGGTTCGATTCCCCTCATAATTCCCTCTTCCATTTTTCCTTCCCCTACGCCTACCCCTACTTGTGTTAAGCTTTCTAGCATAGATGATGACACTTAGAGAAAAGAATAACCTTGAACGTACGTTATTTTTGTTTATATGAAAGGTGATTAAACCTAGAAGAGAAGTTTAGTTTAATTAGAAATCACTTTGAATTACCCTCCATTATCAATGCAATTGTCTAAACAAATTAAAGATCACAGCGTAGTTTATTCAGTTGCCACGGTTGCCCAATTTTCAGAAATGGTAGGGAAGTTAGAATTAAGCAATACTCTTAATAACTGAGAGATCTCCGGCGTCATCGAAACTCGGTGGAGAGTTGTACCTATATTCTTCTCCACTTAAAAGACTAAGGCTCGTTTGGTATAAGGGGTCTGGGGAGGGTAGGATGTACACAAACCTTATATCTATCTTTCTGAATTAGAGAGGTTGTTTTCAAAAGACCCAACGGAAAACAAACGGACGCAAGATTGCAAGAAAAGAGACAGATCCCAATCTAACCTCTAGCTACTGTGAAAGTCATGTATAGGTTAACACTTTAAGCAACTAAAAAAAAACTTCTATCCTTTAGTATTAAAATCATTTCTTTTGGAATCCCCTACTTATATGGATATTAGAAGACAGTTCTTTATCATTTTAGGATATAAATATTTTGGGGGCCTTCCCTTTTGCTTTACAAAGCTCAGAAGATTGCTTCTACTACACAACATTTCAAAAAGTTAAAACCATCTTTTCTTTATAGTAAAAAACAATCTTGTTTCTTTCTTTTTATGATAAATTTCTTAATATCGTTCATAAGCTACATAACTCAAGTCTGCTATCTTCCTAGATTAACAAATCTTTTGCATGTTTGTGGCCTTCGTTTGCCGAAAAATTTGTAAATTTGTTTGCCTCTCTCCAAATGTTGTGTGATTGTATCACTTTCAGCAAATATAACAATTTTCAATAACGTATGTTATCCTCTTTCTAAGTTTAATGGGAACAACTAAGCTTATTCTACTTCATTATGAGAAAAGTAAAAAGAAAAAGTTACCTGGAGACGAACTATGCTGAAACTATTTCCAATCAACTACTCCCTCTGTCTCAATTTATATGACACCTTTTGGATTTAAAGATTTAAAGGAGTCTTTCTTGGACCATTTTTTTTGTCTTTTGGATATTTAAATATTTAAATAGTACTTTTTACGTAGTTTCCAAATATGTAAATTTTATTTCAAAAAACTTAAAGATATATCCGAATCACAGTCAAAATTAAATGATCTGACTCTCGAAATCAGAACTATGCCACCAATATAAATTGTGACAGAGGGAGTACGTTTTCATAAATGGCATTCAAACGTGTCAAGAATCATCTAACTGTAAGGCCATTCACAATTTTCTTCAAAGTTTAACCATGTAAATTTATATTTGCCACAGCCATTTAATTAAAAACAATACTGCAAGTAGAAGTCCTCCACTTGAAGCAATGCATATATGCCTTCTCTTTCAAAAGAAAAAGTTAAAGAAGAATTTAAAAGTATATACACCGTCAATATAAGAAATTTTACACTATCAAAGTTACATTTACATATTATGGCAGATAACTTGTCTTATTTTCAAGATTACAAATCTCACATTTTAATAATAGCTTACCTAAAATTATCATTTGAATGACCTGATAATGTAAAAAATACGTTATACTGACGATGTATATAACCTTAAGACTCGAAACAACATATTAAAATACTTAAAAGAACAAAAACAAAAAAGAAAAAGAGGCAAAAAGAGAGCACACAAGCACTATCCACAAAAGGAAAATGTTCTCTACTAAGAAAATTTGTACTTTAAAAACCTTGAGTTCTTGTCCATAACTGATCCATCAGCCAATTTCTAAGTCATACAATTCCAAAATGCTTATTTCACCTTATCTTATCCATATTTTGCTCTGCATATTTTTCTTCCTCTTTAGCACTGGTAATTCTCCAACTTTAAGTCATTTTCTCTAATTGTTTGTAGTTAGGGGCGGAACTAGAGAGAAAGCTACAACATTCTATATTTTATGTTACGAAATTCACCTAATATTTATACTCGTATTACTTATCCAGAACTCAGTAAGCTGTCTTTTGTAGAATTCAGAACCTATAAACTCAAAATACTGGTTCTGTATCTGTCTTAATTTTTACCACACTTTGTTTTTCATGTGACTGCAGATGGAACACAAGTCATTCTAGTAAACAACTGCAAGGAAAGCATATGGCCAGGGATTCTCGGGGGTGCAGGGCAAACTACTCTAAAAGACGGCGGTTTTCACCTCAGCACTGGGGAGCAGATAGTCCTCGACGTGCCTGACAAGTGGTCGGGGAGAATATGGGGGAGACAGAACTGCCATTTTGACGAAAATGGCATAGGAAAATGTGATACTGGCAATTGTGGTGGCCAGTTACAGTGCCGGGGGCTAGGAGGTGAGCCCCCCGCTACTGTAGTGGAAATGACACTAGGCTCATCGACTTCACCCTTACATTTCTACGATGTGAGCTTAGTCGATGGGTTCAACTTGCCAGTGTCAATGAAACCTGTGGGAGGTGGCGTTGGCTGTGGTGTCGCGGAGTGTGAAGTTGATTTAAACATATGTTGTCCATCAGCATTGGAAGTGAAATCTGGAGACAGAGTGGTTGGTTGCAAAAGTGCTTGTTTGGCTATACAATCACCAAAGTATTGCTGCACAGGACAATATGCAGATCCTAAAACTTGCAAGCCAACTGTTTTTGCTCATCTGTTTAAGGCTATTTGCCCAAAGGCTTATAGTTATGCATATGATGATTCTTCCAGCCTTTACACATGTAGGGCTCCGCGATATCTCGTTACTTTCTGTCCTCCCAAATGAGGGCTTATGTAATCCCCCTGCAATTTAGGACTATGTTGCTCAGACCCTCCAAAAATGTTGTTTCACTCGTGTTAGATCCTCCAAAAATACATAACTTTTCGAGGATCCAATACACACTGGACAGTATTTTTGAAAAGTTGTGGGCAACATATATTTAAGATGTGATTGAAGAGTCACTTCCCTCCTATGAAGGGCTACTTTCTTGTCTGCTATTTTTCTTGTTATTCAGTTTTAATGGAAAAAGTAGTTTTAAAAAATAGTCTGCATTTGCTGCATCCGAACAACACCTTAATCAATCAAGTACGTCTCAATCCCAAATTAGTCGGGACCAGCTAAGCTCATCTACCATCATTCAACTGCTATTCCATCCCCGTTATCGGTTGAACCTGCGCTGAATAATCCTCCTTTTGCCGGATTATTGCCTACGTAATCATAAAAAGCTAATCATCACGAATTCAACATGTAATAGTGACTACTAACTTGTAACAAATCAATATATTCTCTTATTCTGGTGAAGATTAAAATGTCTGTAAGAACATATTACCATTAATTATATCAATTGATTCAACTTGTTCATGTATACTCATCCAACATTTGTTAGATCATGATGAAGCCAGGAGAAATGCACTCCATATATAAAATAGGACGTACTCCCTCCGTTTCAAAATGAGTGACCTATTTTGACTTGGCACGTAGTTTAAGAAAATAAAGAAGACTTTTGAATCTTGTGGCCTTAAATTAAAGATATGTCAAATGTACTAAAATGTCCTTTAATCATGTGGTCCTAAACATGTCATGTGGAAAGTTGGAATTAAAGAGTTACTAAAAAAGAAAAGGGTCATTCTTTTTTAAAAGAATTAAAAAGGAAAATAGGTCAAACAAATTGAAACAGAGGGAGAGGGAGTAATTAGAAATCAGAATAATCTGGCAACATACACAAGAGCCAAACAAACAAAAACAGAAGGTATAAAAATATCCAGCACCTTCCGTACTTCCCTCAATCCTGATTTATGTGACATAATTGAAATTTCCAGAGTCAATCAAGTTTTTTTTTATTGGAGATTCTTTATATGATTTTTAAATATTTTAAATTATTAATTATTGTAATTTATAAAAATAATTTTCAAATATATAAATTTTATTTCAAAAAACTTAAATCTTCTATACCAGAATTCGAGACAACAAGTGGAGATGATTCTTATTTTTCTCCACATCATTCCGTCTCCACGGTTACACTCCACGAATTTACGGAGAGTCATATCAGCAGTGATATAAAAATACATTTACTGTTCATTTGATATGCGGACTAAATTATTTCAGGATAATAGTTTTGAGATTATAATCTCTGGACTAATTTATCTCATATAGGAGGTGAGATAATATAATTAATCCCCGGTTGGATGAGACAAGGTGGATATTCCAAGAATAAGTTTAATATTAAATTATATCATGTTTGATTGATGATATTTAATATCAATTTTAATCCTAAAATATTCCACCTTATCTCGTGTACCAAACGACCCCTTAGACCTTGCAAATGGGTAATTGCCAAATCCAGTTCCCAGGTAAGTGATTATTGATCACTTGGATTCTATAAAGACTAAGAACGTGAGTTAACTCTATAAAAAGTGTCTTTAATCTTTAACTATACAGTAAAGTTATAAAACATTAATTCTTGTACAATAAGGTTAAATTGTATATCACTAAAATAACATACTTAATATAATTTCATAAGTGAATTCTGAAAATTATAGTATTACTCTAACTATAACAACAACAATAACAACATACCCACTATATTTTCCCAAAATAGAGTATGGGGAGGATAGAGTGTACGCCGTCTGTATCACTATCTCATAAATGAGGAAGAGAGATTATTTTCGATGAACCCCGGACTCAAAACAATATTACTCTAACTAGAAATTAGAAAATAAATTTTAATATTACCTTGGCTACAAATTCTATTTACATATAAATTAAAGACATTAGCAAATATTAAATCTTAAAAAAATAAAATTAAGTTTGTACTCCAACTTTTTGAATTAGTCATCAACAATTCAAATTGCACCATCACTTGTAATAGGACAAACAGACACACCGAATATTCGTGAGTTCAAAATTATGAAATCCCACATCACATGTTACTTGATGCCTTAGTAGGTCCTCCAGATGCAGGTAATAGATACGGGTTCATTAGAATTTAATAATTTTAATTTTAATAGCAAAACTAAAATTTTCACTAAAAAAATTAAAATATATAAAAAAAATATATGAAGATATTAGAAAGATTTATATCTACTCTATATACATAAAAAATAATTTTAATAATAATAACATATCCTGTGTATTCTCACAGAGTGAGATCTGGAGAAATTAGAATGTACGCAGTCCGTACCTTTACCTCAGAATTATATAGTTCGCTCCTATTTAACTTAAATCTTATATATATAAAAAATTAAAACACGATAAATCAAATAAATTATAACAAATTCTAAATTTAATTAAATTTATAAAACTTAAATTCTAAACCCGTTCGATCTCGCATACATTGCCAGAAACTCAATAATAAGCATATTATAACCTTCAAGCTTCAACAAATTTTGTAGTGGCACACTGCTAAATGCATGCTTCCAAATTTCCTCTTAAGTCACATGACCCTGCTCCCTAAAAAGGTAAAAGAACATTATCTTATATAAAAAAAGTTTCAATATATAAAAAAAAATTAAATAGTTGAATAAGTAACCTGAAAAAGAGATTAGTTAAACTGATGTTTAAAGTATAAATAATGTAAAAATTTATTCACAATATAATTAATGTAATCGTATATGATTTAAATTTTATTGGAAAAACATGAATTCCATGAGTTTTGAATGTGTGGTGGCTACTTGCTAAGTTCTCTTGGTTATCCGTTAAAATAGGTAACTAGCTCCCTGCCAAATAATCACATGCAAATCACAATCTACAGCTGTGTTGTGCTTGTCCTCAGTGATTACAGTAAACAAAACTCAATTAAGGCACGTAAAAAGAGATGCACAAATATTCTACTCAATTAAGGCACGTAAAAAGAGATGCACAAATATTCTATCGAGATGTGAGAAGTTGATTATAGCGATGATTACCGAGGATATGACCCCAAATAAGGGGATATGGAGATCGAGTATCAAGGTACAAGATTAGTAGGTAGTATCGAGCGTTGTCTAGTTGTTTTTTTTTACCTCTCTTTAGGAGCTCCTATCCCTTTTGCTCCCTTAGTGACGAACTCACAACCTTCGGGTAGTGCTTACCATCCGAGCAACTCCTTGTCTAGTTATTAATATTATTATTCTTCAGATATTTATTTTTTTATTTTATTATTACCTGTTATTTTCTTTATTTCAATTTATTGCATTACTTGTCGATACTGTTCTTTTTTTCATTTACTTTGGGCATTTTTTTTTATCACTATTTATTTTCTTTTCAAACATATTTTTACTTGAGCCGATGATGTATTGAAAACAATATTTCTATTTTTATAAGGTAAAAGTAAAGTTTGTGTACACATCACTCTCTCCAGATCTCATTTCAGTGAGTATGTTATTGTTGTTGAGTTTATATACATGACACAGATTAATTATGTGACACATTTTAAAACGTTTGATGCTAACAATATAATGTTATAGTTGTAACTTTTAGAAGTTTAACGAATTCAAATTTATATTTTAATGTGTTTCAATACTTTTTAACGATAAACCTTTTTTTCCCATTCCTACTTGGTTAATAATTAAAAATGTGAAAGCGATGGATGGATGGATTAAATCAATTTGTTTTTCAACTTTAGGAATCCTTCTCTTCGTGAATGACTAACAGTTTGCCATTTATGCCCTTTTGACTTTGGATGCTTTAAATTTGTATAAAATTAAACAAGTAGGTACACGCGTTCTACGTGACATAATACACATAGGATATCATGTAGGACGCGAATTACCACGTAGGATGCCATGTCGAATGCATGTGTTTACTTGTTCAATTTTATACAAGTTTTAGTGTCTACTTGTACACACTCAAAATTAAAGAGCATAAATATCAACTGAAGTCAAATTAAAGGACACGCTTATGTATTACGCCTAAATTTAAATTGGGAGCGAAGAAAATAAAAAATTTGATACGGAGAAATAATCAATTAATTAAACACACAAAAAAAACTTATATTATTTCTCCCCCCACCCCTTTAAAAGACATTCCATATCACTCTAGATTAACTAATCATATCTTAATTATTTTTTATTCCCAAAATAGGTCCGTCCTTTAACCTAGTATACGATGAATAAAAAGCAATAAACAGCTCATCTTTTTTTCCCTTCATTCTTTAAAAATCTCTGGAATCTCAATTTCAATCTCCTTTCTCTTTAATTCTCTCACTTTTATCTTTTGAATCCTTTTCTGCTTTTACAGATTTTCTCTGTTGTTCATATTGTCAACTCATTAAATAATCTTCTGTTTTTTTTTTTTGACAAATAAAATATATAAAGATATGGGGATGAAGCTAGATGAAGAATTTGGAGCAGACAGGGTATTGCATATCGAAACGGACGATGAAGAGAATGAGGCACACGATACGGTTAATGAGGACGAGGATACTGGATCTGATCTCACCAATAGCTCTCCCCGGGCACCTTTTCATAGCCAAATTGGACCTCTTGATTCTCCTACTTGGCCTCAAAGTTATAGGTATTTTTATTTTTTGGATTCTCCTTTTATTGTTCTGCGTGCAATAGACCTTTGTGGTTCGATTATTCCCGAGAATAACGCGTATAACTGCCTTTTTCCCTTCTATTGGGCTGCTAATTTTTCATGCAGTTAATTTTTCAAGTTATAGGTATTTTTTTTATATTCTCCTTCTATTGGGCTGCGTGCAATAGACGTTTGTGGCCTCGTCCTTTTCTAAAACCTCGTGCATAGCGTGAGCTTTAGTGCATCGGTATGCCTTTTTTCATTCTATTGGGTTGCTAATTTTCATGCATTGTAAAATGAATGAATAGTATAAAGTGGAGAAATTGTTTCTATTGGCTAGGCATTGGTATAATTATTCCTCTTGGGAGGTTTTATAGGTTCAGAAAGAATAGTCAAGATGTGCACAAGTTGGTTCAAACAGTAAGGTTATTAAAAAAAGAATAAATGGATAGTAATATCACGTGAGCTAGGTAGTGGTTAATAAAGTGGAGAAATCGTTTGTATTGGCTAAGCATTGGTATAATTATCCATCTACTTCTTTTATAGGTTCTGAAAGAATAGTCTAGATGCACACAAGTTGGTTCGAACAGTAATGTTATTTAAAAAGAATGAATGTATAGTAACAATGTATAACTAAGATGTTAAATGTGAGTCTTTAAATTTGTGTTGTTATTGTATATTGATATTGAAGGGGGAGCGTTGGTGTAACTGGGGAAAGTTGACTCCCGGTGATCAGGAGGTCATGGGTTTGAGCTGTGGAAACAACCTCTTGCAGAAATGCAGGGTAAGGCTGCTTACAATAGACCGTTGTGGTTCCGTCCCTTGCAGAGGCGAATCAAGAATTTCATAACGACGGGTGCACCATTGCTTTTTAAGATAAGATATAAAATTTATAGTGACAACAACTTGACGAGAAAACAATAATTAATTATATTATCACAAAAAATATCACCAGTTTACGTGTTTTGGATGTTGTTCTGCGTGTTGCTTTAGATAAAAAATTTAACAAAAAAAAAACGAAGGGGGCAACTTCATAAGTAAGGCTGCTTTAGAAAAAAAAACTTAAAAAAAGAAACAAATGGTAGGAAGTGGGATTTGATCCCATGAAGGAGTAAAGACCAACCTAATCAGTGCAATACTCAATCTCTTTTGAGTATGGGTGCCCTCAGATAATATTAGATATATTATAAGAATTATACAAATAATATATCGAGTTTAGTTGGATGACCACGGGTTCACGTGACCCATTTTTTATGCATAAATTTGCCACTGGACCCTCCCCAAACCCCGTGCATAGGGGGAGCTTAGTGCTCCGGGCTGCCCTTTTTTATTGTATATGTATTTTCTGCTCTCACTACTTCTTGTTGATATTAGCGGACGTTTGGTTACTGGGATTTGGGGGTTATCTCTCAGTATAAAAATTTGAGATTTTGCAGTATTCGGTTGTGGATATTAGCTAAAACGAGGATAAATTTAGTGTATTACATAGTAGATACTGTACTTTGGCTTTGTAACTATGGTCTTGAATACATTGCTTTAATTTCAATTAGCTATGATTGTAAAGATGGCTGTGTGGTATAAAGGGAAAAAATATTATTTATGGTTAATGATAATGCAAATATTGAACTTAGTAATAGCAGATTATTCAGGTAGGAATGACTTGGGAGTATCAGAAATTTCAGTTTTCCATATCTTCATGAGTTTCATTTGAATTTTCTAAAATCTCCCTGGGTATGGTTTTCGGAGTTTATGTAAATGCCCTATCTTCAAAGGAAGCTACTGACTTAAGGTTGGTATCCCCTGATCCAAGGGTGAGCTATAATTTCGAATAATATAAACTTCTTCGGGAATGTTCTTTTTCAGGAGAAGTATAAATTAGTCACTTTGTTATTGAATTTGTGAACAAACTCGTATATCCTAGATTTTGCACTGATTAATAAAACAAAAAGTACAAACGTTTAGCATAAGAGAATACAATAAGTACTTTGTTAATTTTCTCTGTTTCACATTGTCCGTCCATAGGTATGCCCAGATGTATTTGTTTAGTTTTATGTTTTCCAGTTTTCACTATGCATATATGTTATGGTCAAATAACTGGACAAGTGAATCCATATAGTGAGGTTAAAAATCTTTCTGACATATATGCTTCTTGTGAATTTACTTGAAATTTTTTCAATTTTTCATCCAAATGAAGAGTACTGAATCTTTATTGAATATGTAGGAGGTCAATGGACATGTTTACAGGGGTGACCCCTCCATCGCTGAGCTTTTTAAAAGGAAGCTCCATGTTGAGTTCAGCGCACATGAGATCTCAGGCTCCAATGCCTCAACATTCCCTTTGTAAACCTCTCATTTCTTCTCCAAGTTTTGAAAAGGAAGAAGTTCCAACTTTGAATCCTTCAAAGTTATCGATCGTTTCTTCAGCAAGATTTTCAGCACCCGAATTGCCACCATCACAGCAGTGTTCATATACTCAATCAGTTCTTAATGGTAAGACACATATTTTCTCATCGTTTATATATGGATGGCTTATTGTTCTACTACTAAAGTTGTCTAATTTTTGTCCCGCAATTTTGTCATTATGACATTTGAGTCTAGAGACTATCCATTTTTTGTTGGCACTATGTTACCATGTGTAGTATTTAAAAATCATGCTAGAACGTCTTTGATCGCGTACAAAAAAGGTTTAGATATGTATTAAGGCATTAGCAGACAATCTGTAGCCAATAGGCGTCCACTGTAATTCAAGCATTTGTATATCCTGTAGCCAATAGGCGTCCACTGTAATTCTTGCCAATCTGTTTCAAGTACTCAAAACCTCTCATCTCTATACTCCTGTTTGTTTGTTTTAATGAGGATTTATTTTTCAATGCAGCGATAAACGCTCTCTGTGGCATAGGGATCCTTTCGGTTCCCTATGCACTCAAAGAAGGGGGATGGTGTAGCCTTTTCCTTCTGCTTCTTTTTGGAGTCATTACTTTTTATACTGGAATTCTTTTGAAAAAATGTTTAGAAAGTTCTCCTGGTATTGAAACATATCCGGATATTGGACAAGCTGCCTTTGGATTGCTCGGTCGAATATTTATAGCTGTGAGTATGAGAAATTATTGATAACATATAAACTAATTCTTTTTCAATTAGTAGAACAAGATTTTCCTTTAGTTACTAACATTGGATTTTCATTAAATGCAGATAGCCTTGTATGCGGAACTATATGTAAGTGTCTAATTCTCGCTCTCTGCTTCATTTTAGTACTGCTGTATCTTGCCCATAACTTGGAATGATCTTTTCTTCTTTTCAGTCCTCTTGCATAGAGTATTTGATTATGATGAGTGATAACCTCGGCGCCCTATTCCCAAATAGTCACATGGAGTTTGCTGGAATTCATCTGGATTCTTATCAAATGTGTGCTATCATTTCTACCCTCATCATACTTCCAACGGTTTGGCTTAGAAATCTCAGTTTGCTGTCTATCATTTCAGGTATTGAATCACTTAAGTTTACCTCCAAATGTCTTGAATTAGTTCATAGATGTTCGATATGTGCTAATGTGTGTTGAATCCTGATGCTTGTAACATAGCCGGTGGAGTGATTTCACTGATTCTCGTGGTGATATGCTTGTTATGGGTTGGGGTGATCGATGAAGTCGGATTTCATCCAAGTGGAACAGCTTTAAACATTGCAAAATTGCCCGTCACAATTGGTCTTTATAGTTTCTGCTATGGAAGCCATTCAGTTTTCCCAAGTATCTACTCATCAATGAAAGAACCTTCAAGATTTCCTTCTGTTATTCTTATAAGGTGATTAAATGAATTAGGCAACGATATATAGAACGATTTATCATTAAATACATGAGTACCATTGAACAGATGTACATTTGCACATTGAAAGTGTTAATAATTTTACTTGTGTTGGTTCATACTGTGCAGCTTCAGCATTGCTTTCTTTTCGTACCTCGGAGTAGCAGTTTGTGGCTTTTTAATGTTTGGTGAAAACACCAATCCACAATTCACTTTGAATTTACCCGCAAAACTTGTTACTTCAAAAGTTGCTGCTTGGACAGTGGTAAGAATAATACTATTAGCTTTGTTGTAGAAAAGAGGACAAAGTTATAAGACGGAAATCTTCTTTTTCCCCCTAACTTATGTTCGGTGATCACTAAACATCTAAAATATAAATTGTTTTTTTTTTGCAGGTCATAACCCCTCTCACAAAATACGCGATAACAATTACTCCAGTAGCTTTTGGCATAGAAGAATTCTTACCTTCACCTCAGCTTAGAACTTATGGTGTATCCATACTCATCAGAACACTTCTGGTGTTTTCAACTCTGGTCATTTCATTGGCAGTTCCATATTTTGGTACGCATTTTCATCTAACATTTGCAATTATAACGATATACATGAGCACAAAAAGAGGAAACCATTAAAATTTAGAATGACCGATAAATTTGTTATCTGTTTTACCACTAAGGTATTTCTTTTCGAAACTTTGACTGCAGGTTCTGTAATGTCATTGATTGGATCTTCACTAGTAATGTTTGTGGTAAGTTAGCAAAATTGTTGCATTTTATTTCAATGTGAAGCTAATTAGTTAAAGTAATATAACATGAATCTTTCTTTTGCTTGGTATTTTTCAGTCTTTAATCCTTCCTTGTGCATGCTACATCAAGCTAAGCAAGGATCGAATCACGCGATTTCAGGTATTTTTCCTCCATTTTTTTCTTTTTTTAGTTGAAAAAGATAATTCTTTTCTCCCCTAGTTATGCTAAAAGTAATTTTTTTTTCCTTTTGTATTATTCAGCTTGCATCATGCAGTTTCATTATAGTGGTGGGACTGATTTCTGCTGTTATTGGCACATATTCTGCACTCACAAGCATGGCCTAGTTTGAAGACGAAAGGCACAGTCTCGTTATCGATAGAGTTAATAGATCTGTCATTTCTTGAAAATCTCTCTTCTGATTCAAAATCGTATTTGCGGGAGTCAGTTTCGTGTACACTATGCACAGTGTAGCATTGATCAGAAAACATTAGATCAAATGTCAAAGTGAAAGGGTTCAAAGGAAACAGAAAAACCAAGAGTTCTGCCAATTTTGTAGAATTGTTCGAGTGATTATGAATTCGGAGTTGTAATTAGCAAGAAATTAGATCTTGATTCATATTTTTTTTTCACTCTTAATGTTGTTTTTTAAGCCCTTTCTATTGTAACTAGTCATTTGTAACAGTAGTTAATCACATTGTTACCTCATGATTAAGCAGTTAATTAGACAAGCAAAGTGTTATTGAGGAGTTCTCTTAGCAAAGTGTATGAAGAAACTAGAAAATGCAGTTTCCTTCGACAACTATTTTTTAGAGTTAATTGTTAAAAACACACCTAAAGTATCATGTTTTTGTGAGTTTTCTACCTAAATTATCAGGTGTTCATTTTTCCTACCTGAATTATCACCAAGTATTTATCAAAACACACTTCAACTACCAATTGTTCCTTTTTCCTACCTGAAATGTCACCATCGTTCAGGTAGTGGAATTTTGTTTAAATTTATCATTTACCTACTTTCTTTCGTTCTCTTTTTAGATTTTATTCTTCTGTGTGAATGTCAGGTAGAGTTTGATTATGAATTTTAAGTTTATAAGTTATGAATCTCAATCATTTTTGCTTACTAGGTTTTGGATAATTCACTCATGAATTTCATAACAAATATAAGATTTGAACCAAAATTACGTAGCCTAGCGTGGATAGATTGTTATTGGTGTAGTTTGAATAGTCACTATTAGTCAGACTTTGGATTGGATTGAAGGAAGGTAGAATAAAGCAAAAGTTGGCCAGTCATTGCTTGCCATAAAATAGCTTAACATTCAAATTGGTCCTACAGTACACAAACTTTCCAACTGTTGTTGTGTCCAATTAACTACTTAGAATTGTGAGATACCAAAAGGATGAAAACCTCTCTCACCAATTTTAGCTTCTTCACTTCTTTTCCTTCCCCTGTATAGTATAGTATTCCCTCCGTCCCAGTTTATGTGGCCTTTTTTTCTTTTTTATTTCGTCCCAAAAAAAAAGTCATTTTACTATGATTAAAAATAATTTAACATTAAAATATTTCTTTTATCTTTAATAAAATAATTTACAATCGCACAAATATCTAAAAATTATTTTAGATCATAAGTTTTAAAAGTCTTTTTTTTTTTCTTTAAATATCATGTTAAATCAAATGGTGTCACATGAAATGAGACATAGAAAATACTTACTTATTATAATTGTTGAAATGGAACAGACATGATTATTTTATTGAACTGTTTAAACATATGCTTATTTAATATGATGATCATGTGCCTACTTTAATTATCAATGAACAAGTATGTTGAAAGTCTAATAAGTAATAAGATATAAAGTAGTCACACTACTAGAAACAAAGGTTTTTTTCATCGTAAATTAGTGAGAAATTTATATTATAAAGCATAATTTTTTTATTTATTGCCCACCGAATTAGCTCATTGAAAAAATACATGGTAAGAAATAGATTCTCGCTGAAACAGTGAAAAAACTTCCTAATTTTTTCAAATGAAAACATTACTATATTTTTTTTTCCCACCGATTTAATCAAAATATCTGTTGAAATAACTAGCCACACCGAATATTTTTCAATGAAAACTTATGGGAAAATAGTGATTTTTTTAAGTAGTGTCAAGTACAACCCTCATATTTAATTAACTTGATAAAAAAGCACATGTAACTATCATTAGACCTATCAATTGATAAGTGTTAAGATCTGATATGAGGGTGTGTACAAATGTAAAAACTTGAAAACAATATGAATCTTTTTTTTAAACTAAAAATATGAATATATACTACAAGCAAGTACATTACTGATGGTGATCATTTAACAACTTAGATGAAACCGCTACGAGAAACTTTCACAAGGTTTCTTGGATAAATAATTGACACGTTTCATTTAAAGTGTATTTTTTTTAATTAAATGGTTTTAAAACATTAATGTGTATATTGAATTTCGCATTTATCATTGAATGATTAGCGAAATATAACTCGACTAAAATCTGATAGTGTGTACTATACTCTTTCCTTTGTTTAAAATTCTGCTATGTGAAAAAATAATTTCACTGTGGCAAAATTAAATAAATTAATACCAGGTCAAGAGTTAAGGTTAAAAATTATCACCGTATAAATTAAGTAAATTGTTGCATATTCCATTGCGACATGCAACAATCTTTTTTTTCACTTTCTCAGTTGTGGTGTCGTCTCAGTCGTGGTGCCGATGTCTCCCGTTTGGTAGGGGAGAGTTTAGGATCTTAAAGAAAGCAGTTGAAATTTTTTTAAAAAAATAAGAATGATAATGTGTCAGATAATGAAGTTGTTATATATGTTAGGTGGACAAAGATTTTATGGCCAAACGTGCCTAATAGCATTTGTAGAGAAACATTAAGGGGTTGTTTGGTAGAGTGTATTAAACAAAGTAATGCATGCATTAGTCTTGTGCATTACTAGTACCTTGTTTGTTATATTTTTTTAGCCTATGTATAACTAATGCAAGACACTCTATTGGGTATTGAGGTGTGTATTACTAATACCTCAAAATCCATAGTATTAGTAATGCAATGAATTCTAATGCATGCATTAGCATGATTAAAGACATAATTGCTCCTTAAAACTTTTTTCACATCCTTTCCACCATATTTGTGGAGGGTATTTTTGTAAACAAATACTATTTTTTTTTTAAAAAAGTATGCAATGCATGTTATTTTTAGTATACCAAACAAAACACTGCATAAGAAAAATCTCAGCATAACTAATACAAGCATTATTAATGCAAGCATTACTAATACATCATATTTTGCACTATTCTTATACACACTACCAAACGAGTCCTTAAGTCTAGTCAGTATCTAGGTGTGTTTTGCTAATCATTGGGTTCAGGTATGAAACTGAAATAATTTGAGTTTTGACTCTTAACGCTTTAAAGAATAATCCAAATAATATTGACACCACCTACAAAATCCTTCCTACACCACAACAAATTAAAAGAAAGAAAAATCATGCACATCAGCACATGCAATAGCTATATCGCATATATATAAAAATGGTCAATATCATGAAAACTCTTAACATCACGACGAAGGAAAGTTTTAGAAACTCAACAAAATATAAAATTAAAAAACATATAGAGCTAGATTGTCTTTCAAAACACTCTAAAGATGTTTTCCAACTACAGCTGCTGGTCAATTTTTAGAAATAATATGTTCAATTAAATTAAATTTTGAACTTCTTCCCCATTGTTCTACTTTTAAACTATACTATTTTCATCACCTAATCCATCAATATTTTTCCTATATATACATCAAATCTTTGAGCTAGTTTTCATCCAACTATACTACAATATTATTCTATATTTCAAAGAAGATAAAGAGGCATCCAAATTTGATGGCTGCTTTTCCATCATTAGTTCCTATATCAATGTTGATTATTGCTATTCTAGCATTATGTCTAATCCCTCAGCCTGCACAAGCCATCACCAGACACTATGAGTTCAATGTATGATACATATCAAAAGCTATGTTGCTCGGACTCTTCAAAAATGTCAGCGGGTGCGTGTCCGATTCTCCAAATGTAGTGTATTTTTTGGAGAATCTGACGCGGATGCTGCATCGAAAGTGAAGAGTCCACGCAACTTAGATCAAAAGTGCATTCTACTTCTCTTATACTATATCAAATGTGCATATTTTTCTTACTCTTGCTAACATATTTTCTTCTTTTTTGAATATTTTTATTTATGTAGATTACAATGCAAAATGTGACAAGATTGTGCCATACAAAGAGCATAGTGACTGTCAATGGAAAATTCCCAGGGCCTCGTATTGTGACAAGAGAGGGTGATCGTCTACTTATAAAAGTCACCAACCATGTTCCTAACAATATTTCCCTTCATTGGTAAAATTTTTGGACCATACATGGTTTTTTAGTACATTTGGCTATTTTATGCAAATGTGCCCTTTTTAGATCACCATTTAAATTTCGTCACTATATTTAAAAGTTATGCAAATATAGCCCTTAGCTTGGGACAGACAAAACATTAGATTATCGTTTAACGTCTACAAAATTTTAGACCGTGACTTAACGTTTTCTCATAAGATTTTCAGTTTGGTCAAAAAACATATGTTAGCAGTGGTCTAAGACTAACAGATCCATATAAGTTACAAGATAAATAAAAATAGGTCCATTTACTAAACAATGGTCCCAAAAAGGGACAATCGGCAACACGATACATTTTTGTTCTTTTTATATAATTAACTTAAATATATATTGACATTTCAAAATTTTCGTACACTATAAGCATATTTTAACCTGTTATATTACGTTAACTGCCTTATTTTCCATATAACTAATCACACTTATTGTAACAATTACGTGTAGTTATTTTTTAGGTGATCATATAGCGTAAAAAAATCTTTTTACGCTATTTGTATATAGAAGTTAAACTCTTTTTTAGGTGATCATATAGGATTAATTTCTTTCTTCTTCTTTTTTCCAATTGAACAGGCATGGAGTTAGACAACTTCGTAATGGATGGGCAGATGGACCTGCATATATAACACAATGTCCCATTCAAACTGGCCAAACTTATGTATACAATTACACAATTGTTGGCCAAAGAGGAACTTTGTGGTGGCATGCACATATTTCATGGCTAAGATCTACTCTTTATGGTCCTCTAATTATCCTTCCTAAGAGAAATGTCTCTTACCCTTTTGTCAAACCATACAAGGAAGTGCCTATCATCTTTGGTATATACTCAATTATCCATCTATATACACAAAATTAAAATTAATTTTTATGATCCAATAGTTTCTCCATCTAGATTATATATTCATTGGTGAAATGTTGTTGATGTTTATTAGGAGAATGGTTCAATGCTGATCCTGAGGCCATTATTAGTCAAGCTCTACAAACTGGTGGAGGCCCAAATGTCTCTGATGCCTACACTATCAATGGCCTTCCAGGGCTCTTGTACAATTGCTCTTCAAAAGGTACTTTTAGTATATATGTATACTAAATATACAAGATTTTATACTATTGATATATATTCGATATGAGTTAACTTTATCGGTTGTAGCAGTTAACTTGTTCTATTTCCAAGATTACAAATCTCACATTTTAAGGAGGGTTACTTGTAAATATCCACCGGATGACCTGGTTGTAACTTTTTTTTGTTACACTAACGATGTATATAACTTAAACTCTATAACAATGTCATGCTTCTTATATAAAAATTAGGTGTAGTTGACTTTTAAATGACCATATAACTTTTAACACTATCGTTGTTCGTTCGAGTCGAAGTCATATAAATCGTCAGCGTACGAAAGGAAATTTTTACACCATCAGGTCATGTTTACCTATTGTAGTAAGTAACATGTCTTATTTTCAAGATTATAGAAACTACAATTTATTTTAAAAGCTTATCTATGCATATTAATTTGTTAGATAATTACCAGATAGTATAAAAAAAAAAAAAAATACTAACGGTGTATATACCTTAAACGTACCCCTATTATATTAAGTTTCGAGGTGTGTTTTAATATGTAAATGGTGATAGTTCAGGTAGGAAAAGAGAACAACTCATAATTGAAGCGTGAAACTCGCGAAAAAATGATAGTTGAGATGTGTTTTTGACCATTAACTCTATTCCATCATACTAACTTGTGCTCTATGAATGGTTTGTGGCAGATACATTCAAGCTAAAGGTCAAGCCAGGGAAAACATACCTTCTAAGAATGATCAATGCTGCACTCAATGATGAACTTTTCTTCAGCATTGCAAATCATACACTGACAGTAGTTGAAGCTGATGCATTATACATCAAACCATTTGACACTGAAACAGTACTTATAACACCAGGACAAACCACAAATGTGCTTTTGAAAACCAAATCAGAATACCCTGATGCCACTTTTCTCATGTCTGCTAGACCCTATGTCACTGGCCAAGGCACATTTGACAACTCCACTGTTGCTGGAATTCTCGAATACGAATCACCAACACTTCATTCGACTAAATCAGTGAAGAAAATTCCCCTGTTTAAGCCTATTTTACCTCCGTTAAACGATACTTCCTTTGCTACTAATTTCAGTAAAAGGCTTCGAAGTTTGGCTAACTCTCAATTCCCTGCTAACGTTCCACGAAACGTTGACAAGAGGTTTTTTTTCACAGTTGGCCTTGGCACGAACCCTTGTGACAAGAACCAAACCTGTCAAGGTCCTAACGGGACCAAATTTGCTGCATCGATAAATAACGTGTCATTTGTACAGCCTACAATTGCTCTGCTTCAATCTCATTTCTTTGGACAATCAAAGGGTGTTTATATCCCTTATTTTCCTATTAATCCATTGAATTGGTTCAATTATACTGGGAATCCACCAAATAACACAATGGTTAATAATGGTACTAAAGTTTTGGTACTTCCTTTTAATACAAGTGTTGAGCTAATCATGCAAGATACAAGTATTCTTGGTGCTGAAAGCCATCCCCTTCACCTTCATGGCTTCAATTTCTTTGTTGTTGGCCAAGGTTTTGGTAATTTTGACCCTAATAAGGATCCTGCTAAATTCAATCTCATTGATCCTGTCGAAAGGAACACTATAGGTGTGCCATCTGGCGGTTGGGTCGCTATTCGATTTTTAGCAGATAATCCAGGTAATTAGTAGACTAAATTATTTTATCTGTTCCATTTTATATGACACTATTAGTACTTTTTTAGCTTGTTTGACAAAAAGAATACCTTTCTGTGTTTGAAAATTGAATAATGACATGATTTTATAGCCACATACACAACTGTCGTGACATGTTAAAGACACAAGTTCCAAAAGCTTTTCTTTCTTTATTAAGCACAGTGTTTAGTCAAACAGTGTCACACGACTTTGAGAATATGTACATTAGTGAAATTTAAAAAGGATTAATGTAATTAATGGATGTTTTGAATTATGTTGTAGGTGTTTGGTTCATGCATTGTCACTTGGAAGTGCATACAAGTTGGGGATTGAGGATGGCATGGCTTGTTTTAGATGGAAAGCTTCCCAATCAAAAAATTCTTCCTCCTCCATCTGATCTTCCTAAGTGCTGATTTCCTAAGTTGCACGGACTTTTCACTTTTGATGTCGCACCTGTGTCGGATTCTCCAAAAATACACTACTTTTGGCGAATCTGACACACGCGTTGACATTTTCGAAGAGTACGAGCACATAGTGATTTCTTATTTTCCTCTTTGTGTTTTGGGTGTGTGTGCTTTAACATTCATTTTTGTTGTAACTAACTGGCCTTATCATGGCATGGTCTAAGGAGAGGGTGAAGAATTGACTGTCTTTTGTAATTTACTGACCGACTGTTATATTCTATGCAAGTGAGAATAAATGGTTTTTGTTCCTTAATACTCTCTTCGAGTCTCCGTCTCAATTTATGTGACACTGTTTGACTTGCCACAAAATTTAAGGGAAAAAAAAGAATACTTTTAAAATTTGTGATCTACAACATATTATAGACATTTCTGTGACTATAAATTATTTAATTAAAGATTAAAAAAATGAATGCTTTTAAAATTTATAAAAAATGGTTGCAAAATTGGTTGGTCGTAGTAAAGTACGTGACATGGTTCTTGGTGGGAGAGAAGTGTTGGGGTTAGGCACAAATCGAAGCCTAATAAAACTAAAGTTCAATAAATGTTATAACTCCAATATTTGTCTTTAAATTGTATATGTGATTAAAAGTTTATCATTTTAATCTAATATATAAATTATATAATTGACACGAGATGCTCCCTATGTTTCCTTTTAGGTGTTTAGTTTTAGTTTGATTGAATAAGGAATGAATGGAATTAAGAGAAATATTGAATTTGATGTTCTTAAACTAATATGTACTAATATATCAAAATATTTGTTTGAATTTGTGATGTTAAATATGTCGATATTACTAGAGATAATAGTCAAAATATATTTGAATTATCACTATTTCGCGAGTTTCATATTTTAATTATCAGTTGTTCCATTTTTCTATCTGAATTATCACCATCTATCCTTTTTTTTTTTACTTGAACTATCATTATTTATGCATTAAAACACAGCTCGGAGCTAAATAAGCCAACTATTAGTGTTGTTTCATTTTCCTACCTAAACTATCACCGTCTATTCAACTACATGTGTTTAACCACATGCTGATAGTTCATATACAAAAAGGAAAGAACTGATAATTTGGGTGTGAAAATCGTGAAATAATGATAGTTTAAATGTGTTTTTGATCATGAACTCTTATTACTAATTAGAGAAAGAATCCTTTTTTTCAATCAAATTAAAAAAAAAAAGATTTAAGAAATTGGGATAAATATAAAGCTTATGAAACTTGGGTTTGAAGAAATAATATTTAAAAAATAATGGAATTGGTTGGTAGTAGTAAAAAATACTTCACAATTTCGCATTGTTTTAGGTGGACAAAAAGTGTTAAAAACTTAGACCAACCGGACATTTTCTGCTAATAAAAGAAACTTCATGAACCCAAAATCACAAAATTCCAAACATGCCCCCCCCCCCCCACTTGTCTCCGTCTACTAGATCCAACCGCCGTTAAATTTCCTCGCCGGCGGTGATCCTTTCCGACGCCGGTGAAATGAAACGTGGCAGCGGATTATCGTTCCACGTCACCGTCGTCATAGCCGCCATTGTCTTCATCTACTTCTCAACGGTGTTCGTTTTCATTGATCAGTGGTTTGGGATTTGGTCTTCCCCCGGTATGCTTAACACCGTCTTCTTCACCGTTGTTGCTGTTATGTGCATTTCCAATTATGCCCTTGCTATATACACCGATCCGGGTCGGGTTCCTAGCTCATTTGTACCCGACGTTGAAGACCCTGATAACATTGTTCATGAGATCAAACGCAAGGTTTTGGCTTTTCTTTCAAAAGAATTTATTTTTTTATTTTGGTTTGAATTATTAGCTTGTGTTTTACAGTTCTGCCATTTTTTTTAGTTCTCATTCTATATATATATATATATACAATATATATATGTATATATATATAATGTATATGTTACTTCAATTTGTATTTTTGCTCAGTGGAAAAATGTTTTACCTTGAGAATTATTTTACAGTGTTTGGGTTGGATTTGGGAAAATAAGTAGGATAAATATGGTAATAATAGTATACGGTATAAGATACTCCCTCCTTTTCAATTTATGTGGCACATTTCGGATTTCGAGATTCAAACAAGTCTATCTTTGACTATAATTTTTTTCATATATCTTTTAGATATTTTGAACGGTCAATTATTGTGATTTATAGCACTTTTTACGTAGTTTTTAAATATATAAAAAAATAAATCAAAAAACTTGAAAGTTTCGTGTCCAAATTAATGATCAAACTTAAACGGTTTAACTCTCGGAAAGCGAAAAGTGCCACATAAATTGGGACAGAAGGATTATTGTTTAGTGCTAATTAGTGTACGGGCCAGCTTGCGCACACCTGATTAATTCCACGGGCTACCTGTCACATCCCACCGACAACAGGTACTGGGTAACTCTGTCCATTAAGGCTAGGATAGATGAGAAGAAATCACCTTGTATTTTTATCTCTGATGGGGTTTGAACGTGAGACCTCATGGTTTTTAACCCACTTCATTGACCACTAGGTCACACCCTTGCGTGCTGTGATAATTTCAAGTATTAAAGAAAATCTGTTAGTGTTGAAGTCATATTTAGTGATTTTTGGGGAGGAAAATGACTATAGGATGATAATTTACATACCAGACTACTGCCTGAATAGAACCTTGTTTGAATTTAGTGACTACCTCATCCTTTAAGTCACTACTCCATTTGATGTGGTGTTTCCTTACCTAGAGAACGGTTAAGAATATAAAAATGTAATCTTCATGTAAGTCTTCATTCAACTATTGGAGAACTTGGGGAAAAGAAAGCATTCCGTCGAAAAATCTTGCTTAACATGTGATTTCTGTTGCATATGCTAAGTGAAGGAGAGATATGGCTTTGGTGTACTAGTTTGGCTCTTCACTGTGCTTGTTGCCAAATTTTAAGGTTGCGGAGACTAATTTCCCAAGTATTAAGGAGATTACTTATTGAGCTATGATGAACATTTAACTGTCAAAGATACGGAGTTAGAGGTAATTACAAGAAGTAGCATATTCTAGAACCGAGTCAAAACATGTCTACTGTGTATGAAAATTCAATACTAAGTAGTAGTATTTATAAATCTGAAGAAAGGATGTTTCTGTTCTGCTAAACACTCCTTACTTTGGTGGTCCTCCAAATACTTTTCAGACCATTTATTGATGTTTTTCCCATCTTCTCAAATCATGGAACTGAATTCATTTTTCTGGACAATATGGGAATGAAAAATGTGACTGGTGCAAACACCACTTGCTCGTCCTTTCTTGATACTTCAGCTAGCAGTTATACCAACTATAGATTACTGCCTTAGCTCTATGGATTGTGAAATTTCCAGTAAATGTTATTCCCTCATTGCGTGATTGCTTCTTTATTGTGTTAATTTCACCTACCATGTTGTTTATCTATAGAACCAAAAAGTTACTTTTCTTTTAAGTTTTAAACTTCTTTTTCTTTAGAAGGTAAGGTATTATTAAGTATCAACAATACCAGCTCTAAGACTGTACTGTAGCTTATAATGTGCAAGCATGAACTCAAAAAATTAAATTTCCCAATCTATTTTGGAGGAATTCTGTGAAGTCTAAGATAGATTCTGCCTTATTAGAAGTTCTTGTTACACCAAAAGGAAAGGAAAACTATACAGTTTCACTTAATCTTCTGAATTGAGTTAGTTTTGGCTTCAAAACATCGCATAATTATCTCCTTCGAAACTGTCCACCATATACAATACAAGTAGCAACGGGATTAGAGATTTTGCACATGTGGCTGCGCATACTTCAACCAGCGCTGGTATTCTAGTAATTTATCATGTTTTAATCTTGAATAGCAAGAAAAGTAGTTTTTTGATGCTCTAATCATGACAGTTTTGATTACTATAGTAGTTTATCGATCCTCTATTCTCAATGAAGTTTTAAGGACCTGATAGTTCGTCAACATTTCTAACATCTGGTAATCTCTTATATTTTACAGAATCCCTATAATAATGTTATCAGAATATAAAAGTATATGCATAACCAATAATTCTTTTTGAGCAATATTTAGTATTGCTAATTAAATATTTTATTTTTTGATCAGATAACGTGAAACTAAATTACATATTCTATCAACTGCGAGTACTATTCTGCATGAATTTTATTTTTGAAACAAAAAGTTGTAATGAAGCTCTCATTAGTGGCTGTGAAGTAGTAATATACTTTATTTGATAGTATCAAGTTTGTGTTCGAACTTGGGGGATGTAATTTTGTTCTATGAATTATTCTACAGGGTGGGGATTTGAGATACTGCCAAAAGTGTTCCCTTCATAAGCCTCCACGTGCTCATCATTGTCGTATATGTAACAGATGTGTACTACGAATGGTATGCCTAGTCTATATTTCTATTATTTCTTATCTTGATGTACTGCATATTGAACTAAAAGTGTTTCATTTTGGATATAAGGATCATCATTGTGTGTGGATGAATAATTGTGTGGGCCATGCGAACTACAAGATCTTCTTCATCTTTGTTATGTATGCTGTTGTTGCTTGCGTATATTCCCTGGTAAGTTTGCATTTTGGCACTCTTTGTACTATATATTACTTCGGATGGTATGACTGTTTTTTGTTTCACAAGTACATTCTAGCTTCCATTGTTGCTGACATCTATTAATGCCATGCTTGTTATTATGTATAATATGGCTGATCAAGTATAAACTGATATTTGTTTTCTACCCTCAAGTCTCAACCTTTAAAGTCTTATTTGCATATCTTCAGGTTTTGCTTGCTGGTAGCATAACTATAGACTCTTCTAAGGATGACCTGCAAAGTGAAGGCTCTTACAGAGTTGTATATGTAATTTCCCATGAATATTTTTTGTTCTTTATTATTTTTTGATTTGTCAATTTGTTCAAGCTTTATTCCTGTTGATAGATTATCTCAGGGCTTATACTGGTCCCCCTAAGTTTGGCACTTGGCTTTTTCCTGGGTTGGCATTTTTACCTGATTTTGCAAAACAAAACAACAATTGAGGTTTGTTAACTGCAATATCATATATCATTCAATTCTTTTCCGTGGCATATTATGTGTACAAGCACTAAGAAGGTTATTCATGCTCTCCAGTACCAAGAAGGTGTGAGAGCGATGTGTGTTGCTGAAAAGGGAGGTTATGTCTATTCACATCCATATGATCTTGGTGCATACGAGAATTTGATATCAGTAAGAGATTATTCCTCTTGCTTTCTCTCTTCCACATTTTTCTTCTCCTCTCTTTCACTATAACTTTCTTCTTTTGCTGTATGTAACTTTCTTGTTTTACAATAGAATATCCGTTGAGACGCATGTGCTTTATCGCACTTGTTATCTATTTATGTCAATGTTTGAATTGGTTTTCCTTGGCAATGCAGGTTCTAGGTCCAAATGTTCTTTGCTGGCCATTCCCCTCCACAAAACATATTGATTCTGGTCTGCGTTTCCGGACAGCATTTGATAACGTACCTGGGACGCCAGCATCAAAATGAATGTTTCGCAGAGATGTAAAGTGTTTGATCGCCAAAGCAGCATGGCGCAGCTGTGCAAGTCTAACTTTTCCTTGTAAAGTAGCAGCTCTACTCTTCGATAAAGGAGCGAAGAAGAGCCCTGTTTCAGACTGCCAAACGGTACCATACAGAGGCAGTCATCAACTTTTTGTTTTCTATCGGTTCTAGAGATGTTCGGTCCTCCATCGGCAGTCGCATTGTAGTCTAAGGTAACAAGAGAATTGAAGCAGTTGGGACATAGGATACTAGCATTGTTCATAGTTGGGGTTATTTACATCATGTACAAAAAGTTCCCTTTCCAAGCTAACTTAGAGCATTCTGTTGTAGCTCAAATGGTTGTAGTACACTGTACATGCAACTAAAATGTGTAATGTTATCAACTTTTTGTAGCAATATTGTTCAATATTTTTTGGGCAAATGTTACCTGTATTGTTTGATTTTTCACAAGCTTTATCAGGATGGAGGATTTTTTCGGAACAAATTTTATTTAGTTTATAATATTTGGAGGTCTTAACTTGAACAGACATCTCTTATGAAAAATAATGAGTATACAAGGACTTTCTGAAGTAATAGAAGGTAATTTGCAGTATATTGAGCTTTGTTGCATCTTGAGGGAAATTACTCATAAACCATGGTACCAAAATGAAGTCTTCTCTTCTTCAATCTTATAGAAATGCATAATACGCAAATAGACATTTTAACTTGATCTTAATTAGCAACTAAACACGTCACCTTTAAGAATATACATCTAGATACTTTAATTTGATCTAAGTTGGTCTCATAAACACTCAATTTTGAGAATGCACTCCCTTAAAGATGTCTAAATGTATATTTTCAAAGTTAAGATATTTCACGAGACACACCTATATCAAGTCAGAATGTCTAGATGGTCACAATGAAAATTAGGTTATTCAATTGCTAGTGAAGTCAATTTAAAATGTTTATCAATATATTATGCTTAAATACTAAACCAACTCCTTGAACTTATCAAAATATTTCATTTAGATACTTGAACTAAGTCTTGTTCCAATTGAACACGTCAACTCCTAATAAAGTGTTCCAACTAGACACTTTCGGTTCAAATTTTATAAATTCTTTTTACGTGTGTTCTCATTCGTCTACTATGTAATTAAATTAATCACATAAAATATGTCATTTCCTTTAATTATACGCATTCGCCTTGATAAGTAGTAAAACCCCAAATATTTTCTTCTTGAGGTTGATGTATATAACTAAAAGAAATGACGTATTTCATGTCGTTAACTTAGTCATCTAATAGACAAATGAAAATATGCATAAAAAAAAATTCAAAATTCGTATCGAAAGTGTCTTATTGGAATACATTATTAGGAGTTGAGTTGTTGAGGTGTTCAATTAAAATAGAATTTAGTTCGAGTATCTAAATAGAATATTCTGACAAAGTTTAAGGGTATAACTATGTATTAAGCCTATATATATTATAGCCTGTTTGGCCAAGTTTATTTTTTTTCAAAAGTGCTTATTTAAAAAAAAATGAGGTGTTTAGCCAAGCTTTTGGGAGAAAATAAGTACTTCTGGAAAGTAGCAGAAGTTGTTTTTCATAAGCTAAAAAAAGTAGCTTGTTCCTAAAAGCATTTTTTTGAAAAATATTTTTGAGAAAAATATACTTAAAAGCACTTTTAAACAGCTTGATCAAACACTAATTGCTTCTCAAAATTAATTTTTTTTTAAAATGCTTATGAAAAAAGCACTTTTAAAAATAAACTGATTTAAAAAAATTGGTCAAACAAGCTATTAGTGTGTCTTCCTTATTTTTGTAACAAGTTTAGGGGCAGCATGTATTTTTCCAATCTTCTTGTAACAAATTATAGCTCAATAACCATTCATTCTCACCATAAACCCAAGTAATCAAGAAATTCACACCAAATGTCATCTTCCTCTCATCCATTAATGGCGCTAACTTTCTCCCTCAACAACAACTACTCCCACTGTAAACCCTTTTCCTTAACAAAATCCAATTTCAGTTCGTCATCTTACACGAAGCAGCAATCAAATCTTCTCTTTCCACTGAGAAAAGTAGCTTCATTTTCCAATACTCTACCACTTACCTTTTCGGTTCCTCAATTAACCATAATTAATGGCTTCTTTTTTTCTTGTAGAAATACAGGCAGCAGAGTCGGAGCTTATGTATAATTAGTGGGTCGGGTTCCGGCGAGAGCAACTCTCAAGGTACGTGGCGCACAGTCGGAGCTAAAATTTTGAGTTTATGCGTTTCTGAATTTTAGAAAATACAGCTTGTCGGGTTCTTGATAAATTATTTATACTTGTTAAACGGAAAGAACCTAAATAGCCCTCCACTCCCTAATTAAACTAAAAATAGCCCAATGTATAATATGTGTATGATTGTGTATAATCAGTGTGTAGTCTATGTATATCGGCTAGAAAAAATAAACAGTAAATTTGCCCTGCCATTTGTGTAAAGATCTCATTTTTAAAGAAAAATACAAGTTTTGAGCCAAAACTATTGAGTTCTGTCGAATTCGTGGGCAAAGTTGTAGCTCCGCCCCCGGTTAACAAGTCAATGCGTGGACCACTTTATGCACACGCATACATAAATATAAAGTATGCCTAAAATTAAGGTGTTTGTTTACCTTAATTTAATTATGGTTAAAATATACTCTAGTTGTATAATTTCAATCCGAGAGAGTAGCTGCAAGGAGAAAGACTTACATGCACAGAGTGTGTTCACCAAATTGTGTTAAATTAAGGGGAAAATACATATAAATTATAATTCATCATGATTATGTGATGATAAGTTTATGTAAACGGCACATGTTAAGCATTTAATCGTTCAATACAAACATCGGATGCATGTAAGTTTTTTCTTGGTAAAACTGTATAAGTGCGCACAGTGCTATGAGTTGGATCTTCAATTTATTTGCCGGGGAGGGAGATTCTGTTATAAAAAATGGTAATTTGGAGAATAAAATTTGGCTATGTCAATGACATTGTCGTTAAGGAGCTCTGTCAGTTATAAACCGCAATAGAGAAAAAACCCAGCTTAGGAGTAGAAAGTAAAGTTGTTTTCTATGTCATTGTTCACTATGTGCCATCTATATATATAGGTGTTGCTCCAACAACTAGGTAGCGGCTAGTTTCCAACGGATACAATAGGCCTTTATGGTTCGGCCCTTCCCCACCCCGTGCATAGGGGAGCTTTAGTGCACCGGGGTGCCCTTTTAGTTTGTTACGGCTAGTTAGAAAATTTCATGAGGAGACAAAATAATGAATGATAAGTAATGAAAAATAGGGGACACTTCCTTTTGAGATACCCACAATTTCCAACAGATTTTGGGTCTAAGAAGTTGTTTCAGATGTTGGGATTGCATTTTGCTGAAATTTGGTGCTTGTTTTTTGAATTCAGATGATGAAGTAGATAATTTGGGGGTCAAAGCTGCATTATCAATGCTCAAGTTCTATAAAAGTAAGTTGTGGATATTCTTAAGCCAAAATTTAACATTTTTGTTCTCCTAATTCTATTCAGCTGTTTCAAATTGCTCACTTCTACGGTATAAAGACCAGCAGGACTGTGTAACCGTTGACTGTTAAGCAGGGGAAATTTCACCAATAATGCCAAAAAGTTGCCGCTATATACCAACATGCAGTGAATACTCCATGATCGCTTACAAGAAATATGGAGTTGTTAAAGGGACAGTCTTGACTGCCTGGCGTCTTTGTCGCTGTAACCCTCTAGGTAATGATGTTTCATCATTGGCTTAAAACTCTGAGGTCACTCTGAATCTGAGGAGCTATTTTATGCTATCCTGCTTAATGAAGTAAAATTTAGCATGTTATATTCTTAGCTTCGAGTTAGATACTTCAAACTTTGTTGATAAATCGTGGAGTGAGATCTTGGTATGTCGCTCATACTATATTTTCAAACAAGACAGGAGGATCTGGTTTTGATCCCCCAAGATGGTTCGATGAGGAAACTCCACCGCAGGAATAACACTTAATACTCCATTAAACAGAAATACAGGTATCTGGCTTTTGATAATGCAAAACCTTGATATTGTAAAAAGTATATAAGCATTGTTTATGGTATTTGTAATGCAGGTCAAAGTAGCGCTCTTCTCTAGCTGATGTTAAATAGAATATGCCTTGTTTTTTCGATGCAGTTGACTTCTATGTCTTTTTAATAGTTTATTTTGTAGTAGGTCCTACGCAATCAGTTTGAGCAAAAACTCATTAATGATGAAAAGCTCATCCAATTCGTATAAAATGCAAGTCTTTGGTGTTTTTAGAGAGTAATGCTAAGCATTTGAGCAGCAAATCTAAACCAAACCTGCAGCAGACCACATTTGAAAGTTACTTATTTTTGTTACTTAGAGATTCATACACCACAGTTTAAATTCACTGTTGTAATAGAATGACACATCCAGAAAAGTAACTCTATACAGAATTGTTAGCAAACATCTTACTTTTACTTGCAGCATAATGTCTTCAAGTTCTTATGCTCTTTGTGTGCCTAACAGTCTTAACACACTGGTTGGGAATTGTGGTAGACATCCATCTTCATATGGCCCCTTCCGATAATTTACGTCTGCAACAATAGATTGGCAGGACTTTAAGATCAAATGCGACGTCTCCAATTAATTTGGAGATGAAACTTTTAAACTGAGCCTGCAGATAGAATCTTAGTCAAGACTGCGCCTCAATTGGAGTAAAAAGTTATGCTTGACTGTATCAACTAGGAGATATTGCATTTGGTCTCCCTTGTCCTGTGGTAGCACTTTTAGCCCTGTAATGTATTTGAAGTGGCACATTTGATCCTATTTCAAAAGGGACCAAAAGCGCGAAACTCTTGTTCTTTATGCTGCAGACAAGCTTTGAGGTAAGTATGAAGTGACTTGAGTCATTTTTATTGTACCTAATATCTGGATTAGACCAGAAACCAAAGCTTAAAAGATCAGTTTACACTTAGATCTCTACTAAGACTAGTCTATTCTATTGTGAACAAGCTAATATCAAGACTTGATTGAGTTGCTTAGTTTGTTCAGAATTGTTTCCCTACTTCTTTCTTACTCACTGGTTATTCATGAACATGTCTCTCCTAGCTCATTACCTATTGGCACGATAAATTACAGGTATAATCTCAAATCTGAAGGTCATTCTCGGTTAAATTTTACGTTGAGTTGGACCAGAAATAACAGCGATTTGATCTTGTGTTCAACCAGTACTCTATAGCTAACGGAATGAACTTTGCCATGAAGTTTCTGTTTGCTGCCCAAGCTAAAAGCTAACATGAGAAGTGTTGAACATATTATTGTCTCATCTCATAAGACCATATCTAACACCTTGCTGAATGATTTGCTTAAACAAACAAAATTAACAGACTTAGGAATGATAAGAAAGACGATCAATTAACCGCACAATTATCATAAAACTACCACGTTAAGTACATATTAAGTTAATTATTCCACTCAAATCTCAAAACAAACATTAAAAAACTGATCTATCACGCCATTTCACTTAACGTCATACGGATTCTACCTTTCTGGTGCGTTATTTTCAAATCTCTTATTAGAAAATGTAACTAAAAATAAATTTAATTAAGGTTTACAAAACCAATGGATCCCCTTTAGAAAGAAAGGAATGAAAAAAATTCCACCTTAAAGATTATCAAACACCTTTGGCTCAATGAAAGTTCAGTTAGCGTCTCATTTCATAAATTTTTTAGCCCATGTTTCATATTTTCGGATTCACCAATTTATGAAACAAGAAGTTGCACAGAGTTTGAGTCAATTGTGAGGCACAATGTAAAAGTATTTGAAATAGTATGGTTAGGTCTTCAGGAAATCTGTTTCCAACCCTTAGAGTTTTGTATTTGAACCTACATACATGAATTTACATTTGCTATTTAATGCTACTTATATTGCGACGAGTATAAGAAAATCTCAAACCCATACTTTAAAAGTGCAACCATATGTACAAAAATTTTATCAATCTCAAGATAGATAAAATGTAGAAATTAACTCCCTGGGAAAAGAATGCAGACCTAATATAGGCCTAATACAGTAATTGAGAAAAAGTACTGCAAAAAAGCACAAGATACGGATGAGAGAAACAACTAATTATGCAGAAACCACTGAATCTTCATATTGCCAGGGGTTGAATTCGATCGTTTTAGCGTCAACCTCCTCAACCTGGTCAGAACTATCAATAGCAGCGCGGTGTTCGTGATATTTGCCATTGTACTCGTACACCTCCAAGTCACCCCAAGGTGTAGGACAAATTTCATTCGATAAGTTGAACCATTTTGGTTTGAATTCGTCGCCCTTGGCCTCTCTTGTTCTCCTGTCAGCTCTCTGCCTCTCCTCCAAACTGAATAGATAAAACCAAATACACGAGTAAATGGTAAATTCAGACAATTGTGGCTGAATAGTAAAAATTAACCATGCACTGAAGGAAGACGTCAGGCAGGAGAGGGCTTGTTATTTTCTTGTTCGACCAAAAAATATTTTGCCAATGGTAAAAGTACGAATTTTATGATGCAAGTTGAACTGTTTGTTTAGCTCTGTAATATCAACTAGAATAGACAGGAATGTTCATTTCTTTGTCCCCTCTGTCCCATCCAAGTGCGTTAATGAAGCTTAGAATAGATCAACAACAACAGACTCGGTGTAATCCCACAAGTGGGATCTGGGATTAGGATGTACGCAAAACTTACCCCTACCTTGAATTGTGGCAAAAAAACAGTCTATGATCAACACGGAAATGAGATCCTTGGACAAACCCCAAGTCCATTCCGGGATGACAATTCGATACACTGAAGGAAAACAAATTGGATGGTCGTCTTTTAACATCAAGACCTAAAAGACCATGTGCGCAAATGTGACTCACAACAAACAATGGCGTACCCAGGAATTTATACAAGGGGATTCAAAAATATTACTTGGTATTTGAGCCTATGACCTAAAGCAACTTTTGAAAACCCTCTTCGCACTTGACTAGAACTTACCTTGTGTCAAGGGTATAATCGGCAGAAAAGTGGAGTCTTTGTTATTCAGACCACAATTTCATGCCACAGAAAGGTCCTCCAATCCTCTAGATTTGATATTTGAAATTCTAAAAGAGTTCACTATGCACACAAAAACAAAGTAAACATGTAGATTGACCAAAAGACACCTTAGAGAGAGAGGGGGGCATACCGGCTCTTTTCTGAACTAGCTTTGGACACGTCACCTTTCTCAAGTGCATAACGATCAGGGCGCAAGCGAGAATCAGATGCTAATAATTTCTTAGGTGCAGTATCAAAGCTGTTAATCTTGTGTGCAAAATATGTATACTGAAATTTGTCATTTTTAGGAGCTTCAGCAGCTTTCCAGACCTGAAATAAGCAAGAATTAGCATGTGAAAATATGAGTAAATTAATAGTCTGCGATTTCTACTTGACCACAATAATCATCATTTTAGATATCATAAGATGCCACCAAGCTTCATGCAACATGATGAACCAGAATACTTGCACCACGTAAGGTTTCAGTTTAAATAAATTCAAGAGCTGAATGTAAAATTAAAAATTTATCCCAACTTCAATGATATGCATACATGTGAACATGGCCTAGAGTGTCTTCGCCTCAACCTTTAACGTCTCTATTTCTAATATGTAGAAATAGCAGCACTTGTATATAAGGTGTATTTCTAAAATGGCCTAGAGTATTTTTGCTTCCACTTTCAATGTTTATATTTCTAAAATGTAGTCACAGCAGTACCCCTGTAGAGATGTCTAAGCATTATTTGCTCCTCTTATGAGATATACTTCACTTGGATAGTAAACTGAAAAGTTTGAAGTTTATTAGATCACAGGAATACACACACTTCGGAAGTATGAAAGTCTAAATGATTGATAGATATCATATAGCTTATGTCAGACATTTTAGGCACAGCAAAAAACTATGTCTTCTGTAAGCTCTCCTCTTTTTTTTCTTTCTCTACAAGGGGATTTGAGGGTCAAAAGTAGCAACGCTTACTATCACGTTAACTACAAGTCTACAGCAACAGAATTTACAATTTATGAATCTTATGTTTAAACTCGACCTTCAGATATTTGGACTATGTGGCTGGCTGGAGCAAGAGAAAGGCTTTCCAAATCAAGCATGGAGTACTTTGTAATCTATCCTAGCTACAATTTGGAAATTGAAAACATACTATTGCAAGCCCTGGAGGAATCAACATACTTCAAGTCATGATGAGAAAATTTAGCCAAAACAACAGAAAGATCTTGACCAGGGGTAACGATTAAACAAAGCAAACAGAATTTCAGCTTAGAAAAAATAAGGAAAAAGAAAAGTTGAATTGGACCAAGGGTTACTACTGAAGAAATAAGCAAAATTTCACCTCTTTCATAGTGCTGCCTGGTAGGGGTTCCCCTTCCAAATCACAGGGTTGATAACTTATACATTCGTTCCATTTTCCAGTCATCAAAATTTTGGGTTCTTCCTCACTGTTGTAAACATATCCATCAACTTCATAGCGACCAGCACTGCCAAAAACATGATAGTTAAGAAAAATTTAAAAGGAAAAAGGGGAAAAGAAGGAAAATATTTGATAGGCAATCAGGTTTATAAAAGAAAAAACACAGAAAAAATAAGAAACAAGGAAAATTTAAGTCGGAATATCTTCTGTACAACCTCTTATTGGCAGGGAGTATGTAGTTTAGTTGTCTTAGGACCCGGATATAGGAAACAGTTACGTTCACTTTTTCGATAGGCAATGAACCATTCACCCAGGGACAGAGCTCTGTGCAGGTCAGCTTGATAGACGCTAATATCGAAGTACAATAAGGAGATCGTATGCGATAGTTCGAAGCTAGTCTCATAACCTTTTTTTTTATCAAGTAAAAAGTATTTTCATTCAAAGCTACTCTGATAACCATACAGAAGGAAAGCTAGAAACATCAAACACTTTTACTCGGAGAAATAGAGAAAATGATAACATTAGTTGACATCATTTACTAAAGCCAGGGAGCACTAAACTGACAGTTCCTTTGATAGTGGAGAGAGTTGGCAATAAATCATAACCGCTATACGCAACAAGGGTTCAATCGCAAACCCACCAAGAAACTGGATCTCAAAGTCAAACCTTCAGAAGGAAACAAGGACAGGATTTCTCATCCTATTGTGAAACCATACTAATGGAAGAAGTAAGCTTCCAATTGAGACCTAATTGGCAGTTGGTGGAGTACCTAAAATCTTAATCATATCCTCTGGTATTAGAAATTTTATGTTGGGCATTTATCCCTTGAACTCTCTCTTCCACTCTGCGCTAATTTGAGCAAGGTCCGCGGCGTCCACCAAGAACTGCTTGGCGGTGAAGAAAGAGAGCAATCAGTACTTCCGTTGCTAAGCAAAGACCAGAATAAGTGAAAGAAATTTGAAGGAAAAACACATTCTTTTACGCAATGTACTGCTTGGTTCTTAATTGATCTGACGGGTAAATTTTCTAAAAGATCCATGGAAAGGGAAAGCATTCTACTTTGTTGTAATGAAACATAAAACAGGTGAAGAGAAGAGCAACAATATCATCAATCATACCCAAACCAGCCACAAGGTTGAAAATACAGCAACACTTTATCCCCTGTCGTCAAGTTTGTCAAAATCATCTCCCCAGGCGAATCGATCCATGTTCGTCCAAATATAAGATTGTGAACTTTTGTTGGAGGCGGCACCAAATCTAGGACAACCCCAGACTTTTTCAGTGTGAGCCTTGACCTGCACATCAATAGAATGAACCACAGTTGAAGATACAGAAGGACTTGGTTCGCAATTTGGGACATAACTAAGCATTTTTTTAGCTGGAACCAGAAATGGGGGACAGGCAACTGTAAAAATTATCTCCTAATTAAGCATAGAGTGGATAATGTAATAGGAAGGGGGGAAAAAGTGGTAGATGAATTGATGATCTCCCAATGTATAAAGTTTGTGCATGCTATCTCTTCAGCTATACTTCAGGAACAGGTTGCAAAAAGGCAATCACCTCATAGATAATTAGCTGTCAAATAATATATCTGAAACATTCTCCTGCATGCTAGTCAACATTCCCGCTACATCCTGAAGTTTACTAAATAGTTCCAGTTCTACACTTAAGCAGCACTCAGACTTGGCAAAAACAAATGGAACCATCATCCAGCCAGAAGTAAACTCGTAGTAACTTGCATTATTACATCTGTTACACAAATATGGACAAGTTTCAAACAGACCCTAGTGGTTAAACGAAGATGCTTCTATTTTTAAGGTGCCCCACGAGCAACTGCTCAAACTCCTTGCGTGATTATTGAAGAGCTATTAACTTCTTCCTCTCCAGAATTTTGGGTATTTTAAGGTTCTCTTAAGGTCTTATCAACAAAACAACGAAGTATGCTCTCTTAAACAGGAAGTTTGACATCCTAAAAAATAAAAAAAGGAAATTCGATATAATAGGTCCTACCTGCCAAGTGGATAGACTTCAACTGAGTTCCCCAAGAATTTGGACTTCACTTTCGAGGTTATATCATATTTGAAATGTTCGTTTTCTGCATGTGCTGCACCAATTGGGGGGTGATGACAAACCTGATATAGTAAAAGACTTAATATCATGAGCACAAAAGATAATAATAATAATTGACATCTAACAAGGAAACCATGGACAAGCTCAAAATTTGATCGGGGGGAAGAATTCACTCTACAACTCACCTGCTCGGCAACAAATGTGATTCCAGCATGGTTAACAAATTCATAAGTTTCACCAAGAATGGGGTTGAAGGGCTTCCATGTGCGTTGTAAGGCATAGTATACGGATATGAACCATGTTGCTGGAAAATCAAATTGTTCGTTGTTATCGTATTTAGTGAGATACTGAATTCAAAATAGGAGTGATGCTAAGCACTAAGGCAGTAGATTGTTTACCGGAATATACTAATCTCAGGTGTGGGTCCTCGCACTCATCTGCCAATTCCAGTAGATAGGAGTATTCCATCAACTGTCAATAGATCTACATCAGTACAATCCTCAACTAAAAACTAAAGCAAAAATACAGCAGTAAGCTGCAAGCCTGCAATTAATTGAAAACACACCTCTGCCATTTTTTGAAGGTTGGTCATAGGCTCACAAATAATAACTGGCAATGTCACCAGCGAGGTAATATCAGCGCCTATGTACTTTTGCATCATTTTCCAATAATTATCACGATCCTGCAAAAACCTCAGAAGTGTGAATACATTCCACAAAAATTCTACAATTGCCCTAAAAAAATTATTGGTGCTGCTGCACCTATTTAGTTGTCCATTTACAAAAGTCAGTTAATCATTAAGAATCAGAAACTATTCATTTTCGAATTTATAACTAAGTTAATATAATTTCCATAGGAGTCAAATGTGGTAAGAGGGGAAGAAACACCGGCTTCACGCTAGCACTCATCCGTCGCTTGGTTCTCCAATGAGGGAAGGTCTAGTATACAATTTTCTTATTCTTGCTAGAAGCTCCATCTCTCTGCTAACCACCCAGAAACTAGCATTTACACGAGTAAATAGCTTTCGAAGGAATATGTGGTAATTATCAATCCAAAAGCCAGCAGCATACATCTGTATCTGCTGACGGAAAGTTTTATTTGGAAGTGACTGCAAAGAGGAGATGAGGCAAAGCTTGGTGTGTCTCCTAGAGTTTTCGATAACTACGCGGAACAGAGGAAGGGTGCAGATATTAAGCTTTTGTCTTGTCCATAGGTGTTAGCCAAGGCAACATTCTTCCCCAAATATACTGGAGGTACAAACAATTTATTGAGCCAAAGGGGAGTAGGGGTTCCCATTCTCTTTACAGATTATAGAAAACCAGATAAATAATGAGAGAGCCATGCAAACACATAGGACACATACAACCCTTCGGGATTAGGTGGGAAGAGAGCTCATACCTCCTGCTTCCATCTTCCTCGTTGGGCTTCAGCACCAGCATCCTCATTGCCTCCTTCAGGATTTACGACTTCCAGTCCTTCATAACCAAGCATGCTGGAACAATAACAGCTTATGACTAAAACGCCCATAAAAATCAAAAGTAACTAAAACAAAGGAAAATATATGGTATATCATAAGATCTCAATTTGTCTAAATAACAGTGTTGCAGATTTGATGAAGATTGATCAAGAATGACAATGGAAACTGATGATATATTCATTCCCTAAAGCCCAATAAGATCCAAGAGAACAAATGAAAACCACTACATTGATAAAACTTCACACTTCTATTATCGGCATGCATAAATATTGAGTAACAAGATAATGGAGAAGCTACATAGAGAGTAAACTGTCACCATAACTTAAAGTTTCTTGCGAATTCATGCTTCAGAAGGAGGCAAAATTTACTTTATCATCCACATTTCATGTTTCTCGCCAGAAATAGTACAGGGATCTTAAACAGACAGGTGAGGGCCATGTTTTCGTACAAGATAAAGATGGTGAAGGCATAACTTCTCTTTGGAAACTGAGTACATGTAAAAGAAAAGAAAAGGGAAAATAAAAACAAGCTTGGTATATGAATATCAGGTTTCATAACAGTATTAAAGAATGATTGAAGCAACAGCCCAACAACTTTGCCTGTTCATTGTCCATTTGCTAACTCAGCTACAATTCCATTTACTTGTACAATAATAACAGGAGCACTTTCCACCCAAAACTAGTTTGACGAATGTTTTAAACTTCTGAACTATATCTTGTATGAGCAGCGAGTTCTAACCTCTGCTTGTCCCTCTTTCTTTCTGTTGGCAAGTGCATTGTGCATCAATTTTGTGATATTAAGCAGGATCTTAGTGAAATATGCAGCTATTAGCTGACTCAACCCAGTTAGAAGTTGGAATAAATCATATCAATAACTGCCAGATCAGCTAATTCAAAACTTGGGAATATTGGGGGGGAAATATCCTAAAACAGAAATTACAATTTAGAGCTTCCCACATCAGCAAAGCACCTAATTAGTAAAAGACACAAATTTAAGTAAACACAATAGCAAATATCAAACTTGCGAATATTGGGGGGTAAAAAATCCTAAAAACAAAGAATTACAATTTAAAACTTCCCACATTAGCAAAGCACCTAATCAGCGAAAAAACAACATATTTGAGGTAAACACAATAAGAAATATCAAAGTTGGAAACATTAAGGGGAAAAGATCCTAAAACATAGAATTACAACTAATCACTAAAAAGATAACATCTTTGAGGTAAACACAATAGCAAACATCAAACTTGGGAATACTAGCAGGGAAAATCCTAAAACAAAGAATCACAATTTAGAACTTCCCACATCAGCAAAGCACCTAATCAGTAAAAAGACAACATCTTTGAGGTAAACACAATAGCAAATATCAAACTTGAGAACAATAGGGGGAAAGATCCTAAAACAAAGAATTACAATTTAGAACTTCTCACATCAGCAAAGCACCTAATCACTAAAAAGACAACATCTTTGAGGTAAACACAATAGCAAATATCAAACTTGAGAATAATCAGGGGAAAAGATCCTAAAACACAGAATTACAATTTAGAACTTCCCACATCAGCAAAGCACCTAATCAGTAAAAAGACAACATCTTTGAGGTAAACACAATAGCAAGCATCAAACTTGGAGAAAATCCTAAAACATAGAATTACAATTTAGAACTTCCCACATCAGCTAAGCACCTAATCAGTAAAAAAAAAAAACATATTTGAGGTAAACACAACAGCAAAAATCAAACTTGGGAACATTAAGGGGAAAATATCCTTAAACACATAACTTCCCACATAAGCAAAACACCTAATCAGTTAAAAGACAACATATTTAAGGTAAACACAAGAGCAATTATAGCAAAAGCTAAATCAAAGTTCCCGATCTGCAGGCAAATTTTCAATTGACAGTAAACTTGGGAGCAAATACAATTAAAATTCCCATCTGGGTTTCCTTCAATTGTTTGGAAAGAAAAAGGATGAAACTAGGGTTTACCCATTAACAGATTTGGACATAGCACTTCCAATATTGTGCAAACTTGAAGCTAAAGATGAAAAGAAACCACCACCACCACCACCACTACCGCTTTGGTTCCCATCTTTGTTGGCCGCCATCGAATAAAAAAAAATTACAAAAATAAAAAAGGAGTCTTTTTTTCCTTGTTTTTTGACGAAAAACAAGAATTTCAAGCAAGATCTGCTGAACCCAGAATTTCGAAAATCAAAATTGAGGAAGAATTAAAGTGGTATTTGTGGGGTATTTGTAAACAAAAAAGATTGGGGAGACTACAGAGAGAAGAAAGGAGGAAGGAAGGTCAGTGGCGGGTCCTCTTTTGTTTTTTTATATAAAAAAATTAAAAAAAAGTACTCCTATTTCAAGTCAAAAATGACATTTCTAGCGATTAATTGAATCTTCTTTACTTTCCTCCGCCTCCACCAAAGAGATTTGTTTACGCGTCTAAGCTTCGAATCATACTATTCCCTCTGATCATTTTTATTTGTCACCATTTGTTTCACTAAAATCAATTTGAGTAATTTTTAGAATTAAGTTAAATTAGATTAATTTAATATTTTAAATTTAGATATTCTTATATTAATATAATAAAATTTAAAAGATTAATTAAAGTTTATATAGTTTGATTCTCAAGAAGCGATGCGTGACAAGTAAGAGTGAACGAAAGGAATATCATGTAATTATTAAGGGTCATTTGATAGACAAACTAAATTATTTCGAGATTATAGTCTTGTGAGTATATTCTTAGACTAATTATCTTATATGAGAGATAGGATATATAATATAAGGCGGAATACATAAGCAACCTTTTTAACTTGCCAGGTTTTTCCTTATAGGCATCCCAATAGGATCTTGTTCCTATTGAACCCCCGAACTCATCATAAAATGTGTCAATTAAGCACACTCGTCTGACCTGACACATATCTTGTGTCTGCATTTGTTTTAAAGAAAACGCGTGAAAACAATCGCTCCTACGTGAAATGACAACCAATTAAAACTCAACATCAATTTTCTCCCGACTTTTTTTTTACACTTCATCAGGTTAAACAAAAATCCAGAATCAACCTTTCATTGAACTTTCCCAAAAGAACTCTTCGATCACTTCCCAACTTTTCAATTGTGACAAAGAAAATCTTAGAAAAAATTCGTTGATTTTGTTATTTTTATGCTATTGACAAAAAATTCTACAATATCGTAGTATTTTTGGCTGATTTGAGGAAGAAATCTTAACAAGAGACCAGTCAAGAATCACGATTTGTTGCTCAACATTCCAAGGTAAGTTCATCTTGAGTTTCTACGACTTTTTTTTTTGTTTTCCCTTCAAATATTGTGCCTACTAGTATAATATTGTAGTAATGGTATGTTGTGCCTACAAAGCACTTATGCAGATGAAGAAGATGAAATCGATAAATTCGACATCGATAGACCTTCGATGAGGAAGCTTCAAACGAAAAGAGAAAAAAATTAACTTGAAACTCAACAATGGCAGTAAAGAGAAGAAGAAATGAGAGGGTGCGTAGAAATTAGGGTAAATAAATTAAAGGAAGAAATAGTTATTATTAAGGATTCCACATCAGGAAAATTTTAACGCTTCACGCGCTCAACATACATGAAAGTCAAGTTATGTGTCAGATCAGACGAATGTGCTTAATTGACACACTTTATTATGACTTCAGGGGTTCAATAGGAACAAGTCCTTATCGAGGTGCCTATAAGGAAAAAACTGACAAGTAAAAGGGGTTGTTTATGTATTCCGCTTATAATATAATCTCAAGTTGGATGAGATAAGGTGAGATATCTCAAGATTAAATTTTAAATCAAGAAAGTGAAAATATCGATGATAATGTCACACATCGTATTGTTGCAATGTGGATTAAGTGAAGGTTTGCCTTCGGAGTCTTATGTGATAAAAAAGTATCACGTAAATTTAAATATAAGTTCTATAGAGAGATGGTTAAATCGACTTTGTTATACGAGGCGGAGTGTTGGCCAGTCAAGAACTCCAATATTCAGAAGATGTAAATTGTAAAATGAAGATGTTGAGATGGATGTGTAGACATACTAAAACTAATAAGATTAGGAATGAGAATATTCGCGACAAGGTAAAAGTGACCTCCGTGATGGATAAGATGAGGAAAGCGAGACTTGTATGATTGGGCATATGAAAAGGAGATGCGCAAATGCCTCAGTTAGGAGGTGCGAGAGGTTGGATATAGTGGGTACAATAAGAGGTAGAGGTAGGCAAAAAAAGTATTGGAGAGAGGTGACTAGACAGGACATGGCACAATTTCAAATTACTGAGGACATGACCTTAGATAGGAGGGTATGGAGACCGTGTATTAGGATATAAGGCAATGGAGTGTTGTTTTACTTTTTGAGGGTTTAGGCTTGTTGGTGTTTGTCGTAGTACTAGTCGTATTCTTATTGTTCTTGCTCGTGATATTTATTATCATCTGTTGTTTATTGTGTTTCAGTTACGCGCTATTTTGTTGTTGTTATTATTCCTTTCTTGTTGACTTTGCATTATTTTCCTTACTAGTTTGCTATGTTTTATTTATTGCTTGCTTCTTCTTTTTACTTGGATTTATTGTACTTAAGTCGAGGGTCTTTCGAAAACAACATCTCTATCTCCATGAGGTAGGGATAAAATATGCATACACTTTACCCTCCTCAAAATTATTTATAAAATTTCACTGGATATGTTGTTCTTGTTGTTATTGTTATCCCAGAATTACATTCGATATTAAATTTATATCATATTTCATTAATGATATAAATTAATTTCACATTATTTCGTGTATTACACTATCCCTTATATTTTTTAGAGAAGCATAAGATATTTGAGGATGCAAAACATAATTTATAAAATATTATGTACCAAAAACATAACTGCATGTCCCAAAAAATAATTATTTGTCTCCAAATCTAAAAATTAGACATCAACACAAAATAGGAGTAAAATTGCAAATGACAGTAATACTATTATTATTTTTATTTTTGTTCTTTGATTTCGGTTCCAGCTTGGCGGCTACTTTAGAGGACGGCCCAACGCAATATTACACACATGTCATTTGGAACATCTTTATTTTATTTTTCCAAAGAATATCTTTAGTGAGAGTTTGGCGATGAAATTTTTTTAATTCTTTTGGGAGTTGAATTTCAAAAATTATGTTTGGCCATAAATTTTTTTAAAAAAAAACAGAAATTTAAAGAATAAAAAAAACTTTTTTTTACTTTTTTCACTCTCACTTCTCTCACAAAAAGTCAAAAACAAGTCCAATTTATATTCATGGTCAAACACAACTCCAACTCCAACTCCAATTTGTATTTGATTTCATGGCCAAATAATTATTCTCTTAAGTTTCTTTTATCCTATTCAGCCGATCTCAAGATTTCTAACATCTTAAGTATTTAAAAGTTCTTAATAACATTTAATCATTATATTTTTTGATTAAGTATAATTTCTTTTATATAGTCAAATTATTTTAAGTAGGTTGGATTAAGAATTAAGTTGGATACTAAATAAATTTAAATGTTAATTTTAATTTTTAAAATATTTTTTCTCAAAAAATTATAATTATCACATTGTTAAATAAATATTCAATAATAATATTTTCATTTAAATAAATTATAAAAGCTAAGTAGACAGAGTCGGATGAAGTTGAATTCAATATTCGAATCTTGAACACTCATAGAAAGTTTAAAATCAAAAGACTTCTCTGTTGCTCCAAAGTTTAAATATTCAATAATTATTTTGTTAGAGCAAAAAAGTTGCCCAAAAAAAAAAAATACATAAAACAAAAGAAAGTTTTTACTTTTGAATATAAATAATTATGAAGGACTAAACATGATTGAGAGTAGTGTGCCACAGCTAGACCAATCGAAGTTAAGCTAACGAAGTTGATTACAAAGTGCCAATCAATGGTGACGGATTTTAAATTTTTTAAATTCAAATGTTTTAAGTTTTTTAATATTTAATCTGTTATATTTTTTAAAATTGTGATTTTACATCTATTATTTATTATAAGTTTAATAAATTTAATATAGAAATTTTTGCCCGCGAGAGCATGATTGAGTAGTTGGGAGGTGGGTCTTCCTTGTGGGAGATCTGAGATCGAATTCAGTCTCTGTCTGTCGCTCCGCCATGAGCTCGTCGCATGGAGCTTACCTAGTGCAGTTTACATTTCTTATGTGATTTGCGAGCTATTGTGCAGTAAGCAGATTATTATAAAGAGATTGTGAATTTATCTGAAGATTTTACACACATATATATATATAGTATTATAATAAAAATATTAAATTCAAATAAATTTGATATCGAAAGAACGTATTTGCTTCTTCCAATGAATCTTGGTTTGGGAAGTCCGAAGTCAATTGTCTTTTGAATATTGTAAGGGAATTTCGTCACAAATTATTTAGCTTTGGACTAGGGGTCAATATATCTTTTAGCCTTGAAAAATACTCCCTTCATTTTATTTTATTTGACTTTTCTTAATTTTGCACTCCCTTTAGAGAAAAACAATTTATCAGGAATTTATTTTATTGAATTATTTTTATTAATTATATTTTGAAATTTAGCTTAACTAATATAAGTATTATTTATACTATTAAGAAAATAATAATTTTTTCTTAATTTGCTAAAAATTGACAAATAAAAAAAATTTATTTTTAATATAAGAATAAAATAAAATTAATAAAGAGAGTGACATATATAAAAAATTTAATATATAATTTTTAGCCTCATTTATTTTAATAGGAGACTAGGAGTGCAAGCGATAGATATTGTAGGTTGCTTTTCTTATCTGTCTTTAACTTCAAATTTTCGTGAAATTTGGTGCATTATATATGTCCTGATCAGGATTCTTGGTATCGGGTTATTTGAATCTGATATTTTCAATGTAACGTATAAATTTATATAAAATTATAATAAATTTATATTAAAAATCTTAAATATTAAACTTATAAAATTTTAATTCTGAATCCGCCTTCCGATTCTTACAACTCAATGGCAGAACATCTAAGGCATAAACTTTTAGCATGTTGCCCCACATGTTATAGAACATGCAAGTGACCTAAGATACAACCCATGAATGAGCTGTCCAACATCTTCATTATTAATTAAATAAATTAAGACATCGAATGATACGATAAATAAGTCTCTATTTTAATATTGTTTGTTAGTATTTGACGATGACATTAACAATAAGGTTGAGTATTAATATTAATGGTGTATTTTTGTCTCAAATGAGCATGCAAATGTCTTATAGGGAATAAGTTTCAATTTCATATTTGACATTATCCAATTCAATTTTTTCCCCTCAACGCAATAAACAAAGAACAAGCTCAATCAAATATTCACAAAATTGTATTCTCGAGGCTGGGACGGAGCTAGGTGTCTCGAGGCGTTCATCGAACTATTTTTGCTGAAAAATGACATTATATATACAAGGTTAAAATTATCTTTATGTATTTGTATATTAGATGTCGAATCGCCTCGGTTTCTTTGTGTGTCTGCTTATTTATAATCTGAATTTTCTTAGTAAAAATTATGCCTCTACCACTATGTACACAGGAGGTTAATTACATGTTTTGTACTCATAGTTTATATATCGAGACGTAAATCATATCTTTTGTACTCCTAGATTACACCTATTAGTATTTTGTGATACTGAGTTTAGTATCTTTGTGGCTCTTTTTGCTTTTGGGATGATTAAGGGTCTGAACTATTCGGTCATCTAGTTTATAAAATATGTACAGTGTACATGTTGTTTATACTTTATACTAAACATACAAACAATAGATATCTATACACAATAATATACAGTAATAATATATATGCTATGGATCTTTCAGTCATGTTGGTAAATTAGTTGACCGAACGATATATATTCGTAAGTTTTCCTCTTCAATTTAGTTCTTAGAAACAATATATGAAACACAAGGCTAAGTTGGAACTTGAAACTGTCTTAGATGTTGCATCACCATTGGTAGATGACTGGAACTGGTTTGGTGAATGGGCTGACCCAAAAATGAGTTGGTTTAGTAGTAGTTTGCATGGACAGAGGTAGAATTAAAATGGGCCAAATCCACTCTGAACTAAGTTTGCATAGACAGTCTATAGTCATGCTCATTTTGGACCTAGAAATCCATAAATTGCAACATATATGTGTGAAAATTAGGTGGGTGGGTATTTTTTAATAAATAATTAGGATTTATAGAGATATTTTTTGCTTATTATCATCCATGGCAATACATAGCAATACTATGATAAATCTGCATTCTATATTAAAAGTGAATTATGCATGCAATATAAATGTATTATAAGTGTTTTAAAATGTATTATACTTGTTTAGTAAGAAATTGGCACAAGTCTTGTTGAACAAGACTTTGTATCCAATGATTCAAGAAAAAGAGAAAACGATACTAAACGTTGGTGGTAAAATTGATCGCAATTCAATCAAAAATATGTAAAGATAAACTTTATCAATTTTCCCTTGTTAAAGTAACAGTGGAAATGAGTTTATATACCTTTCCACTATGAAGTATTTAGCTTTTATTTCAAATTTGATATTGTTCCTTTCATGAATTAAAAAGTATTTGGGAGAGATATGTAATAAATACTAAACCTTCAACTAAGATTTCTGTTAGACTTATTAAGCTCGAAGAACATTTTGGGTCTGAATTAAGCTTGATAATTCAACTTCAGACATACGAATATGAAGTTTGGGACTATCAAGCCTAATTTTTAATAAAAATGTCTACTAAAGTTTGAGATTACCAAATCAAACTTTAGATCAGTGAATGTCTGGAATTTGTATTTAAGATGCAAATATCTTAACTACACCATACGTCTGAAGTTGATTATATTATGAAATACCTAACTGAACAAAAATTTATATACTTTGACTATAACTTAAACTATGGTCCTCAAGGCTCAAATTGACTATTTGTGCACTTACGCCTTTCTTTTTCTATTTTTTTTTGGTCAAAGAGTAGGTTTGTAACTTTAACAACTTTTGTATAATTGGGAAAGATTTTCAACGTTTAACTCAACTATATTGCAATTCTCAAGAATTTATGTGCTTTTTAATTCACTAGAAAAATAAGTCAAACTCTTTTACAGATTACCAACCATGTCTAGCGTAGATAGTTATGCATAAGTGGCTTTTAAGTTACTAATCCTGTGAAAATATTTTATACTTCAACTACTCTTATCTTAATTCGTCATTGATTTCTAGTTATTTCAACTCTTTAGTCTCAGTGAGAATCTAGATTTAGTCGGACTTCAATGCGAATACGGACACCGGATGAAAAAAAAAAAAAAAACCTCTTTAGTGTCCAAGCCTCAAAGTTGACCTCAACGAAATTGAAAACTATTTTTGTGACTGCAATAGAAGTTTAATCCCTAACGATGATTTTGACATAAGAATTGTACTGAAAAGTTTGAAATTTCGTGAAGTGTCTTGAATTTTGTTCACGATACTGTGACGAAGTTTCTCCTTTTTATGTTCGAAATTCATGACGATATTATGAATTTCAAATATTGGTTTTTGCAATGACTTTTAATTACAAGTCTGGAAAATGGATTTTTTTAATTTTAGCCCATTTCGACAAATTTTCCAAAAACAGCATATGGGAAGACCAATAATACAAATGAGCCTATATATGAAAATGAAAATATGCATTAAAATTTGTATGTTTTAAAGCGATAGATAGAATCCTCTTTTTCTTTTTTATTTAGCAAAACAAAGCCAATGATATCTCTTGAACAAAATACAGTGCTTAAACTAAATTTCTTGAAATTACACCAACAACAACATATATAATTAGTGAAATCTCATAAGCGGGCTCTGGGGAGGTGATAATCTGCACGACCTACTGCTTTAGTTAGTTAAATTTATTAGTTGTCTATTAATGAAATAGGTTGCCTAACGTGTTTCAACAATAAGAAAAAACAGTAACTAAATGACACAGTGATTTTTACGTGGAAAATCACCCGGCTCACAAAGGTGTAAAAATCACGACATGTACCTCTATAGAATTTAACCCCAACTTCACTAACACAATGAGCCTCAACGAAATGATTACAACTCGATGTAACCTAGGAATTATAAACTATAATTCCTAACAACACCAACCACCCAAGGTTTGTGTTTTCCAAGTCTTCGAGTTAATCCAACTTGAAGACAACAATCCTACTTCAGTTTATAACACACTGAACTATGATTACAACTCAAAGAACAACTCCTAATACATCACTACTAAGTCACTTTAGTTAGACTCTGTACTTAGGACCAGGTTCTTCAATGTGTTCCTTCAGTATCCTCCATCGCACTTGCTAAAGTCAATTTCACAATTGCCTTTGTTTTTTCTGTGAGTGCGTGAATGCTTTTGATAGCAGCTCTGCTATTTAAGCATACTCCTCAAGGAGTTCTTGTTTCACTTCAAACTCCTTCTTGCAATCAAACTCTGCTTGCTTAGAGTTCTACTTCAAGTGAGACTCCTATGTGCTTCCAACTTCACTTCGTGCCTTCCTTGAGTATTGTAGTCGAACTCCAATTCTTGATTCCAGCACATGGTTTTATTCTGAATTGTTCTTCTTTCATTTGAACTTTTTCTTGCATCCGAACTCTACTTGCTTAGAGTTCTACTTCAAGTGAGACTCCTCCTTGCATTTAAACTCTTGCCTTCTTAAGTGTTGTAGTCAAACTTCACTTCTTCAATTTAGCACTTGAATTTGTTCTGAATATTAACTTAGAGTTATCCAATAACTCATTCTAGTATGCTGACTTGGATTTGTCCTATTTTACGAGATTACATCACAATTTTAGATTCACCAAACCTGTACATTGATGGACCAACTTAGCTTACCTGTTTCATGTTACTTTGTTAATCATCAAAGCTTCATCGGACCCAATAAATTCCCCCTTTTTGATGATGACAAACTCTATGCCTTTGTGTCATCTGTTGCAAGTACCTGTCTGCACAAGAGTTTGAAACATTTGAATGGAACAGGTTAAGCCATGGGTTATAAATACTACATAACCTTTTCTTCCCTCGTTTGACATCATTGAAAAGCTGATTTAGTGCAATAAGAATGTAGCCAAGTCAGAAAATTCATGGCCACTGGGGCTATCATCAATTCAACAGACGAGAGACAAGCTAACACAAAATTTGCATTAAGAGAGGGCAAGAGATCAAGTCAAGTAAAGACCAACAAGCCATATTATTAATCTTGTCACTACAGTCACTACATGAGATATAAGCTAGTAAAATATCAAAGTAAACAATTGAGCAGACAAGAGACAAGGTTGAGGATGGGGCTTAAGGACACTAGGAGTTAGGAGTAGAGGAGGATGGAACAGATGATATCATATGAGTCAACCGACGAAGGGATTTAGCACTCTCAGCCTTTTCACGACCAAGGTCAATTTTTCATTGCATGAGTGGCCTGGGCAGCATCCAGTTTTGCAAATATTTTTTCTCAGCTAAGGCATTCCTCAGTTTTTGCAATCGGGTGTCAGCTCTCCTCATAGAAACAGGTAGAGCAACATGGTCCATTCTTCCAAGAATGTCCTTTGTGGTTTGGAAGGTCTAGACCTGAATAGGGACGGAGTAATCATCAAAGATTTGAGCCAACCAGAATTCATATAGAAGAGCATGACCTTTCTCCATCCTTTAGGAGCACATGATGCATGTGCTTGATGATCAAGCTTGGCAAATTAATTTTCACTTCCGTATCTAGGAGATCCATGATGGTCAGGTCAAGGAAATTTACCTCAGTTCTTCTCTCCTTCCTTGGAGTAAGAATCTTATGAACCACATCAAAATACAATCGGTGCAAAGGTGACATTTCCTTCTTCAGGAGAGGACTCTTAATTTTTGACGGTTATGGTGTGTGGTGCATATTAATGTGGCAGACACAATTAATGTATGAAATAAGAGAGGTTAACTGTTTCATTTGATAATTACTAATATATCACAAGATAGATCATACCTGACGCGAATAATTCACATGAACATAATTTGCTTGCTTGGACCATGTCTCTGCACAATTTTAACACAAGATTAGGTTAACATAGTTAACATCTGGATTTGGGACACACAACTAAATATGCAAGACTGAGTTGAATGACATATTGCTAAATAATCTCAAGTAAGGAACCACCTATACTAGCCAATTAATTGAGGGAGGCTTTATGCAATCTTAATCATCCCCAAGTCTAACCTATTTTTTCAAAATTCTCCTTACTCAATGCCTTGGTAAAAACAGATGGACCTGTTTCATCCAAGTCTAGCTTAGTGGCAGTGGCAATAGGTGTGTCAATCTCATTTGCTTCCTCCATCTTGAACCTTTTTTGGTTCAATCATTTACAAGAATGCTTCAAAAGCACAGAAGTTCTTAAGACCATCTCTGGTGGTGATTCCAGATGTCAGATCTGTGAGAACATTGTTAATGGGATGAGAATCTTGGTACTTATCGCTCTTCAGCATAATCCCTTGTGATGTTCCAGCAGATGTTTCATGGCTTGATGTTCCTCCTGTCACTGTGGCATTGGTTGTTCCCCCTGTCACTATGCCAGCAGTTTGCTCATCAGATGAAACAAGTGGATAAAACAGGTGGTACAACCTGTTTCTGCAGACTGTCATCAACATCACTTTCAACCTTTGTCACATAGCTGAGAGATGCTGAGTAGATTGTACTTTAACCCATCAATATGGTATACTTCTTCTACTGCCTTTGCTGTAGATTTTTCAATCTTTCCAACTTCAGTAACTCTACCCTTTTTGCCTCTTCCAAAAGAAACATTTCCCCCTTTGATTGAGGTGAGTGAAAGGAACTTTTCTTTGTCTTTTGTCATATGTCTTGAGCAAGCACTATCCATGTACCAATGTTTCTTGCTCCCTTTCACTTTTACCTGCAAAACAGTTTAAGGGTTAGCTTTAGGAATCCAGACAAGCTTGGGTCCTTTCTTATGAGCAAAAGGATGTATTAAATTTTTTCTAGCCCATTTAGGCAATAGGTTAGTGGACTTGTTCCTTTGCACAGGTTCAAAACAATTTCTTTTTGCCAGTCTAATGTTTTTATTTGTGAACCAGGCTGCAGTTGGACATTCAGTAGTAGGATGCCCCATATGTCCACAGATAAAGCACAGATCTTTAGCAGAAGCAGTTTCTTTGTGAAATCCTAGACCTGCCTTTTCACTATAAGTTCTTTCTCCTAACTTCTTCACTATTCTAGATGAGTTGGTCCACCTATTTGCCTTTTCAAGATCAAATTTTATTTTGAAGTTTTCTAGACTCAATTTTCTCACCCTTTCCTTTTCATAGAGAAGATTATCTTTGCATTTTTTCAGTTCTAACTCAGCAATCTCTAGACTGTTACTCATTTTATCTTTGCAATTTTCAAAAAGTGCATTTTTTAGGATTTCTGATTTTAGACTTAAATTGATTGAATCAAGTTGACTGGCTTGTTCCTTTAGGATACCATTTTCTTTGTCAGTTTTAATCTTACAAGTCTCAAGATCAATGTATTAAAACTTCAGACTTGCAAGAGCACTGAATAACTGGTTCCTATCAGAAGTTTGTTCAACAAAGTCTTCAATCAATTCATTCATCAGAGCAACAAGTTTTCTTTTAGAAAAAGATGCAACTTATCTTTAAGTTCAAGAATACTTACTTCAGAGCTGGCCTCTTCTTCTTCCAGGTCTGAGTCTCCAATTGCCATGAATGCAATTTCAGCTACGTCTTCATCATCAGACTCCTCAGTTCCTGATCCTCAGGCAGCTACCATGGCATAGTCCTTTTTTTCTTTCTTCTTAGAGTTATCTCTTCATTTATCTTTGCTTCCTTCTCAACCCTTTTCTTTCTCTACTCAATTTGCCATTGTGGACAATTTTTAACCATGTGATCAGTCTTTTCACACTTGTAGCATCCTTCTTGATTTTTGTCAGTGGACCATTTTCTGCTACCTGTTCCTTTCTTGTCAAACCCATTTCCTTTCTTGAAGAAATTTTTAAACTTTTTTGCCAGAAATGCAACTTGATCTTCATCAAGATCAGCATCACTGTCAGATGCTTTGAGTGCTAGAGACCTTTCTTTGGAACCTTCCCCCTTCTTGGAATTTTCCATGTTCATTTCATATGTTTTCAAGTTCCCAACCAGTTCATCTAGGGACATATCAGTGAGGTCCTTTGCTTCTCTGATGGCTGTGACTTTCACATCCCATTTTGATTTTGGTAGAATTCTGAGAACTTTGTCAACTTGTTCCTCAGTGGTCAAGATCTTTCCCAAGGATGATAGTTCATTAACCAAGGTAGTGAGTCTAGTGATCATGTCTTGCAGTGACTCACTTTCCTTCATCTTGAAAGTTTCATACTCAGTAAACAACATGGCTACTCTTAACTTCCTCACTTGGATTATTCCCTCATGTGCATTTACTAAGGCATCCCAGATCTGTTTGACAGTAGTACAACTGGATACTCGGTTGTACTCATCAGGACTCAGTGCACAGACTAGAATGTTTTTTGCCTTAGCATTTTTCTTGAGAGCAATGAGGTCACCAGAAGTGAATTCACTTCTTACTTTCTTCACAGAGGCTCCTTCAACAGTTTTCACAGGAATAGTTGAACCCTCAGTGATTCTGTCCCATAATTCATAGTCTTCAGCTTGAATGAAGTCCTCCATTCTAGTTTTCCACCAAATAAAATGAGATCCATTGAAGAGAGGAGGTCTGGTGGTGAATTATCCTTCACAATGTCCAATTGATGGTGCAGAATTCATTTTCTGGATTTGATCTTAAGGTGTTAGCCTTTAAATAAGATACCCGCTCTGATACCAATTGATAATCTACACGACCTACTGCTTTAGTTAGTTAAATTTATTAGTTGTCTATTAATGAAACAGTTTGTCTAACGTGTTTCAACAATAAGAAAACAGTAACTAAATGACACAATGATTTTTACGTGGAAAACTACCTGGCTCACAAAGGTGTAAAAACTACGACATGTACCTCTACAGGATTTAACCCCAACTTCACTAACACAATGAGCCTCAACGAAATGATTACAACTCGATGTAACCTAGGAATTATAAACTCTAATTCCTAACAACATCAACCACCCAAGGTTTGTGTTTTCCAAGTTTTCGAGTTAACCCAACTTGAAGACAACAATCGTACTTCAGTTTATAACACACTGAACTATGATTACAACTCAAAAAATAACTTCTAATACATCATCACTAAGTCACTTTAGCTAGACTCTGTACTTAGGACCAGGTTCTTCAATGTGTTCCTTCAGTATCTTCCATCGCACTTGCTAAGTTAATTTCACAATTGCCTTTGTTTTCTCTGTGAATGCGTGAATACTTTTGATAGCAGCTCTGCTATTTAAGCATACTCCTCAAGGTGTTCTTGTTTCACTTCAAACTCCTTCTTGCAATCAAACTCTGCTTGCTTAGAGTTCTACTTCAAGTGAGACTCTTATGTGCTTTCAACTTCACTTCGTGCTTTCCTTGAGTGTTGTAGTCGAACTCCAACTCTTGATTCCAGCACATGGTTTTATTCTGAATTGTTCTTCTTTCATTTGAAATTCTTCTTGCATCCGAATTCTACTTGCTTAGAGTTCTACTTCAAGGGAGACTCCTTCTTGCATTCAAACTCTTGCCTTCTTAAGTGTTGTAGTCAAACTTCAACTCTTCAATTTAGCACTTGAATTTGTTCTGAATATTAACTTAGAGTTATCCAATAACTCACTCTAGTATGCTGACTTGAATTTGTCCCATTTTACGAGCTTACATCACAATTTTAGATTCACCAAACCTGTGCATTGATGGACCAGCTTAGCTTACCTATTTCATGTTACTTTGTTAATCATCAAAACTTCATCGGGCCCAACAGGAGGGTAAAGGGTATACGCAAACTTTATCACTACCTCATAGAGGTAGAGAGACTATTTCCGAAAGATCCTCGACTCGTGTATAGCAAATCATAATAGGTATTAAAAGGAAAACAATAGTGAAGAAAATATAGCAATTAATAAGGGAACATTAACAACAACAATATAGTGCGATAATCGAAACACAAAAAATAATAGATGGCTATAGAGATCAAAAGCAAGACACTACAAGAATAAGGCTAGTAATACGGCAGGCACTGCCTAGCCTTTAACCTGTCAAAAAGCAAGACATCACTCCACTACCTACTAACCTTCTACCCAAATACGCGATCTCCACGCCTCCTATCTAAGGTGTCATGAAATAAAATCAAGAGAATAACATGCAGGTTATCATTGATTTACTTTTACTTGTCACCTTTCACTTTTTAAGAATTAAACTACATGAATTTTAACTAATATTTTAAGATGTATTTTTTCATCATATTTATATGAGAAAGGTTGCAACTTATAATATTTTAGTTTTAAACATCTATAATTGAATTAATGTAATTAAATTTAGCTCCAAAATTTAGTTAAATAAACTCTCATAAAATAAAACGTGACAAGTAAAAATACACGGAGAGATTACTCGTTAAAAAGTAAGGTCAACTCATGAAAATAGAATAATTAATGAGCAAATTTTACTTACAACACGTTCCTTCCCTTGCTAAGAAAGTGGTACGGAACAAGTGGAATCTCAAGTACCGTCCTCATAATTAGTGAAAAGCATTAACTTTAATAAATTGTGATTAATTAAATAATTCTAACATATGATTAATTTAATTTTCTTTAATGATTGTCAGGTGAGTTCATTCAATTAGATGACTGGGTCAAGATATCTCCTAAGTATAATTAACTCTTAAGCAACTTTTATATTTTTATTTTTCTCTGTTGAGATTAATGAATTATCAGTTGAGTATTACTCCACCCATGTCGTGACAAGATTCCTCTCTGACTGTTTTTTTTTATTTTATGGTTTTTTCTTTTTTGAAAAAAAAAATCCACAACCAAATTCAGATGTTATTTTCAACTACTTACACTTATTTCCCCTTATTTACTACAATAACAACAAAAACAAAAACATATCAGTAACCAAAGTAATCCTCCAAGTGAAGTTTAGAGAGGGTAGAATGTACGTAGACCGTAAACTTTACTCTTACCTTTATAGGGTAGAGAGATTATTTCCGACAAACTATTAGCTCAAAACAAGAGTTTTCGAAGTAAAATTGTAAGAAAATATGACAATTTAAAATAACAATGTAAGCAAATATAGTGAAGCAACATATAGTAATACACATTGAAAAATAAGAAACTACGTGATTATTAATTAATACTACTAATAAGGATAAGAGGGGGGAAATTAAAGCTAGCCCTTTGCATGTCCCGCATAAAGTGCGACAACAATCGGTTACCCACTAAACCCCTGCCCTAATTCTCGACCTCCATACTTGCCTATATATCTAAGATCATGTCCATAAACTAAAATTATATCATGTTGTGCTTAATTACATCTCCATTTACTAGTAATATAATATTGGACATTATTACACTTATTGCGTAAAGATGTTAATAGTACTTAATTATTAAGATATAGTTAATGAGTGATTTACTTATCCAAAATATCATATGAATGAAGAATTGCAATTCAAATACGAGCCCAAAAAAAAAAAACGTTGAGGTCAAGAGATTTAAAATCAACTACTAATTAATTAAGTAACTGAGAATTTTTTTTTTAAAAAAATGAAAAAGTATGTTATGTAATTAAGAGTTAAGAGTCAAAAACATACCTAAACTATCTCAGGTTTTTGAGTTTCATATCTGAATTATTGAAAGTGTGAGTTTCCTACCTGAATTATATCACTCAATGGTTAGCGAAACACACCTAGACAGTGGCTAGACCAAATGTATGTCTGCAAACACTTCTAGGCGAGTTTGTTCATAAAATCTCCGTCCACATGACATATATAACGACTCTATCAGCTGACACATTTTTTTATATTTTTTTTTGTTTTCCTATTAATTTCCTTAAAAACCCTAAATTCTCTCCTTTCGAATCGAAAATATCTACGCCATGACTGAGACAAAATAATTAATTGATAGTACCAACTTCTGGCAAGAACCCTATAATTGGAATCATTATAATGATTAGACGGCATAAACACTTCTAGGCGAGTTCGCTCATAAAATCTCCATCCACATGACATATATAATGACTTTATCAGCTGACACTTTTTTATATTTTTTTTTTGTTTTCCAATTAATTTCTTTAAAAACCCTAAATTCTCTCCTTTCATTCGAATCGAAAATATCTACGCCATGGCTGAGACGGTATAATTAATTGATAGTACCAACTTGTGGCAAGAACCCTATAATTGGAATCATTATGATGATTGGGCGGCATAAACACCTTGATTTTTAATTTAGATATATGTAATCATAATTAATGAGGGTTCCTTAAATATATGGCATGGCATACAGTACGAAATACGTAGGTATTACTCAACTAAATTAAAGTTGGGTTTTTTCCAAGAATTAACATAATTAAAAATTAAATTATTTTTTTGCATGTGATTTCAGATCTCTAGAAGTAAGAACCTAAACAGAAGAAGTCAAAACTCTTTGATGGTCAACTCATCATCATAAACTTTATCAGATATTATTAAAATTATATACACATAATGCAAAACAGAAACTGTATAGAAATTGTCGAATTTAGGTTCAACGAAGGTAAACGTAGTCCAAGCAATAGGTCAAAGTTTTTTCATTGTGGCTACTACCCTATATATAATTAGAGTTTTCGAGTTCTAAGTCACGAGAATAAGAGATCTTGGCAGATGTTTTCTCTTTTAACGAGTTTTACATGACTCAAATTTAGATTAATCGAGTTAGTGGATTTCAATTATAAGATGGTTTTGCCAAAAAATAACAATGATATCATATTCTTTCTGTTTCAAAATACTTGTTCTTGTTCGTACTAATAGTAATATTTGTCTCAAAATACTTGTTATAAGTTAATTATATTGGAGTATTTTTTGTTTCATTTTACCTTTTGTTAAAATTATTCTTGAAAACTATAAACACCTCAATTTTGACACATAAATTGAATAAATATTTAATAAACATAGATTATATTTTAAAATATAAATAAGGTTACAATTAAATAGTCAAACATCGCTAATTAATGTTTTCTTATAGGAACGTGCAATGAAAAACACGATAAATATTTTGAGACGAAGTGAGTATAAATAATGCAGTAATATCTTTTTTAATGGCAAGCAATATCTTATTCTATCTGCCAACTTCAATTATTTTAGTACACCCTCCGTTCACTTTTACTTGTTCACTATTTCAAAATATATTATAATTTTTACTTGTCACATTTAACATATCAAGAAAAGATAATTGATTTTATTTTATTTTACCCTCAACATTAATTACTTATTCCCTAAATGAATTTCTAAGACCTAAAATTATACATCAATTAATATAGGTACTATAGTAAAATAATCATTATTTCTTAAAAAGGGTACAAAATTCAAAATGAACTAAGTGAGTATTAGATATTCATTACCTCTCATGAATATATACATAAGTAAAAAGTAATTCTGTCAACCAACATTAAAGTAAATACGAAAGAAATAAGTATTTTTCCTAGCAATTTTTGTCTTTAAGTTGGTAGAGTTTGAATTTTACTTTAGCAAGTTTCACCTATTCCATTAATCAATAAACCATGGTTGCTATGTTACTTTATTATCACATGACTTAAATTTCTCTTTCAGAAAGTGTATTTTTCATATTTGGACAAATCTAAGGTAATTAATAGGATTATACATAGTAGTGTACGTATTAATGGTAGCAAAGCGATCTTTATGGGAAACTAACATGCATTGTCATAGTTATTATAAATTATAATCATGAATAGGCTTAATTCTACCTCCTCTGTTCTAGTGTTTGATCATAGAATTTGGATCGGATTTTGAAAATTTATTTTTAAATATCTGTTTAACCATAAAATTTGATTACATTTGAAAAACCTAATCTTCTAATGTTCTCAAATTTCCAAAATTGGGGGACTTAGTTTCACTCATAAGGTTTTAATTCTTTTTCAAATAAAATGCAAATCGAAACACAACTTTAATTTCAAAAATCACAACTTCAAAAACTCAAATTTTCAAGTTTAAATTTTAACTTCAAGATTTTTGATCAAACTAGAGCTTAGGATAGGTGACAAACTTTTTTTGTTTGTTTGCTTTTTCACTTTCCAAACCAAACTATTTTGGTAAAAAGTTGATTAAGTTTTAGATGCGTGCCTAGCTAGCTTTTAATACTTCTTGTGTCATTGAATTCAAGTCTTATAATTACTTAGGAGTAGTTTGGTACGGGGTAAGCGGATAGACAAAATTATCTCATGAATTGGATATTTTATGGGATTAATTATTTTATGAGAGATAATCTCAGAATAACTTATCTCTTATATAGTTATATATACCAAACGACCCCTTAAAGGATAGACAACACTTTTTTAAAAGTATAATGGAAGCAGTAATACAATTTCTTAGCACATCTAATTATAGCAAAAACACTAGCTAGGGATATCAAACCTCGTTAGTACGCAAAAAGTCATTGATATATACTTTAATGACAAAAGGACCTAATATTAAAGAGAAACTTTATTCTTTTTTTAAAAAAAAAAAAAAAACTTTACCAAATTCTGTGTTAGTTTTCTCAGTGCTCTACAAAATTAAAGAAATTTCCTCCATGTTTGTCCACGACCTTTTTTTTCTTGGCCTTGAAGCAATAATCCCTCTATTGGGAACATAAAATCATGAGGACCCATTCAACTTTCCATTGCATTGTCAATCTCTAGTTAATTTTGTGTGAGTAGTCAAGTTATTGAATTCAAAAATTGGACACTATGGTTCGAGTTCGAAATTTCTTATAAGATTTGTATTAAAGATATATAGTGATCCCCTGACATTTTGAATTTTTTAACAGTCCGCCTTTGAGTTAGACAAGTTATAAATGAAGCAAGCTACTACTATACATAATTATAATGTGCAAAATTTTCTATAGCCTATTGAGCCTTGTAGCAACTTGTTCTCAATTCATAGCTAAAGCACCAAACACCATTAAGTTTAGAGCAGCGGAGCCAGCCTTTGGCCAGGGGTTCATCCGACCCTCCTTCGGGCTTCGGCAGAAAATTATACTACTTATACATGATTAAAATTATTATTTTTATATATATATATAATAGATATTGAACTCCTTTCGACTAGTTCGTGTATTTATATTTTCAAATTTTGAACCCCCTGAAAATCCTAACTCCGCCTCTGATTTAGAGTCCCTAACATTTTACTAAAGGAACCTTTGCTACCATATTAGTTATCCCTCGACGACACTTCGGCATAAATAATTAACATTACCACGTGCCAAAAGCTAGGTATCCTCGCATACCACATGCAACTCACATGTATACTTGGAGTACTCCCTTCGATCTCTTTTACTTGTTATGTAAGAAAATATTAACTAAAAGGGTAATTTGATTAAATTATTTTTACTTACTTTTCAATTTCAGTTTAATATTACTCTTTTTTTTACTATATTAACGTTATCTTAATTTTTTCAAATAATAATTATTTTATTGAAAATGTATTTTCCTCATCAACTTCTCCCCCCACCACACAAACACTCCACCCCACCCTCCTCATGCTTATGGAGTAAGCCATGATAAATATTGCTACTCAACGTTTCTGACATAATTTTAATATACTTATCAATATAGTGTAATTTTTAAGAAAAATAAGGCATTAATGACAAGCCATGCACTTATGACAACTTCCTAATTAGACCTCCAATTAAGACTCCCACTCCCTCAATAAGTACCTCCACTCTCCTCCCTACTATCCATTGGCACCCAATTACCCTATTAGCATTATTTCTCCATTTCTATCTCTCTTCTTCTTCTTCTATTTCTGTTCAGACATTAATGAAAGAAATGTCTATAACATGGATGCTTTGCATTGCTAGTACTCTTCTCTCTTTTCTGACGGCCGTCGACTCGAAGGTCCCCGGTGTTTACACCGGTGGCCCATGGCAGAGCGCCCACGCCACCTTCTATGGCGGCTCTGATGCCTCTGGCACTATGGGTATGTACCTCTCTTATTTGTGTGTTTAATTTTATGAACGATTACCTGTAATTATGTTTAAGTTGATCACTTGTAGCGTAAAATTTATTTTATTACGTTAACGATTTAAGTTGGGATGATGCATTTTTTTTGTCCTCAAGTTATTGGCAAATTGTGCTTTACACTCAAAATGTGTGTTTTTTGTTTCTTTCACGTACAAAATATGTTATTATATTTGATTATTTATATAATTATACTAGTGTTAAATATGAATTAGCACAACATAAATGAAATAAAACACGAGTGATTAAGTAGTTCAGTTGATTGACTACCTTAATTTTTACCTTGTTGGTAAGAGTTTAATTTTTCATTTTGTAATCCTCTTCTCCTTCCCCTAAAATAAAGATAAAGGGTTTCTCAGATAGTAAGTACCCTCTACCTCCAACCTTAAGATTGCGGGTTTGAGTCACCAAGAGAGCAAAAAATATGGGAGCCAAAAGCAGTAACCCAATTTAAGTTATGTACATTAAATAAGTAAAGATTTTTTTACGCCATGAGTGAAGTTCAACCTATCACTAGCTAGAACTACATATTCAGTATGTGGTTCCACAAGTGGATTTGGGAAGGATGAAGTGTAGACAAATTTTATCCTTACCTTATGTGAGATAGATCTAGAGGTTATTTTTCATAGATCATCGACTGAAGAAAAACGTTTTCAAAAATAGATTTGACAAATACAATCGTAAAAGCTATGTTAAAAATACTGACATGCATCAAGAATAGTAGAAGTTCAACTTATCATAACAAGTTAATCACAAGTCATAACTACCATTTTTATCATGTTACAATCAATTAAACCGACTTAATTATGTAAATATTTTTTACACTATGGATACACAAAACTTAAACCCAAAAATTAAACTTATTTGTCTATTGTTTCCCATGTTTTTTTTACCACCAGGAGGTGCATGTGGATATGGAAATTTGTACAGCACAGGATACGGAGTAAACAATGCAGCACTAAGCACAGTCCTTTTTAACAGTGGGCTAAGCTGTGGTGCTTGCTTTGAGATAAAATGCACTGATGATAAATCGTGCACCCCGGGTTACCCATCCATATTCGTAACGGGCACAAATTTCTGTCCGCCAAATTACGCCTTGCCAAATGATAATGGAGGTTGGTGCAACCCGCCCCGGCCCCATTTCGACCTCGCCATGCCTATGTTCCTCCAAATCGCGCAGTATCGTGCTGGCATCGTCCCAGTTACCTATCGAAGGTTAGTTGCACCGACTCGACTTCTAAATACAATAATTGATAATCTGATAAAAATGATAACTAACATATTGAGTGTAAATTAAGTAGTGTAAACCTGATAAAACTTAAGTCAAAGGGTTGATTTAATTGGTGCAACTAGGGTGGATGCATTCACTATTATTAAATTTAATATCATATTTAATTGATATATATATATATATATATATATTTATATATATAAAGAGTTTAATTAGTTATATACATAGCCTGTGTAAGAAATTTTTACACCATAAAGTCAACTTTACATATGTTATATCAAGTAGCATACATTATTCTCAAGATTGCAAATTCGACTTTCAAGCCCTTTTGTCAAAATATTACAATATAATTATATATCTTTTATGTATACAATATATATAGTAAATGACGTTGAATTTTTTTTACTTCTTTATAAATTTACTTTTTGTTATTTGAATTTCCTTCTTAAAAATCTTGGCTCGACACTATTCTAATCATCAAATTATGAAATGCAAATAAAACGTCTCGCTTTAAAGAAGTAACAATGCTTTGGAGTTGAAATAATTTTGTCTTATTTATATCGACGTATTTTTAGAGTCAATAATTTTTTATGTGAAATTACTGAATTCAATCATTTTTGCACCGCCACTCCTCAATTTTCTACGGATATCTATCTTGCAGAAATACTTTAAAACACATTTTAAGGAAATTTGTTTGCAAATATTTTTTGATTAACTCGATAGTATAAAAAAAATTCATGTATTAGCGATGTATATATTATAACCATTTTGATGGAATAACAGGGTTCCATGCAAGAAACCAGGAGGAATCAGATTCACAATCAACGGTTTCAATTACTTCAACATGATCATAGTGACTAACGTGGCAGGTGCTGGTGACATCCAGCAAGTTCAAGTCAAAGGCACTAACACGAAGTGGATAGTTATGAGTAGAAATTGGGGGCAAAATTGGCAATCCAATGCTCTTCTTGTTGGTCAAGCACTTTCCTTTAAAGTCAAAGCAAGTGACCATCGCTATGTTACATCATACAACGTGGCACCTTCTAATTGGCAGTTCGGTCAGACTTATCAAGGCAAAAATTTCCGAGTTTAATTTAAATTAAAAAAAAAAAAACTACACAAAAAATTGAAAAGAAATAAATTACTTTTCCTTTTAGTTTTTTCATACTACTATATAGTTATATACCATTTTCCCCCACCTTCAATTTTTCTCTTTTTTAATGGGAAAAATTATAGGTATATAGGGAATTAGTTTAATTTCGTTTTATAGTTTGAAACGTCTCTTGATTTCTCTCCTGTGAAAGAATTAAAATCGCACGTTCATTCCGCGTGCGTGTTTTTTTTTTTTTTTTTTTTTACTTTTAGTGGTGCTGATGTGGCTGCAGAAGGATCAACATTAGGATTAAAAATGTAGCCCAGAGCTCTATTTGCAATTACTGCTAATAACTTTTTATATGTAATGGGAATAATTATATATTGTCTATGAATATGAGTATAACATATTGTCTTATAAATTTTTAGATGTATTTTGGTGATGTTTCAATTTATATTTGGAGTAGCTATATGTTGATGAGTGAGACCGGTTTTAATAAGTACTATGCCCTAACATATCAAATCATTTAAATGTAAGTGTACGCAACTCTATGAAATAATCTCCGCCTCGAACTAAGTTTTACATACTCATCACCAAGATTTGTGGGCTAATATGGAGAGTTAATGTGTGTCATCCAACATCAATAGAGTATTTATGGCCGCCAAAGCCCATAAACTTGTTCTGTGTATGCATCTCCAAGCTACGGGTAAGGTAGTAAAACAGTCTGTAGATGGACAAAGGCAGTAAGCCGAGCCCCATCCATCACTCTGCCATCTTCATACTTGTCTCATTGAAGCATTGACTCTGATATAAATTGTTGGATTAAAACTGCCCAAAAATACTCTTATCATGTTATGAAATTACTCGTTCTGGATCAAGATCGCACGTTTTCTCTACACCATTAAATTATCCTACACCTTGTATGTATCATCTTTTTCTTTCCAACTATGAAACTTTATTCACATACCTAACAACGTGATTAGGTGGGACTCCCATAAAGAAAAATGGCCCACTAGTTCCTCTAATAACGGCACTAATAAATTTCCATGCATCCTAAAAAATTTAAGGCTTTTGATGCAAGCACAAATTTCTTGTGCAGTATGTCAAAATGTCTTGTGCATTTGTAATAATTTCAATTATCAATTCTTCCTTTCAAAAAGTGCTAAATTCTGTTGGCTAATTTTGACTATTGATTCAACATTTTTCCTATTACACTGTTTTCTACTTCTATAATCCTTCATCTCCATTTCAAGGACCATGATACATAAAACAAGAGGAAATATCAAGATTTCAAACAGAACATAAACTTCCATAACTAATGAACTGAACACATAAATCAATTGTTCAATCATTATCAAACAGACTAAAACACAAAAAGTGGACAAGCTGTACATCTTTGTTGAAGACATTTTCTTAGTTATATGCCAGAAGTTCTTGAAGAAAAGAGTACTGGTAACTGGCACACCAAAAACTTTCTTTCCTCTTGCTATGAAAGAAGTGAAAGTGAAGGTCTTGGATACTTTACCTTCGCGGGGGTTTCTTCTGTGCTGCTTCTGCAGGACTTCTTGAGCGCAAAACTTGATCGGCTATGCTGATTTACCTGATGGACTTTCTTATCATTTTTTGCTACATCCTTGGACTGCTGAAGCTGTTCTAGAGCTGTTACCACTTGGTCCATTGTTGGCCTCGACTTGGGGTCCATCGATATGCATTGAAGAGACAGGATCGCAACCTTTAAGGCATGACTGAGTGAATATTGTCCTTCAAGACGGGCGTCTAGAACACGGAAAACTCTACGTTTGTTGGTCAAATAAGGTTTTGCCCAATCAACAAGACTATGTTCCCCAGTGGGTCGATTCTTGTCTATTGCTTTCTTACCAGATAGAATTTCTAACAGAACTACCCCGAAGCTGTATACATCGCTCTTGGCAGTAAGATGACCTTCCATAAAATAGAAAAGTAATCAGCTCAGAGCCTGAACAATCTTATACACATTTAACTCTCATCTAATCATACGAACTATGTATCCAGAGATACAATAAACAGGACGAGATGAGTATATGAGAATGAACACATGAAGTTCATCTTATGTAGACTGAGCCATGTAAAAGGAAATAAATAATATCATCAGATGGTGAACTTGAAATGGAATTGGGTAGCATGGAGACAAACCTGTGGATAGATACTCTGGAGCAGCATATCCATAAGTTCCCATAACCCGAGTAGACACGTGGCTCTGATCACCTATTGGACCATCTCTGGCCAACCCAAAATCAGAAAGGTTGGCATTGTAGTCCTGTCGATGTAGAGCGTAAAATTGAGTGCAAAGAAAAACACAAGTATCTGAAAACGCGGAAGACTCAACATCACCCATGTTTTAAGAGGATGGACAGTGTAAAGTGACCCTTTGAGATGATATTCACATACCGAGTCCAGCAGAATATTGGAAGTCTTGAAGTCTCTATAAATAACTTTTGTTTCAGCATTATGAAGAAACGCAAGGCCCCTTGCAGCACCAAGTGCAACCTTCATACGAAGGCTCCAAGAAAGTGGTTGGTAGTATGAACCTCCTGACTCAAATGAAAACACCACATATCATCTAGGGACTCCACACGATTGTTCAGATGAACCATAAATAATAACATAGGTGGAAGAATATAAACACAAATGCAGAACTCACTCCTAAATAGATGATTCTCCATGCTACCCTTAGGCATAAACTCATAGACCAAGAGCCTGTGATCTTCCTCTAAGCAATAACCGATCAATTTTACAAGATTTGGATGGTGTAGTTGCCCAAGATAATTTATCTCAGCCTGCAAATTTGAACGTCGAGAACATAAGCTATGATGCTTATAATAAGTAGCAGTCATTTGTAGCAAAATGCTATATAAGAACTGAGATCTAAATGCAAATCAAGGCATCCCATTCATCACGATTTTATTGATCAGATTTGTTCTTTTCCTAAATCTGCATATGAGGTTACCTAGCAAAGTCCAGTAATGAATATGCTTTAAAGAACAAACTGTGCAGATAAGCCCACGGAACAATGATTTCACAGTATCAACAAAGCTTTTTTTCGTTTTGAATTAACTTCAGCTGCAGAGCAACTCCAAGTAGAACAAAGCTTCTACTCACCAGCCATTCTCTGTGCCCCTGCCACCCTTCTTGGTTTAACTTTTTCACCGCTATCACAACCCCTGTGCCAGGCTTTGATGCTGCAAGAGTATGCTCATCGACCCATCCTTTGAAAACCGAACCAAAACCTCCTTCTCCTACTACACTGTCGGGACGGAAATTTCTGGTTGCAGCTCGAAGTTCACCGAAAGTGAAGCTCCTCAAGTTGGAGGACTGCAAGATCTCACCCTCACTCCGAGGAGTTGGGGGTACAGAAGCTGATGAGCGTTTGCTATTCGAATTACTAGTATCGGTACCATTTCCACTGACATTTCTTGAACTCAACCCTAAAAGAATCCATACACAATGCAATCAAAAGACAGTAAAGAAAATGAAATGAAGATATACATCCAACAGTAGAAAGCAATTTCCTACTCCCTCAGGTTAAATTTGTTTGTCTTACTTTCCTTTTAGTATGTTTAAAAAAGAATGTCTCTTTCTTTTTTTTGGAAACTCTTTAATTTCAACCTTCCACGTGACATGTTTAAGACCACAAGATTAAAGGATATTTTGGTACATTCTACGTATCTTTAGTTTATCAAAAATCTTCGTTACTTTCTTAAATTCGGGGTCAAGTCAAAACCAGACAAACAAATTGAAATAGAGGGCGTACTAATCTTCATAGACCAAGCAAATTTCCAACATAAAACAGGAACCTTTTCAAAGGCATATTACTGTTCTTGAAAGTTGAAGCACAAGCAAATGTAACCTTCTTTGCAAATAAATGATACTCAGATAATACATTAGTTACCCATAATGTTTTCTTTCCTCTCCTTCTCCACTGCAATGTTTTTTACCTTTTTTAAAGTTTTGGTGACAAGAATCAGAACCCTCTGCAGCTTTAGGGAATTTTTCTCTCTTTCCTTTTTTTTTTAATTATTCTTCAATTTTTGAAGCAAGCAAATACTTGAACTCACCAAAACACTCAAATATAAGAAATTCTTGCAACTGAACTAGGATAGATCAGTAACAGTACTAGAGCTAACAAACCATACCTTTCAAAAATAAATTATACAAAAAGATAGTGAACTTAAAATACCTGAAACAGTATAAAATGTGGTCTCAGCCTTGATTTGGTTGCTCAAACAAATCCCCATAAGAGCAAAACCCCAAAAAAGATGCAATCTTTTTAGCTCCACCAAAAAAGATGCAATCTTTTTAGCTCCACCAACCACCACACAAACAGCAAAACTCAAGTTCTCATCATTATATGCACAGGCAAACACCAGTTTCTACTTCAATACAAACCCCAAAAGGTCATTGAACCCCAGATCTAGTGTGAACCCAAGAATGTTCCTCTTCCTCTACATCAAGAAATGACAACAAACTTTGAGATTAACAAAAAAAAAAAGAGAAAAAGATTGAAACTTTCTGATGAACTGGGCTGTAATTGTTTAACCCCCACTTGGCTATGAGTGAAAGAAATTATGACAAGAAAGTTGGATAAAAGGACAGGGGGGAAAGGGGGTTGGTTTTATTGCTTTTTTGATTCTGTATGGTACTTATGAGGTGAAGTCTTTTTTGGACTTTTTGTTGGTGAAAACTGAAAAAGCCATAGATTAGTAGATGGTTGACTTGCTTTTTAGCTTCTTTTGTCTTTACTAGTAGCAGCTCAGAGTAGCAAGAACAAAGCTACAGGGAAGTTAACTAGTTATTAATCAAAACCAAAAGGACTGTTAATGGCTGAACTTAGTTTTAACATTATCCGTTGTTTGCTTAGCTGTTGGATTTTTGTCTGATATTTTGGTTTGTCTGGGTTGCTAGATTCGCGCAAAGCAACGCATATTAGGATTTGATTATTTGGCTTTAATTAGTATTCCACTCTATAAGCAAAATGTGCTCTTATTTTTGGTAATCATTGAAATTAGGATGGGCATGATATGGTATATATCGAATTATCATATCATATCAAAATTTTTGATACCGTAGTTTTGTTATTATGATATTTGGTATGGTATATGGTACTATACATTTTAAATTTATTTGGTATTCGATACGATATTCTATATTTAGAAATAATATACTGAAATACCGAATACCATATCGAAGTATATAGTTACATATAACATATATATATTATTAAAATATCAACAAATATACAATCTAGTATTAGTATAAATTAAATGTTTAGAAGTTGAAACTTTGACTACTCTATTTTGATTGAAATGTCTTTTAAATATTATTGATTAACAAAAAGAGTTGTTTGTACTTTCTCTTGAGTATATATTTCTACATGTGTAATGTGTTAGTATGAACAATTGATATCTTTTTTTTAAAGTCGAAGTCATAATACTCTATTATACTATTATATATTAGTCGAAGTTGAACAAACTATGATTATCGATTTACCACACCGCAAAATACCAAAACCAAAATTTAAAATATCGAATCATACCGAATTAATTTGGTATGGTAATGGTATAATAGTTTTAAAAAACGAATACCAAAATTACCGCACCGAACTTTCAAATACCGTACCATACCATATCATGCCCACCCTAATTGAAGTTGTAGATTTAACAAATATTACTATAATAAGTTATGTAATTTTTATTTTATGTTAATAATTAATAATTACTTAATAAAGTTATGTGTACAACAATAACAAATCTAGTATAATCTCATAGAATGAAGTTAGGAGAAGGTAGAGTGTACGTAGACATGTCCTCTACCTTGGAGGTGGAAAGGTTATTTCTGATAGATCCTTGGCTCAAGAAAAAATAGTTCAAAGCAGTTTGAAAAAAAAAAAACGACAGCGAAAAAGTCATGGCAAAATACTATAGAAAGCAGGACAAACCATTATGAACAGTAACTACAATAAGATAATATGATAAACGAAATATATAAAAGAAACAACAAATAGGAACTACATGAGTAACCCTGCGACTACTGCCATATAAGGGTACGTAAGTGGTATGACACTTAACTATCTACTAACTTTCTATCATAATCTGTATTTTTTCGTAACCTTCAATCTAGGGTCATGTTCTCGGTAAGCTAATTAATATGTGTCATGTTTTGTCTAATCACGTCGACCTCCCCAATACTTCTTCTGCCTACCTCAACCTCTCCTGAAATCGTTCATAGCTAACCTCTCGTATCTCTGCACTGGGGCATATGTGTCTCTTCTTCACATGCTCGAACTATTTCAGTCTTACTTTTCGCAACTTGTCTAGCCTCCACCGAAGACACTCTCACCTTCCCTTGGATATCTTCATTTCTAGTCATCTCTCATAGTATGCCCACTCGTCTATCGTAACATTCTCAGTTCTGCAACTTTCAACTTCTTCAGAACGTAAGAGTTCTTGACTAGCTTTGCCTCATGCAACATAATAAATCTAATCACCATTTTGTAGAACTTGTCTTTAAACTTTGGGGACATGCACCTTCTTATCACACAAGAGCCGGATGGGAACTTCCGTTTCATACACGTTAATTAGGTGACTTAGCTTGATAATATAAATATATATATATCCTTAATTACACTATCAGTTCAAATTTTCAGAAGTTGTTTGGGTTAGAAGCAAGTTACGAAAGTATTAAGTATAATGTATGATTAGTATTATAGAGATTCTAATGAAGGAGATTAGGAATACATCAATGGTAATGTAGAGATTATTTACTATTGCAAATTTGATTTGTACCAAAAATATTATGCAATGTATATCTTAAATTAAATATTTTTACACAAACATATATCATATATCGATTAAGTTAATATAAATATCAAATGCAGATATATTTTTACACTTATTTCACTATTCGGTTCATATAGTTTTATGAGTAGATTATAATGCATGTATGAATACTCATGTTTTGATTAATAACGAATAAATTGTTATGTAATGAATACCAACAATTTGGCAGGATCGCTTCGATGTAACTACAGGTTCGTTTGCGACTCATATAATCTAAGGATGGAAAGAACTTTTACGGTTCCAATCTAGCTCAAATAATAACCTCCATATGGCTGACATGGGCCTTACCAGGAACACCGGACTAAGCCAAGTTTTTTCTACCCCTGGACTATACTACCTCGACCTTAGAGACATCGGAACAATCCTGCCAAATTATCAACAAACATTCTTTCAAGAAGAATTTTATAATGATCTTTCTAAAACAAATAAAGCTATAGCTTTTGTACCATGGTTTATGACGAAATATGTTTATAACTATATTTCTATGTTAGAACAAGATTATAAATTATCTGATGGTACAATTACCAAATCTCTCCTACCTCCTCAACAGCCTTTTCAAATTGAAAAGATAATAAAACTGTATATTTTACTGCATTTGCAGAGCTGTTTGATGATAATGACACTGCTCTTATTACTTCTAAGTATGTTAAAATTTTAATAAGACAAAACAATTACACGAATGTATATGTGAGTATTTTAGGAGAACATATTCTTTCTTTACATGATAAAATTAGTCATTTATGTTCTGAATTAGAGAAGTCCAAAATCCCTATAAAGGAAAGGAGAAGGTTACTCCTACTATCCAACCCCCTCCAGAAATTAAGGACTTTAAATTATCAAAGCTTGATAATATTGAAAGATTGCTTCAAGAAAGGTTCCAGGGATTAAATATTAATCCTCTCCAACTAAGTGAAAGTGAGGTCACTGATAGGAATAATATTCTGGATGAGATTAATAAAATCTCAAAAAAATATGCTAGAAAACCAGTCCAAAGGATGTATTACTATCCTAGGCCGACTCCTCAAGATATCCTTCTTGAAGAGCAAGAATATTACGTCTCTAATAGTTTTAGTGGGACAGAAATTTATGAATGGAATATTGATGGTTTTACTGATAGACAAATTTATACTCTGGCTCATAGAATTCTTATGTATAGAACGACTTGCAAGGCCAACAAGAATTCTGAAAAGGATACAGCCAACATGATTATTGCTGGATTTACAGGCCAATTAAAGGGGTGGTGGGATAATTATCTCTCAGAATCCCAACGTATAGCCATTTTAAATGCCGTTAATGATGAAAATGGAATGATTCCAAACGTAGTCTACACCTTGGTCCTAACCATTATAGAACATTTTTCTGGTAGATGGTCAGATAATAGTGAAACCATTAGGACTATGCTCCAAAACCTTAGATGTAAAACCCTTACGTCATTTAGATGGTACAAGGATGTTTTCCTATCCAGAGTTATGGAATTACCTGAGTTTAATAGCTCTCATTGGAAATCCAAGTTTATAGACGGACTCCCTGCTTTATTTGCAGAAAGAGTTAGGAAGGCCCTTAGAGAAGATGGGGTGAGTATTAATTACGATGACTATACTTATGGAAAACTTATAAGTGTTTGCACCCAAGAAGGTCTCTCTTTGTGCACTGAGATCAAGTTGAATCAACAAATTAAAAGATATCATTTGAATGAGAAACAACAATTAGGAGAATTTTGTGAACAATTCGCAATTAATATGCCTGAATTCTCTAAAAAGACTAATAGACATAGAGGAAAAAAGATTATAAGGAAAAACCTCATAGGCAGTACAGAAAAAAGAAACGCTTAGACAAGCATGAAAAAAGAAAAATGGATTATAAAGGGAAAAAGGAGTTCTATAAGAGTAATAAATCAAATGCATGCCATAAATGTGGTAGAATAGGCCATTATGCAAGAGATTGCAACGTCAAGGATAAGATTAAAAACCTTGACCTAGAGAAAAATATTAAGGATTCTTTATATAAAATCCTCCTTAATTCTTCTTCGGAAAATTCTAGCCAAAACAATAGTGACGGAGAGGAATCCTCTACAAGTGAAGACCTAAAAGTTCTTCATGAAGAAGACTGCATGTCCTCATCTGAGGAAGAATGTACGTTTTGCCAGATTGGTCAACCTTGTGACAATAAAGACAAGGATGAATTCTATCAGTTGTATTCTCAGTTTAAAGACTTAAATATCAATGCCATCAGTAATGATAATTGGATGAAAATTCTCAAGATGATTGATGATCCAACGCTAAGATCCCAAATTATTGACAAAATTGGTAATACCAGCACCTCCACTAGTAATACTAGAATTCCTAAAGAAAATCCCGCTCATCATAATGCTTATACCATGGCAGAAGTAAGGAGACAACTAAAACTTAGGTCTCAAAGGGATCATATTCCCACTACAATTCAAGACTTGATTGAGGAGATTAATAATCTCAAAAAAGAAATATCTTCTCTGAAAAATCATAATATGATTCTTGATGAAAGAATTAGTTATATAGAAAATAAAGACAATGGGAAACAGGTTATGGTTGAAGATAATCTCCCTGATATTTCTGAAGGTAATCTTCCTGATATCCCTAATGAATTTACAAATAATAAGAATTTATTTTTAGAAACTATCGAGCTAATTACAGCTCATAAACCTTTAGCAAAAATAACTCTTTTTATTGATTATAACTTTTAAATTTTTTTTATTGCTCTTATTGATAGCGGAGCTGATTTAAATTGCATTCAAGAAGGATTAATTCCGTCAAGATATTTTAAGAAAACTACTCATAGTCTTCGAAATGCTAGCGGTCATAAAATGGATATTGAATATAAAATTCCTAAAGCATATATATGTACAAATAATATATGTATGCCTGAAATTTTTGTTTTAATAAAAAACATTTCTAACGAAATTATTTTAGAAATGCCTTTTTTCTGGCATATTTATCCCATAACTCTCTGGGATGAGACTGGGATAACGGGTACTTTTGAAGGAAGAAAAATAAGAATAGATTTTATATCTCAACCATTCTCAAAATTCGTTAATGAAGTTAAAGATATGATTTCTTTGAAAAATAAACAAATCGATTTTCTTAAAAGTGAGATTTGTAGTCTTACCATAGAAGAGACTTTACAAAATCCTAAAATACAAGGAAAGATTGAGATTTTAAAGAATCAATTCTCCCTACAGATATGTGGAGATCACCCAAATGTATTTTGGGAAAGGAAAAAACATGTGGTAAGTCTTCCTTATGAGGAAGAATTTTCTGAAGATAATATTCCCACTAAGGCAAGACCTTGCCAAATGAATTCAGAATATTTAGATTTATGTAAAAGAGAGATTGATACTCTTCTTCAAAAGGGATTAATAAGGCCCTCAAAATCTCCATGGTCTTGCACTGCTTTCTATGTTAATAGCAAGCAGAGCAAGAAAGAGGGGTACCCATACTTGTCATAAATTATAAACCCTTAAATAAAGTTTTAAAATGGATTAGATATCCTATTCCCAATAAAAAAGATTTATTAGATAGACTTCATGAAGCTATAATATTTTCAAAATTTGATTTAAAATCAGGTTATTGGCAAATTCAAATTTCTGAAAAACATAAATATAAAACAGCCTTTAACGTCCCAATGGGACAATATGAGTGGAATGTTATGCCTTTTGGGTTAAAAAATGCTCCTTCTAAATTTCAAAAAATTATGAATGATATTTTTAACCCTTTTAGCAATTTTATCATTGTATATATAGATGATATTTTCGTATTCTCAAAAATCTTAGAAATGCATTTTAAACATCTTGACCTATTTAAGAATATTATTATTCAAAATGGTTTGGTTATATCTAGACCAAAAATGCATATTTTCCAAACCAATGTTAGATTCTTAGGTCATAATATTGAAAAACGAAAAATTATTCCCATTCAGAGGAGTATTGAGTTTGCCTCTAAATTTCCTGACGTTATTACTGATAAAACCCAGCTTCAACGTTTCTTGGGAAGTTTAAATTACATTTCTCCTTTTATAAAGGATCTAGCTAATGATACAGTTATATTATATGATAGACTAAGAAAAAGTCCTAAAGCTTGGACTGATAATCATACAAAAGCAGTCAAGCACATTAAGACAAAGGTTAATAACCTACCATGTCTCACTCTGGCTAATCCGAATTGGCAAAAGATAGTGGAGACATATGCCTCTGATATTGGCTATGGGGGAATTTTAAAACAAATCTCTCCTGCTGAAAGACAAGAATACCTCATACAATTCTATTCTGGGAAATAGAATAATAGTCAGAAAAATTATGCTACTGTAGCTAAAGAAATTTTAGCCATAGACAAAAGTGTGTTAAAATTCTAGAGGGCCTTATATAATCAAAAGTTCATCATAAAAACTGATTGTCAAGCAGCTAAATTCATCTTTAATAAAGATGTAAAACATGATGTTTCTAAACAAATGTTTGCAAGATGGCAAGCTTTATTGGCACCATTCAATTTTGAAATACATTATAAAAAGGGAACAGATAATAGTCTTCCCGATTTTCTTACTAGGAAATATTTGAGTTAATAATTCCTTATTTCCTGAATACAGGATAATGCGGCCATCTGGAAGTTCTTCCTCTAATAGAGGAAGAGGAAGAGGAAAAGTACCCATGAGCAGAAATAATATTTTGGCTCAGTTAAAAAACCAGAGACTAATAGCCTCAAACATTGCAGGAACTTCTACAGGTATCTCGGGAATTAATACCGAACACCCAATGTATAAAGAATTCATGGATTTTATACAATCAAGGCAACCTCAGAACAATGCACCACCGTCATATTCTGTAGTCGTCAATGACGAAGTAGGTGAAAATATTGAGGTATATGATAAGAATGAGAAAGATGAAGTAATACTTCTTCTTGAGCCAAAGGATTTACAATGGAGAGAGGATCCTTGGCAAATCATGTCAAGATATTTTGATACGGCATCATATGTTGTTCCAACATACAAATACAGAATGCATTATGAAATTATACTCTCATCTATCGGGTCTGTTGAATTCCAGCATTTTTACCCAGCAAATACCAAGAAAGTTTATAACTTTTCAAAAATTATTATAAAAAAAGATATTTACCCCAGAAGAATGGGGAATCAGCACGATGAAGGAATGAGAATACACCCATCCGGAACAAAGAATAGTTGTTAAGTTTAATTACTGGGATTACATTGAGAGCTTTAATAAAGCTTTATTATATGAGAATGCTAATAAGAAGCATTCATGGTTTATCAAAATATGTTCAAATGTTTTCAAATAATATATACCAAATTGATTCTGTCAGTGGTGGACTTTATATGGTCCAACTCTGAATATCCTCCCAGAAGATTATAAGAAATTATATGCTCAATGGATTGATGTCTCGCCCAAAATAATAAAATTACAACAGGAGGACTATTTTTACACAAACATATATCATATATCGATTAAGTTAACATAAATATCAAATGCAGATAAATTTTTACACTTATTTCACTATTCGGTTCATATAGTTTTATGAGTAGATTATAATGCATGTATGAATACTCATGTTTTGATTAATAACGAATAAATTGTTATGTAATGAATAATAATACAAGAAATTTATGTAAGGATTTATTACTTAAAGGATATTCTTATATTTACTTCTTTTATTGGTGTAATAAATATATATTGTATAAAAAGTAGTTTTCTAGACCCTTCAACTAAATACGGTATTATTTCATGTAAAGTCCCCGTTACTATTAAGACAAAAATAGACCAACCAATTTAATTGTCTACTAGTACCCCTAATAAATAGATGAAGCCAAACAGCGACAAGTTTTTTGACAACTACATTAGCCATATAATAATACAGCCAAATGTTATGACAGAGAATATTTCTCCTCCAAAAGGAAAATTAAAAGAAACAAATCTAAATATTGACATTTTTTTCTTTCTAATTTTGCTCAAGTTTGATAGAATTGGTATTGAAATATGTAAAAACTAAATAATTAATCAAACATCCTTACCATAATTACATAATATCCCACTACTTTAAAATAATTACATATATCTCACTAGATTGTATTTTTCATACCAAAACGTGTATCCCAACATACTCCTATTACTTCGCCCCAAATCACTCCTTCCCTCAAATCTCTCCAGCTTCTCCCTCAAATCTCTTTCACTAATCAAAATTTTCACAGATTTACACACACTTGTAATTATGCCCCTGCATATGCACATCCGTACACACACACTTGCCTCATGTGTTCATGTGCTTATTGATTTTTTCTGTGAATTCGTTTGGGCAGCAGTCAAATGATTCAACTGAATGTGGCGCCACCACTGTACACGATGGCAAGAATGGTGACAGATTCACCCGGGCTTGATTCCGCCATTGAAGAGACCTCTTAAGGTTTTTTTTTTCAAGATTCTCGGATTTTCAGACACCCATTAACAACATACTTCCATGGATAGCATTCAATCAAACCTTTTTGGGCAAAATCCAAAAACTCCCTTTTCAGATTTACCCATTAATTTTGAATGGGAAGAAGAATCCTTGGATCAAGAAACTACAGTATCTACTAAGGAAAAGGACACAAAATCAGAATGCAGAAAGTAGTCCTAGGAACACATTGCTGTCTAGGAACAATGAAGTGCCTTCTCCGACCTTTGTTACGGCTGTTAGAGACTTTGAAGAAGAAGACTTTGCTGAAAATAGATCCAAATTTAGAAACGATCAAGTCAAAATGAATGAATTGCACAAAAAATTGAAATCAAGAACAAGGGACTCAAACCCAGATGTTATTTTCCAGTGTTACCAACTTGTTACCACATATCCAGTGTTATTTTCCATGTATCCAAGTATACATATATCTATCTGAGTTGTAAATGTGTAACTTTTGTAAATTTAAAGTTTCAAATCAAAACAAAGCAATACGTATCCAGGGATAACATTGTAAGCAAATCTTTTGTTACATGTATCCAAGATTAATTCATGTTAACATGTATCCCAATACTACTGCAACCTGCTATTTGAGATGTTGGTAACATGTATCCTTAACACTGTTACAATGTATCCAAGCTTACAAACTTGTATCCAATATTAACATGTATCCAAGTATACCTATATCTATTTGCTGTTTAGATGGATATCCTTAGATATTGGGAAAGTATCCTTAACACTGTTATAATGTATCCAAGCTTATAATCTTGGATACAGTGTTAACAGTGTATCCAAGTATACCTATTGTTGTTTGCTGTTTAAATGTGTATCCTTAGATATTTGAGATCTATTATTACATGTATCCTGTATAATGGAGTTACTTGCTGGTTTGATGTGTATCCAAGTAATTTTAAATTGAAATTTGAATTCTCCAGTTGTTTGTGGAGATGAGGATACTGCAGATTTACTCCTCATTAATTGTAAATCTGTTATTTCCTTTTAAAGCGCCCTAATAGTAATAGATTTACAATTAATGATTTACTCCTCATTAATTGTAAATCTGTTATTTCCTTTTAAAGCGCCATAATAGTAATAGATTTACAATTAATGATTTACTCCTCATTAATTGTAAATATTTTATTTCCTTTTAAAGCGCCATAATAGAAACAGATTTACCATTAATGAAGAGGTTATATGTATCCAGGATACACGAAAATACAAAGGATACATGCCTTCCCTTTTTAAACTACCGGGAAAAATGTAATATTTTAAAATAGTGGGATAAAACGTAATTAGGGACCAAACTACTGTGTTTTATGTTGTTTACACTTGAAATATCTCAGCCTAAAACCTAACCTTAAAAAATATTTGGTTGATCATATCAAGTTTAGGGCCCGTTCGGATATAATTTTAAATTATGATTTGAAATATAGTTGATTTGACGTTGAAATTTTGCTTGAAAATAAATTTGAATTTCTTTAGCTCTATTTTTTCTTATAAAGATGAAAATCTTATAATTTGTGAAAACTATTTAAACTTCCTCAACTCTTATACAAGCTTACCAAAATGAGCAAATCATATATAGTTCATGGATAAAGTATTGAAATATCCTAACACGCTATTAATAAATCATATATTTTTATGTTTTTTTTATAAATAAATATTTACAAATTACATATTGTTACAACTTTTTAAATACACATAATATTACAAAGATTCACTAATCCAATAAATCAACAATAATACTAACTAGTTATTCTTTGATAGAATACTCCCACATTGTACGGATAATCTCTTTATGTCTAGCATGAGATTTTTTTTTGTTTGTAAAATTTAAAATTATAATTTTTTTATAAAATATAAACTTATTTTTCAAGTTTTATATTTTAAAAATAATAATAATTGAAACCATGAAATTGAAATTTTATGCATATTTCTTAAACAAATGCTGATTAAAAATTAAAACGTATAATGAGACTCCCAAATCCTGTAATAATTAAACCAAATATAGTACCTATCTTAAAAATAGTATTGCACTAACTGTTTTAAAAAATAGTCTTGATTCTCGCTTTGAGGCACGCTTCGAGGCGGGGCACTGACAAAACACTTTGGGACTCACGTGTGGGGCTTAAGTCCTATGAGGCTTACGCCTTAAGCGTCCGAGTGTACGCTCCAAACACGCCTAACGCCCAATGCTCGGGCCTCGCCTAATAATTCTATCCAATTGTGTGTCGAATTTATTAGTCAACATTGTTGATCCTCATAATTTTTCAATAAATGAATGATACTTAGTAGTTTTTTCATCTATAGAAATAAGAAAGTTGAGAGTAACTAATTGCTTATTTACTATTTGAGAATGTCGTGAGGGTGAATATCACTTAACATTTCTTTTTAAACACATAACCAAATTTTACATCTTCACTTATCATTGGTCTTCATGTTTTTGGTTCACATGTCTCAAAATTATCATATTTTATTATTTTGTTATTTGAAAGCATTTATTTTATTTATGAAGGAGTGATGTTTTAATTATAATACTAATAGTTTATTAATTATTTCTTTTTTTTGGGAGGTAAATTGCATATTATAGTCATATATTCTAAGAAATTGTGATTTTTTTTATTGATTGAAGTTAAAATGTTAGAGTTGATTTGCATCTCATAATAGCTTTTATATCACTTCATTATTTATATTTGTAAAATAATGTTAGAAGTTATATTTTTTATGAGTTTCTTTAATCATGTTTTAAATTCTTAAAAATTATTAATGTATTTTTTACAATTTACTGTATTATTATGCTATTTTACTATATTATATATTTAAAATTAAAGATCTATGGGGCTTACGCCCCAATGCCTCGGGACTTACGCCTCGCTCCGTACTAAATAAAATGTCTCGTCTCATGCCTCCTTTTAAAACACTGATTGAACTCATCTTATTTAAATTCTAGATGGACCACTAATTCTAAACATGAACAATTGGAAAGTGAATAAATAGAGTTTTTTTTCCGTCTCCTAATAGAGTTCTTGAGGATCGCAAAATCTAGTTCAGACCCTTCGGGGTATTTGGCCATGATTTTTCTTTTTAAACTTTACTTTGGAAAATATGTTTGGTTATAAATTTTTTAAAAATCTTGAAATTCAACTTTCAGATATTTGAAACATACTAAAATATTATTTTCACTCCAAAATATTTACGAAATTTAAAAATAACTTCAAGTTGTATTCATGATCAAACACAACTTTATTTTTAAAATATAATTTTTACTTTGAAAATAAAAATTACTTTTTCTAAATAGTCACAATTTTCATGACCAAACCCACCCTTCAAAAGTCATGACCTCATGCAAAAGTGCACAGTAAATATACAATCAGTAGAATAAAAAAAAATTGACCTACCGTTTTTGGACAATGAAGTAAGTTTGGTCATAATTTCAAGAGAATTGGACTAAAAGTTCCTATTGAACTTTGTATGAAAGTGAAACATTCTAGATAATTATAAACTACGGTCTAAAATTGAGTCATGGTTTTTTTTAAATTTATAAGTAATTAATTTCTAGATCTTGATTTAAATTTCTCAATAATTTCTTGTAAAACCTTTTAAATAACTTTATACAATGATCTAAAGTTTGGTCTAATTTTTGTTGGTATATGTAGTTTGATTTTTAGACTTTTGTTTAAAAGTTTCCAAGACTTCCAAGATAACTTTACTCCACAGTGTAAAGTTTGGTCATATATATATATATACTAGACACAAAATCATGTGCCAGCACGGACTCAATATATATTATATAGATAAAATTTGAAAAATTATTAAATTTATTATACTTTTTTTTTTAATTATTGTGATTTATAATACTTTTTATGTCATTTTCAAAAAATATATGTTACTTCTTTTGTTTCAATTTAGGTGGCACAAATGAAATTTGAATACTGAACCAAATTTCTTATATGATTTTAATACTTTTTATGTCATTTTCAAATAATATATGTTACTTCTTTTGTTCCAATTTACGTGGCACAAATGAAATTTGAATACTGAACCAAATTTCTTATATGATTTTTAAATATTTTCAATTTTTAGTTATTGCGTTATTCTCTCGGTCCCAATTTATGTGGCACTAATAGAATTTCGAGAGCCAACCAAAATTTTATATTGTGATTTATAATATCTTTTACGTAATTGTCAAATACATAATAGAATATTTTAATCAAATATATAACTGCAAGCACACAACTCTTGGCACGGGCCCAATATATATTACATAGATAGAACTTGAAAAGTCACTAAATTTATTATACCTTTTTTTAATTATTGTGATTTATAATACTTTTTACGTCATTTTCAAATAATATATGTTACTCTTTTTCTTTCAATTTATGTGGCACAAATTGAATTTGAATAGTGAACCAAATTTCTTATATGGTTTTTAAATATTTTCAGTTTTTAATTATTGTGTTATTATCTCGGTTCTAATTTATGTGGCAGTAATAGAATTTCGAGAGCCAACCAAATTTTTATATTGTGAATTGTCAAATACATAACGAAATATTTTGATCAAATACATACCATATTAAAATGAAAAATAAGACAAATAAATTAAAACGGGAAAAATATTAAATTATTTGAAGCAGAACCCTGCAAGCAGATAACTCAAGCAGACACGTTATCCAAGAGCTCTCTGCTTACAAATTCACATGCCAACCTCTTATATATGTATAGAATATATATATATATATATATATTTTTTTTTAACATATTAGCAAATGATCACACATTATGATTCTTGTGATATCTTGATACGCAAATTTATTTTTTCATTAATTAAAAATATGTAGTTTTAATTCATTCCCGTGCGAATCTTCACAAATTTAAAGAATTATATATTATATTACATTATTTGACTTTTCAAATATTATATTGAATTTGTAATATTGCTCCATATCAGAGGGTATCATGTTCTAAAAATAGTCTAGATTCAATATATAAAACTAAAATCACTTATTTTATAAATTAAATGTTAAAAGTGTCTACTCATATCTCACAAAAATCAACACTCAAATTCATTAATATATTTGAGGAATGAAAAAAATTGCTAAATGCTAGTATCTGTTATTACATATTTGTAATATATATATTCATAAAGCATAATACATAAACGTATCATTTAAATTGGCATCATCTGATATCTATCTTCTTTAATTTTGAATGTGCATATGTAGACACTTAAATTTGTACAAAGTTAAACAAATAGACTCACGCATCTTGCGTGGCATCCTATGTGATAATTCGCACCCTACTTACGTTATGTCATGTAGAACATGTGTCACTTGTTTAACTTCATAAGGTATATTATTTGAACACGTTTATATATTATCCCTTATTTATATCAGTAACAAACTTTAAATGTTTTAATTCACAGTAAAAGTAATTGTTACAAACAGAAGCCAAACATGAAATATTTTTAAAATTGGATTTTGATAATTCATAATTAAAAATAAATTAAACATCATTATACAGTACGCTATTTGGATTTAGGCTATTTTTGCCCACCCATAGTCGGCCTTACGAAAGGCTAAAAAAGTCAAGCACGCAAGGAAAATTAGGCTTTATCCAAACAAAAAAACAACAAAAGATTACTACTATTATTACAGATCGTTCCAGAATTATTAGAATTTTCAATTTTTACATATCTAAAAAAGCTGTGCGGTTGAACTTCAATTTTTACATATATATTCAGCTAGGGTTTCAATATTCATTCATACTTATAAACTGACAGTACTGTTGTTGTTGTTGGAGTAGAAATTGGTGGAATTGTGAATTGTAATTGCGCCGATTGGATTCGGTCGATGTTTCGAATGGAGATTGACTCTTCGCCGGAGTCGTATACGCTAACTCCTATGGACCGTATTCTTCAGGTAATCATTGTTTTTTTATTTTGAATAAGATTATTTTGTTTGTACCAGTTTTGTAAGTACAGTGACTAGCATTTTGATCCTCTTTTGATAATTTTGTTTCGTTTACTGTTGAGCGAATCCAAAGATGTCTCTTTTTTTTTTATCTGGGTTTTAGATTTTGTGTTGCATGCTTGAAGCTACTATACCATTAATATTATGATTGTATATTTGTTCTGTTTTTTTTTTCGTTTATTTGGAATTAGGCTTTGCAAAGTACATTGACTAGCCTTTTGATCCTTTTTTGATAATTTTGTTTCTTATAATGTTGAACGAATCCAAATGCTGTCTTTTTTTTTTTTGGTTTTAGATTTTGTATTGCATGCTTGAAGCTACTATAAGATTCATTTTGTGATTCTATGTTTGTTCTGTTTTTTCGTTTATTTGGAATTAGGCTTTGCTAAGTACATTGACTAGCATTTTGATCCTTTTTTTGATAATTTTGTTTCGTTTACTGTTGAACGAATCTAAATGATGTTCTTTTTTTTTTTTTTTGGTTTTCGATTTTGTATTGCATGCTTGAAGCTACTATAAGATTCATTTTGTGATGCTATATTTGTTCTGTTTTTTCTTTTTGGTTTTCCGTTTATTTGGAATTAGGCTTTGCAAAGTACATTGACTAGCATTTTGATCCTATTTTGATAATTTTGTTTTGTTTACTGTTGAACGAATCTAAATGATGTTTTTTTTTTGGTTTTAGATTTTATATTGCATGCTTGAAGCTACTATAAGATTCATTTTGTGATGCTATATTTGTTCTGTTTTTTTTGTTTTTCTGTTTATTTGGAATTTTCTGCAGAAAGACAATTGAAGGGGGTTGGGGTTGGGGTTGGGGATATTCTGATGGAGTCTTTGCTCCCGTTTAGCCATAGAATTTGAAGTTGAAACTTGAAAATTTAAGTTTTTGAAGTTGTGATTTTTGGAATGTTAAGTTGTGTTTGGACATTAATTTTAATCTAAAAAAGTTTGAAGTTTTGAGATTGGAAGTCCCAAAAATCCAAAAAATCATCTGAGCCAGTTTTTTGGGAACTTGTAAATATTTGAAATGAAAATCTTATCAAATTTCATGGCCAAACAAATATTTGAAGATGAAATTTCAAAAGCTACTCTCAAAATCCATGGCCAAACGATAGCTTTGTCTCTCCTTTTCACACTTCTCAGTAATTTCACATATGTTATTGAAATGTTTAGCAGAATAGTACATTTCTGTTAAAAGGAGAAAAAAATCAATAATAATAGCCGAGGCGAATTTTTAGACATTTGCATCTGTGATTTTATGTTACATAGAGTCTGCACCGTGCTTATTCATCTGTAAGAAGAGGGAATGGACGTTGCAATATCATTACTCTACGTAGAGGACCCTATCTATGCTAGAAGCAATTTTTATTTAATCATAGTCTTAAGTTGCTGAATGGAAGATGTAAGAACTGGTGTTGGGAAGAAGGTAATCACATTTGTGTAATTGGTCATAACTAATGGAACTTATTTGGCTGAAGCTGATTACGGTTAATTCTGTGATTGAGAATGTACAGTAGTCTTGTACTTTGGAAGTTGAAGGATGGCTACATGGAGGACAGGATTTTAGGTAAGCTAAAAAGAAGAGTGTTATTTTTTTTTGAGGGGGTTGGGGATTATTCCTATGTTCGAAGAGTCTGCGTGCTTTTGAGGTTATATGGAGACTTAAAATTGTTTGACGGACAATATTTCTGCTGTAATGGTCTTGAAGTTTCACTAGTTATTACAAAGGAAGCTGGTTTAGGAGGAGAATCTTATTAAGTAACAAAGAATCAGACACTCATCAAGGGGTGGGGGAGTATTCATAATGGTGAGTGGTATGATAGTTAAAGTAAGGTTCTGCAGGTGAAAATAGGAGAAGCATATCCAGTATTTGATGATTGATATTGAAGAAAGATTTTGGTGGTAAAACAAAAATTGCATGGCTCCATTGTCACTATCTAAGATGTTACGTAAATGGTGATACAGTGAGGCTTAGAACAGACTTTTTAATGTTTCAAAATTATTCGGCTCATAAAATGGATCAACTTGTAATGAAGTCAGTAGTGGTCAGAGGCAAATAAGAACACCCTTGCTTAGACACGGTCCTTTTCAGGTGGCATCAGGGAGGATTAGAAGTTTTGAGGATAAGGAACATAGACATAATTACAGGATTTGCAGCTTTCTTCCCTATCTTTTTCTCTTTTATGCTTTTATGTATTGGAAACTCATTAACCAAGAGATGCGATGACGGTCTACATGTTTTATTACGATGGTACTTGTTGCTCTCCTAATTTGTTCTGCCTTCTTGTTGGATGATATCAATTAATAGAGCAACTATGCTGCAATCCCGAACTAGTTAGGTTCGGCTGTGTGGATCCTCAAACAGGACAAATATCTTGGACTCAAAATCATTCACGTCAGTATTTACATGCAACAGGCTAAAAAGCTCATGTTTCTGAGGGTTTGCAACTTCCTAACACATCGAATTTTATTAGGCACTAAAAACTAAAAGAACAAACAAACAAATTAAAACTTAGTAAGAACTACGCTAATTGGGTTATGACCGCTTTTTAGCTCATTTCAGCTCAAGTAACTTGAGGGGGTTATTTTGACACCCCTAGTGACAATGAACGTATGAACTCAATGACTCAATGCTATTACATAATCAATCAATCAATTTACTGCAGTTCCCTTCTAATTCAAAAGAATTGATCTTGCAATGTGGCTAGCTTTCAATGACGTGTATTATAGTACAACCTTTTGAACAGAACAATCGTCCCAGTGTATGAAATTATGAGTCGTATACTATACTTGTTCTGCTCTATTCTCATTTCATTCCAATTGTTCTTATAAGATGATATATTTAGGAAAAATAGCTTAGACATGTGGTGTGTATCTTTAAAAATTTGGCTCTTGAAGCACTAATGTTTATACAAAGTGCAAATGCTTCCCGATGACTTTCGTGATTTTTTTGGTTCAGTACTATGCTTGCCCTCTTCCCATTCATAATACTGTGCATAATACCCCTTTGATCATCTGCCCTAAAGTTCTAATCCCCTTTCCTCCCCCCCCGTTTTGGGGGGGGGGGTTAGTTGGTGTGATTTTATTGACCCTAGTTGACTAGTTATATTTTAATTGTCGTGATTAAAATTAATCATCACAATGATGGGGTATCTTACATTACCCTGATTTTATATAGTAAATTCTGCCAGTTCTAGCTTTCATACGGTGTGGAGGAATATGTATGAATAGGACAGCCCTATCAATATGAATATTATTACTTGAACAAAAGAAAATCTATGAATAGGACAAGTGAACTGTGAGAAGCAGAAAAGAAAAATAGATTTGATTCGTTGTTGATATTTGTATCTCTTACCTATTTGTTCTTGGTTTAAGAAGAGGGAATTAATTCTTACGAATGGATCTTGACATGTAATCCCTTGTTCTCTTGTCAGAGGCTTGACAGTCTTGGAGTTCCTGCTGAGAATTTGGAACAACTACAGCCTGGTTTAGTTGCTTACGTGAAGAATAATAAGTCGCAGATGGGAGAGCTGGTCTCTGCACTTTTGCCTACTAATGAGGAGGCCATGGAGGCTATTACAGAGCAGCAAATAGAGTCTCCAAAATCCACAGTCAGCTCAAGCATTAATGTTAAAGATTTATTCCAAGAAAGTATGGATTGGATACAATGGTTGATGTTTGACGGTGAACCAAGTAGAGCTCTGGAGCAACTGGCAGACACTGGTCAGCGTTGTGTTTGTGGGGCCGTTTGGGGTAACAATGACATTGCGTATCGTTGCCGTACATGTGAGCATGATCCAACATGTGCAATATGTGTTCCATGTTTCCAGAATGGGAACCACAAGGACCACGATTACTCTATCATTTATACAGGTGGTGGTTGCTGTGATTGTGGAGATGTTACTGCTTGGAAACGTGAAGGGTTTTGTTCCAAGCACAAAGGTGCTGAGCAGATACAACCTCTTCCAGAGGAGCTTGCAAGCTCAATGGGGCCTGTACTTGATTTGTTACTGTCTTGTTGGAGAAAAAGGCTTCTATTTCCCGAAAGCATCTCCGGGAAAAATCCAAGAGGAAATGATCATGCTATTGAGCTCAAAATGGTTACAGATGAGTTAACATCTGCAGTGGTGGAGATGCTATTGAAGTTCTGTAAACATAGTGAAAGTTTGCTTAGTTTTATCTCTTGGAGAGTATCTTCTTCAGCAGGGTTACTAGATATTCTTGTGAGGGCAGAGAGGTTCATGATCACCGAAGAAAATGTCAAGAAGATTCATGAATTGCTGTTAAAATTGTTGGGTGAACCTCAATTTAAATATGAATTTGCAAAAGTATTTCTGTGCTATTACCCAACTGTTGTGAATGAGGCAACAAGGGAATGTAATGATACAGTTTTCAACAAATATCCACTGCTATCAACATTCTCAGTGCAGATATTTACGGTACCTACATTGACTCCACGTCTTGTGAAGGAAATGAATCTTCTGCCCATGCTGTTGGGATGTTTAGGGGACATACTTGTGTCTTGCGCAGGAGAAGATGGTAAATTGCAGGTAATGCTGTATGCCTTTGATTTATCGATAAGCATCATTTGGATAATTATGCTAAACTAAGAAGCATTATATTATTGTGCGAAATGTAGAGTTCTGATATAGGCTTACTTATGTACTAGTTTTTTTTTCCTGATTAGAAACCTATTTATATACTTGTTAAATTTTAATAGCTTGTTGTTTTAACCCTCTTTCCTTCTTCGTTTAGACATGTCTAAAATCTCCTTCTGTAGCTTATGTACTAAGACGGGAAACCTCGGCGCAGTAGTAAGAATTGCTGTTGTTTGACCAGAAGGTCATGCTACAAGCCGTGGAAAGAGCCTCCTGCAGAAATGCAAGGCAAGGCTGCACACAATAGATCCAATATGGTCTGGTCTTTTCCTGGACCCGCACATAACGCCTAACGGGATCTTAGTGCACCCGGCTGCCCTTTAGCTTATGTTACTAAATATATATGATTCTTCTGCAAGATTTTGTATATTTGGTGTAGACCTCTTCTGATATCTCCTCATAACTGCTCTGAATTTTCTCATACACAGATAGATTAAGGTATTAATTACGTCAAATGTAAAAGTTTCCTTCAATAAGTTGGAATCAGAATACATAAGTTTGTTTTAGTTTCTGCAATATGTAGACAAGTGCGTGAAATGAAGGCCGTTAACTCCTGCACAGGAATCTATTTTCATCATATTTGAACAGAATAGTCTTGGATGGCCAAGTTTGGTTTTGAATCTCCTATATATTAATTGACCTAATTATCAAATGCAATTTCTTCGCTTTGCTCTTTTTTTCTTCTTCTCTGTATCAGCTGCACAACTCGACTATTCTACAGAGTACCTCATACTCCCACTAGTCCTCAATGCCGGTTAATTACGAAACAGATTCTTTCTTTATCTAGGGAGTTTCTTTTCGTTAAATGCATTGAATTCTATCTGTTAGTATCTTAGTTAATGAAACAACTTTTGAGTTAAGAGAAGTATACTTTATCAAAAATAAGAAGAATAGAGAAGTATAATAGTCACCCTTACACAACCTTAATTAATAACGTTGAGGCTTATTTATTTAAAAATTTATCATTTTTTGCCTTTTTTTTTTATAATGGTAATATTGTATTCCTCAGCATTGAGGATATATGCTGGCTACCAACAGAAATAATTTACATCTGAAACAACAAAAACCAAGGCAATCTACAGTAAAAGACTAAAGATTTTACAAATTCTAAAATCTGTCCAGCATTTTTTTATTTTTTTTTGCCTTCTTTATATATATATATATAGATATTTTTTTTTGATGACCGTGGTGTCCGGGCCCGCTTTCGCGCACCTCGACTAAATCCACGGGATACCTGCCACCTCCCACCAGCAACAGGTACCAGGTAACTCTGTCCACCAAGGCTAGAACAGATGAGAAGAATCACCTAGTGTTTTTTGTCTCCACTGGGATTTGAACCTGAGACCTCAAGCCTCGTGATTTTTTAACCCACTTCATTGACCACTGTGCCCTTGGGTGCTTTTTCCTTCTTTATATTTTATGTACTTTTATCAAGTAATTCCCAATACGAGGAATATCTACTTTAGAATGACTATCTTACCAAAGATTAGGCAGATGGAAAACATCACTTCGCCTTTTGCCTATATTAGGATTTGAAGTGGTCTTCATTCTAACTTTATCAACTGATAGTGACACAGTTGACTGCATAATTTCTTCTCTGTTTCAATGGCACTCGCAAAAAAAATAAAATACGAGCTAGTATTTTAACATATCAACTTCAAGTTCTTAGGAATTAGGAGTTTCTTCAAGGGTCATTATATATTTCCCAAGGTCAACTGCTCTTTAGTGCTGTGTTTTGAGTGTGAATAATAATGTATACCCCAAGTTTAGTTTGATGATTTACTGTTTAGTGAAATTCTGAAGCACTCCTTTGTCAGATTATTCACCATTGGGGTTTCTGATGTTCTTTATTAGCCTATAGAATATGCTTCTTTATTGTGTTTGGAGAGACGCTTGATTATTGATTAAAAGGAATTTTCATGTGCTCCCCTCTTGGTCCTTTTCTCCTCTGTAAAAGAGTAAATCTGTAATTGTGTTGATGGCCATCTCTAGCAGGTCATCTGAGCATATACTGCTCTTGATGTAGTTTATCTGGAAGTCAATTGATGGTTGGTATGTGGCTTCAACTTGAGAGAAACAATGAAAACAAGGTCATGCTTGACGAAGGTGCTGTAGTTTTCTTTGAGAGAAGATGTGCATGCTTGTAGATGCTTTAGGTTTAGTTCTTTTCTTGGGCTTACTTCCACCAATCAAACAAGTATGTCAGCTGAACTATATGAACACCCGATATGAATTTTGTTTCTGTAGGACCTTGGGCTCTTTGCAAATGCACAACTAGTTTTTTTTTAAATTTTATTTGATAGTTCTATTCAGTGGTGTCATAACTGGTTTTGTTTGATCTTCCGCTCGTTCTACCCGACTTTTATGGTCTTGTCAGTTCACTTGTATTGTTAGTGGTATTACCATAGTATTTCTGAATTGCCAGTCGTTGGTTGTTGGTTTGCTGAGGTTGCTTTTGTTATTCAGGTCATGAAATGGGCAGATTTGTACGAAACTACTCTCCGTGTGGTTGAAGATATTCGATTTGTCATGAGTCATTCTGTTGTACCTAGATATGTGACTCATAAACGACGAGATATATTGAGAACATGGATGAAACTATTGGCTTTCGTGCAAGGAACGAACCCACAAAAAAGAGAAACTGGCATTCATGTAGAAGAAGAGAATGAGAATATGCATTTGCCTTTTGTTTTGGGTCATTCTATTGCAAATATTCACTCTCTTTTGGTGGGTGGTGCTTTCGCTTTCTCTATGAGTAGTACAGAAGATGCTGATGATGCTTTCTTCAACACACACGCAGAAGATTTTGAAGACCAAGATGGCCAAAGACATGCAAAAGTTGGAAGGCTATCACAGGAAAGTTCTGTATGTAGTATGGCTGGGAGGAGTCCATTAGAACATGCATCCAGGGTTCCTGAAGTAAAATATGATAGTTTTCCAGTATCATCATCTGTTTTATGTTTAACATTCGAGTGCCTGAGGGCCATTGAAAATTGGCTGATAGTCGATAACACTTCGGGACCTCTCCTTCACATATTATGTCCGAAAACAAGTTCTACCCCTGGCAATAATTTTTCTGTGTTGAAAAAAACCCTTTCAAAGTTTAGAAGAGGCAGAGATATGTTTAAATCTCAGAGTCCTCCTTCAAATGATGTTAGACTCTCGACTTCTGCTGAAAGTTATAATAAACAATATTCTTATCCTTCTCTGAATGGTCGGACTACCTTGGATTCTGGCCAGGGTTCGGGCCAAGAAGCAGCTTGCCTTGGTGGTCATGATGACCATATGCTGGAAGGAGATAATGCATCTGAATTAGAAGCTCTGCGGTTGCTGAGTTTGTCTGATTGGCCGGATATAGTATATAAAGTTAGTTTGCAGGATATATCTGTTCACATTCCGTTGCATCGATTACTTTCAATGGTTTTACAGAGGGCACTAGGCAAGTGTTATGGGGAGACTGCACAACTAGGTGCTAGTCCTGCTAATTTGTCATCTTCTGTCCATTATGACTTTTTTGACCATATTCTGGGAGGTTACCACCCACAGGGTTTTTCTGCGTTCATTATGGAACATGCTCTTCGGATTAGGGTGTTTTGTGCTCAGGTTCATGCTGGAATGTGGCGTAGGAATGGTGATGCTGCCATATTATCCTGTGAGTGGTATCGCTCTGTCCGCTGGTATGTAAATAGTTCAATGTGCAATCTTTATACATGGCCCTACGATGAACAATAAGGAATTTCTTTTGTTATGCTAATCTATATGAAATGTAATCTTTAAGATTCCATAGATAGTATTAAGCCAATCTTCTAAACTTTTTGTGTAGGTCTGAGCAGGGTCTGGAGCTTGACCTCTTTCTACTGCAATGCTGTGCTGCACTAGCCCCTGCTGATTTATATATCAGTAGAATTTTAGAACGTTTTGAGCTGTCAAATTACCTATCCTTCAATCTTGAACGTCCTAGTGAGTATGTGACTCACATTTCCTTTTGCTTTCCTCATTGACTTCCATTTTCACCCACCCACTACGTGATTGCTTCTACTGATTAAGTATAAAGCACTAGTTTCTTTAATTTGATGATGTACTATTAAAGTATACCACCAATACATAAGGGATGATCTTGACACTTAGATTGGTCATTGTCAGAATAATCATGTTCCATAATTTGTACTTAATTGTGCAAAGGTAATCTTTGTGATTAGTACTGGTCTTGTCAATTAGTCTTGTTAATTGATATACACGTTTATCTATATTAAAATGGTGGTTAAATCCTTGTAGTAAGAAATCCTTGATTAATTCCATCTTTCCTGACATTTTTACGCAGCAATTCCATTTTGAAAAAGAGGTAGTGAAAAATGTTGATGGTTTTATATATTTTGAGATTTTTTATGATAGTTTCTCTTGAGAATACATTATTCTGATGGTTTTTTCTATTTATATTTACACTTAGTTACATTTGTTCTTTCCAGAATCTTTTAATATCTTCTTACTGGTACTAAAAAAATCTTCTCCAACAACAAACAGAAAATAACCCAGGAAATGATAAAAGATGTCGTTGTGCGACTGCTCTTGTTAAATTTGTAAATTTTATAGTTCCACCGGAGCCAAAGATGTTAAAATTGTGTCTTATTTCATGGCGGAGGTGTCTGCACAATCTGGATATCCTGAAACTTAAACAAAATATGATAAAAAAGAAGATTGGACAATAGCTAGGCTCTAGGGACATACTTTTTATGAGTAAATTCTCCGTTGAAGTGTGTGCGTGTGTGGTGGGGTTGGGGTTGGGGGGAGGAGGTAGACATTGAACCTTATCTTGATATTAATATCCAAAAAAATGTAATACATGAAGGAATGGGACATGGTAATGTACCTCGGAACACGACTATTTACACCGTGCGTACTTTTAACAAAGTTTCTAAATCGTGTCTATAGAGATCATTATACATGTTTGGAAAAATAATATATCAAGGGATGTGTTTAACATCTACGAGTTGTGTCATCCTTAAGCATTCACATGACTTTGACGATCTAATCAAAAAAGGGAACTCCTTTTAAGATAGTTTGCTGCAGGGTTTTTGGTTGCCTCGAAAGGAACAACTGGAGTTTGGGTTTGTATAGGGTTTTTTAGTTGCTATATACTTTTGTTGAGTTGATTGATAGTCTTTCCATTGAGCTATTGCTGATCATGGGCATATATTGGCTAATATGCTTATGGTTAGCTAGACTTAAAAGATCTGATTCACATGACATCTGCATTGTATGTTTTTGATTGACAGTGTATGTTGTTGAATATGTTCAGTACATAATATGTGATACTTTGGAACCTCACAGGTACATTTCCCACTTGCTCTATCTAATACCATTTGCCATTCTTTCTAGGTACGAACCCGCTTTAGTTCAAGATATGCTTACTCTTATTATTCAAATAGTGAAAGAACGACGGTTTTGCGGGCTAACTTCGAGTGAATGTTTGCAAAGAGAATTAGTTTATAGACTATCAATTGGTGATGCCACTCACAGTCAGCTGGTGAAGTCTCTTCCTCGTGACCTGTCCAAGATTGGTAAATTTCAGGATGTTTTGGACAAAATAGCAACGTATTTAAATCCATCTGGCATGAATCAGGTTTATATCTGACATTTGATTCATTTTTTAACCCTTGTACATTTCCAAGGGAAATCAATCTGATCATTTATCTGTCCTGTGATATTCCCTAATTCCTTATTTATCACAGGGTATGTACAAACTGCGGTTGCCTTATTGGAAGGAACTGGATCTGTACCATCCTCGTTGGAATTCGAGGGACTTGCAAGTAGCCGAAGAAAGATATATGCGTTTCTGTAATGCATCGGCATTGACCACTCAGCTTCCAGGATGGAGCAAGATTTATCCACCACTTGGTCGTATAGCTGAAGTAGCTACTTGTAGGAAAGTCCTCCAAATTGTCCGTGCTGTTGTATCATATGCTGTGTTTTCTGACGTATCAAAGGCTTCACGTGCTCCAGATGGTGTTCTGTTAAGAGCACTGCATTTACTGTCGCTAGCATTGGATATTTGTCATGCACATAGGGAATCTAGTGAACATAGTTGCTATAAGGGTGATGATATTCCAATTTTAGCTCTAGCTTGTGAAGAAATATCAGTGGGTAAATTTGGTGAGCAGAGCTTGCTGTCTCTTCTCGTTTTCTTAATGAGGATACACAAGAAAGAAAATTACTTTGTGGAGGCTGGAATGCTTAACCTCTTATCTTTGGTTGAAAGTCTTCTGAAGAAATTTGCGGAACTACAACCTGAATGCATGAAAAAACTGCAAGACCTTGCTCCAGATGTGGTCAATCAATTATCTCGATCCTTTCCAAGTGGTGACACAAATAACTTCAGATCATTTTCAGACAGTGATAAGCATAAGGCTAAAGCTCGAGAGAGACAAGCTGCTATACTGGTGAGATTACACGAGAAATTAATGATTTGTTGTTCAATAATTTGCTAAATACGGATAATCTGTTTTTTGCTCTCTAGACAATTAACCTTAAGTTGTTCATTTTGCTGCTGTGTTGTGTTTGGCTGTTAGCTACGCATGTCAAGACTTGAGAAGTGGAAATTCCTTATTTGGCATACAACATGGGAGGGATAGCCTAGTGGTAAAGACCCGCATCCAACCATAAGGTTCGGGTACGAGTCACCAAAGGCACAAAATGTGAAACATGCAACCGTTGGATTTCTAGGCCTAGGGTTTGGGGTGGTGGTCTGTACCAAATAAAAAAAATAATTATCCTTATCCGGCATACAGGTTTTGACATTCTCCATGTGAAATTTATAAGCATGTAATTTTGAAACATAAACTTAGTATGCTCTAACTCAGATTGGAAATCCTCATGGATTAGAAGCCCACATGTTTATGACAGAAGAGACGCTGAAAAAGTGTGTGGGAGTTGCCGTGCTGAGATTCAAGGGAGTGCAAGGATATATGCCTGGATGGAAGACTTTTTTTGAAGACCTAAGAGGTCTAACCTCAACGTAACCTCATATTGGATAAGAACGGAGAATAAGGAAATAGTTAGAATTTATGCAGCAATAAATGATTAGAAGGGTTAACCTAGGAGGGAAGTCCTCCATCTACTTATACAAGTGGAGTCCAAGTATGAGTCTATACTATTCACATGAAAATAAATAAATAAAATAAATTGAGAACTAGTTAATTTCGCCTTCTCTCGCAGAATATTTTGGCACGGTTTCAGTGTAAGCAAAAATCTTGTGTTCAAGGTTTACCATCAATTATCTTGGTAATAGTTCTACATGCTTGGTTAAAGCATTTTTCTCTAATAGCAGCATTGGAAAAAAACCATGCTTGGTATAAAATTCTTTTATATAACAGAAAAGGGTAATGTTACTGGAATGAAAATAATAGGGTAAACTACATTGATCTCCCGTCTAGTTTGTTACAATCACATAATTTTTTTCTGTATTGTGTAAAATCACATTCTTCCCCGTCAATACACTTGGCTGATGGAGTTAACTTTGAGTCTATTGACTCTGTTATGCCTTACCTGGACTATAGGCACATTAATTTTTCAAGTAAAATGAGAAGGTAAAAATTCATCAGTTGATTAATGAAGGCATCCTTTTTCTTAACTCAGAATAAGTATATTAATATTTGTGTCCCAACAACTGTAATTACAATGACAAATGAAAAATAATACAGCTTAGTATAGATGAAAAAGTATCCCTACTTAAATTACTGAGCTATGGGGGGGTGGGGGTGGCGGTTAGGTGAAAACATTGGAGATGTTCTCACCTATCTTTTGGATGTAGATTGAGAATATTCTGCCTGTCTCAGGTTCAAATCCTTTTTTTAGAAGGTAACACATTTATCTATTAATGGTAAATTGGACTCCACTTCTTAACTGTGGAAGTCATCCCTAATTACAATGTGACACGCACAGATGCCCTTTCCATCCTATATCTTCTTACAAGGAATCTAAAAAGTCTCAATTTCAAATCCTAGTGGATGCAAAAATTACTAGGTGATTTCTTCCCATCCTCCCAAGCTTTGGTGGACAAAGTTATCCGGTACCTATACTAATGTAAGGTAGCAAAGAGGTACCCCGTGGAATTAGTCGCGGTGCGCACAAGCTGGCTCGGACACCATGGTTATTAATTTTTTTTTACAAGTGCCTCCCGCTGGTTGCTGAGGCAAGAAACCTATTCCATTCCACATGAAATAGGAGACATAACTTTATCCTGCAATACATCAAGACATATACACGGGAGGCGGAGGATTCTGAACCTATCAAACTCTTACCTTTTTAGTATTACCGCATCCAATTTAATTAACAGAAACTCCCCCAAACTGCACAAAACATTCTTCTTTTATTGCAAACAGGTAACTGTAATTATTAAAAAAATGATTCCTAATAATCTCCTCCATGTTTCCCTAGCAAAGGTGTATAACTGTGTCTATGGCTTGCTGCTTTATACAGCAGCTAAGGATAATGCTGGAACAATATCTCCCCCCATGATATCTTGAACAAGTCATTAGTCATAAGTCTAACATGGAATTTTGGAGATCAGAATTACTTGTATCATAGAGGGAAGTATTGTTCTGGATAAGCACCCAATGGTGTGAGTTGGTGGTCCACGAGGTCTCATGTTCGAGTTCAAACAGAGGCAAAAAATACTAAGTGATTTCCTTCCATCAACCTAAGCCTTGGTGTACAAAGTACTCAGTACCTGTACTTGGTGGAATAGTCAAGGTGAGCACAAGTTGGCCGAACACCTCTGTCAATAAAAAAAGAAGAAAGTATTGTTCCAGATAAAAGAAGACAGTTGGGTACCTGTTTGAACCTAAACTTGCCAAATATGGTGACAAACATGTACAAGTGCATCTGATCTCATACAAAATCTCTTTGGCGCTAAAAAGAATGATATGTTGCAATGTAGTTTTCTCCCTAAAGTTGAAGCTGGCCTGCTTTTCCCTCTAATTAGAAACATAAATTTAGAAAATTCCGTTCTAACATATCATTGATTTAGAATATTACTTGTTCCATTGTCATTATACTGTATACTTCCATTGTGCTATGTTGCCATACCATAGTAGAACCAGAGAAAGTTAATCCCTCTGTTTTCAGTTAATAATACTGGGAGAGTCTTGTTTGACTCTGCCACTTTCTCAATGTACTCCATGTCTACTTTACAGGAGAAGATGAGGCTCCAACAGTCCAAGTTTTTAGCAGGCATTGATTCCACAACAGATGTTGTTGCAGATGATTCTAAACATGACAAAGAGTTATGCGATTCAGATGGTAGACCTAGATCTGAAGAGGCTACTCCTGATATTTGCTCTCTTTGCCATGATCCAAATTCTAGAAGTCCTTTATCTTACCTAATTCTTCTTCAGGTAGGTGGCTCTATTTTATGTGTTGCTATCATTTTCTTCTGCTTGGATATAATTGGTGATTTATCTGATTGTTGAACTTCAATTTATCCCCTGATAAAGTGGAATAATACTTATTTCATCTTGGTTCCTGAGATAAGAAATCCAGGCTTCTAAGTTTCACCAACAGAGGTCCTCCTTCATGGGAACAAACTCGCCGCCATGGGAAAGAGCCCACATCTTGTGCCAAACAAGTGACAGATGTTTCATCTGAAAGGAGCAATCTCTCAAGAAGTTCAGAAATTATTTCATCATCTTGGTTAATGGAATTAATCCAAAATAAAGTAAATGAGTTTGCTTTAGAAGGACAACCTAAGGAAGTGGAAGCATTTCTGGAATATATCAAGGAAAAATTCCCCTCAGTGAAGAACATTCAACCTTCTTGCACATCAAGCACTGTACAGAAAAAGACATCCTCTTCCTTCGAGATGCTAGAAGAACACATGTACTCGTTGATTCGGGAAGAAATGGATGCTAATTCACGGAACTGGGTTCTCTTAAAAAATGATAGGGAACTTTCAGTATTGGGTGATAATGGGAGTGCTGAGTCGCTTTTGCTTGGAAGATACATTTCTGCTCTTTCACGAGAATGTAGTCCTTCTGCATCAATGAATAGCCGCAAGGCACAATTGGAGTCAAGTATGCTGCTTCCAACAGACAATGGATTTGGTCCATCAGATTGTGATGGAATATATCTTTCATCCTGTGGGCATGCTGTGCATCAGGGATGTCTTGACCGCTATTTATCTTCGCTAAAGGAAAGGTAGTAATTCTTAACCAAAAAAGAGGGTTCGTTACCTTGAAAGCTTTGGTTTTAATCCATTCCTTTTGTCTTTGTACTTCTGAGACTGTCTTGTTTGACCACTAAAGTGAATGTCTTGAGCCAATATCAATTTTTTTGTTCTTTCTTTTTCTGATTTGGCGGAATTCTCTTTTTCTCTGTCATAGGGTTGGTTTCCTTTTACTGACCATGTATTTTGGACTACTTTATTCTAGTATTTCCTTCTCAAACTTAAATAGGTTTCTTGAATAGTTATATTAGACTTCCTATTTGGATGTGTTATTCTGTTCCGTGCTAGGCCTTCCCTCCAATGCTGCAAGTTTAGGGCAGTAACTGTCTCATATCTCTTACGCAGATATACCAGACGAATTGTTTTCGAAGGGGGTCATATTGTAGATCCGGATCAGGTACAAAAACTCCATCCTAATCTTACTCTCTGCTCTCTGATGGATTTAATACTAAATTATTTTGTCCTTTTTGCTTTTTTTCAGGGGGAGTTCCTCTGTCCTGTATGCCGTGGACTTGCCAACTCAGTTCTGCCAGCATTACCTGCAGACACTAAAAGGTCAACACTGTCTCTTTCAGCTGGTCCATCAGATGTTGTAGGCCGTTCAGTGCTTCGTTTGCAAGAAGCTTTATTTCTCCTGCAAAGCGCAGCTAATGTTGCTGGAAGTGGAGAGATTTTACAGAGTCTTCCACTTCAGCAATTCGGGCAGATGAGAGTAAATCTTGAATCTGTAGTTCGGGTATTATGTGAAATGTATTTCCCAGACAAGGATAAGATTTCAGAATCTAGTAGGCTTAGTCACTCTCTGATTTTGTTTGACACACTCAAGTACTCACTTGTATCGACTGAAATTGCTGCTCGATCTGGGAAGACTTCTTTAGCTCCAAACTACAGTCTTGGTGCTCTGTTCAAAGAACTCAAATCGTCAAACTGTTTTATATTAGCTTTATTACTAAGTATTGTACAAAGCACACGGAGAAAGAACTCACTTACTGTCTTGTTGAGGTTAAGAGGGATTCAGCTGTTTGGGGAGTCTATATGCTCAGGCACTTCTGTAGATGAACCTTCATCTCCAGACAGTCCTACTGTTGGAGGTATGATTCCTGCTCCATTAGTTGTTTTTGTGCTTCCATTATTTTGTAAAGGATAAATCTTAGATTCTGGAAACATGGATATAGTGGTAATTGATGTCTGGGTAATGTAGAAGCAATTTATGATTGTTGGTGTGCTTTGCAGGTAATATGCAAGATATCTTGGAATTTTCTGAGACAGAATTACAGTACCCTGATGTTCAGTTTTGGAAACGAGCCTCTGATCCAGTTCTTACGCATGATGCTTTTTCATCATTAATGTGGGTGTTATATTGCCTCCCGTGCCCATTTTTGTCGTGCGAGGAATCATTCTTGTCTCTTGTTCATCTTTTCTATGTTGTCACTATTACTCAGGTTAACACATTTTTTCTTTGTTTCAATCGTTCTCTGCTACAAATTAGTGTGTGTTTTGCTTGAAGGGTGCTAAGTCATTGTCTTCTCTTTTCAGACTGTAATTACCTATTGCAGGAAGCGGCAAACTACTCTGACTTTGTCAGGATGTAGTGATTCTCTAGTTACTGACATCTACAAAATGATGGAGAAATATGGAGTTGCTTATAAATATTTTGATTCTAGTCATATTGAAACTCATGATGTCAAAGATGCAATTCGTAGCCTGAGTTTTCCTTATTTAAGAAGATGTGCATTGTTGTGGAAATTGGTCCGTTCTTCTATATCAGTACCATTTAGTTGCGGGAGTAACATTTTAGATGGATTACCATATTCCATGGGTGAAACAACGGAATGTGGGGAAAACATAACAGTGGAGTTCAATGAGATTGAAAAGCTAGAAAAGTTATTTAAGATTCCCCCACTTGATGATGTTATTAGTGATAACATAGTACGTTTTGTGGTTCCAAGATGGTTGCGGTGTTTCTCCAAGCAGTTTGAAGCTCGCATGCTAAAGGGTGTTATGTATTCTACCCCTGCAGTCCCATTTAAACTGATGCTTTTGCCTCATCTTTACCAGGATCTCCTACAAAGGTTGGTTATTTACATGCTATATACTGTATTTGACTTGTCTACTATATACGTAATAGTATTTGAGTTGTCTACTATCTTTGTATAAGTGTTGAATGTTTTGGATATGTTGGTGCTACTTTCAGGTATATTAAACAACATTGTCCAGACTGTGGAGTTGTTCTGGAGGAGCCTGCATTGTGCTTGTTGTGTGGTAGACTGTGCTCTCCGAATTGGAAGCCATGCTGCAGGTTCAAATGCATCTCTTATTCTTTTGATAGTCCTTGAAATTATGTTTGACATATTTGATTTCGCCAGGGAAAGTGGGTGCCAAACACATGCAATGGTATGTGGAGCGGGTACTGGGGTGTTCTTATTAATCAGAGTAAGGGATATTTCCTTTTTTCTATTGTGTTTTGTCTTGATCTTTTGATGCAATACCGTCTTTTAGGACAAGTAGAATGACTTTTACTTGTCCTTTCACTACAGAAAACCACAGTGTTGCTTCAAAGATCTGCTCGTCAGGCATCATGGCCTTCCCCATACTTAGATGCATTTGGTGAAGAGGTAAGTCAACGGTTTAGCTATCTTTGCATGGTATGAAGGGGCTTGGGTTGCAGAAGATTTGTATTTGGTATACAACAATTTTGTTTTCTTCTTCATTTTCTAAGAATATGAGAAGGAAAAAAATAGATCGTTTCACCTAAGGAGAAATCACTAAAAGTCTCAAGAATGTCCTTCCGAATCGGAGTCAATTCAGTAAGGCACTGAAGTTGTTTTCCGTGTTTTTCTGCACGAACTGAAAGTAGAGTTGGAGCTCGTCATAAATGGTCGCCTCTTTGTAGGTATCTGCTGACAAATCACTTTTCATAATTGACCAAAATACGTCTCCCCTCACCATCTCTTTTCTCTTCCGTCTTCCGCAATGCCAACCCCTTTGCACTCCCTCCTGGCATGCTACTTTCTCTCCAACCCACAACCCTAAATGCAACCCAAAATCCATCATCTTCTGCTGTTTCTCTCTGTGTCACCAGTGAATATATCAACTTTGGTTTTGGGGTGGGGGGTCCATCTTAGAGCGGAAGAGCAGACTTTGGTTCACGTGTAGGGAGCCATATCTTGTTTTCAACTTTCACTCAAAAGATGTTGAGCAGCAATTAATGGTTCAATTCCTTTTATTTCGTCTTCCAACTTTTCCTTTTTGGGGCGATGCTTTAGCTTAGGTATATGTGTTGTGAAGAATGGGAAAAGTGACTTTTTTGACAAGAAGATGGTAGGATACTCTCTAACCACTCCAAACAAGTTTCCAAAAATCCTGGGAAAAACCAACAAAAATTTGAAATGTGAAATTCTGTGTAAACTTGATATGTAAAAGGTTCTAATTGAGAAGCCTTGAATTCGGTAATTTTTGAAGCCCTTATTGGACCTAATGGTCGGTTGGGTATGAATATTTTTCTTTTAGCTGCTTCTAATTTGAAAATTTGCTACAAAGTGTGTAGACAATCAAGGTAAGTCATCTTTTTTTACAGCCAGTTTGTTTTGGACGTCAATTTTTGAAGTTGAATTGTGGGGTCATGTATTTATTTTTAAATTAGAGCAAAATCCTTAATCGTTTAGAAGGCCACCTAATGGCCATCTTGCTACCTTAATAATCAGTTTTTTAAGGTTTTAGTTTCCAAAAAGGTGTTTGGGCGGGTGGGTGTTAGTGATCTTCAATGGTTCATTCTAACCCTAAATATTTTTCTCTCAGAGCTAACTGTAATTTACTTGTTATGTTGCACTCTTTATATCATTATTTCCATTCTTCATGTATTTTCTGTTCCACACATGTTTCTGGCACTAATACGAGAAGCGTTTTAATTGCACAGTGCAAAAATGTATAGTCATGTTATTTTTAAAACAGTTTATACTTCCTCTAGCACAATAGCAGTTTAGTTTCTGTTATGAAGTTTGCCGGCTATTTTGAGCTCTCGAGCTCAAAATGTGAAACAATTACAAACACATTGCTATTCAAAATAGAACAACATAGCAGTTACGTTTCTATTAGGATGTTCGCTGTCTCTTTTGATCCCCCAAACTCAAAATCTGAAACAACGCAAATAGGTAACTTTTTATTTAAGAAATGTTGCTAGCTAAGGTTCTTTGTACCTTCAAATCGTCTTCAATTTTTTTCTATTTTGATTACTTAATTATTTAGTTTTATATTTTGAGTTAAGAAGTTAGAAGAAATTTGGCCTGGGTCAAATTCATTTTAGGATATGTCTCTAGATTGTCCAATTTGTGACAGTCCGGCTTAATCTATTACAAGATGTTTCTTAGGATCCGATGGGTTAGTGGTTTCTTTTCTTCTGTTTTGTATTTCCTTCCTTTTGTGGGTCAAATTAATTTTTAATCCTTGTCGAGACTAGTATGGATAGACATACATGCACAATGCTATGGTCTTTGGTGGTTATTTTGGATCTTAAACATTCTCCTTATACATGCAGGATGTCGAAATGCATCGTGGGAAGCCATTGTACCTAAATGAGGAACGCTATGCAGCCTTAACTCATATGGTATAGAAAAGAACTTTGCATAATTTACTGCTGCTGTGACTGCGTTTCTGTTATGTGCTATTTGTTAGGTGGTATGTTTAGTGTGCTTGGAGGTAAAAACATGAGAAGGGGGTAAAGAGAAATACCAAAGATCTATGGAGGAAAAGAAAAGTAGAGTTTCTTCTTCTCTGATTGTCTTGGGTTTAATGAACGCTGTTAAAGGCATCTAGAAAAGTAGTATGGCTTAAAAAGCTAGGGTTAATGATATACTCCCTGTGCACCTTTGAGTTTTAAAATGTCTTACAGTACAACCAGTTAGCCACTGCTTATGCTACCTCCTTTGGTTAGACGAATTAAGGCTCTTTCACAAATATATATATCTATGTACTCCCTCAGTCCCATTTTATGTGATACTCTTTCCTTTTTCGTTTGTCCTAGAAAGAATGACACTTTTCTATATTTAGAAGCAATTTAATTTGAAGCTTTCCATTTTACCCTCGATGAGATAATTTATAGAAGCAATTAAATTTAAGAATTTTCATTTTATCCTTAATGAAATGATTTATAGTCACATAAATATCTGTGACATGTTACATTACTAGTTTTCAGAAAAGAAATATCTGTGACATGTTTTAGACCACATGTTTCAATTTTTTTTTTCCAACTCCGTGCACATCATATATATTGGGATGGCGGGAGTATAATTTACTGAAAATTGAGTAGGTAAGAGTCATTTTATCCCTTTTTCCCTTTCACAAAGTTCATGGTTTCTTATTCTCAAATGTGCCTAAGCTAGACTTATTGTAATTGCATGTCCTGTACTATGTTGTCTTCTAATAGCTTCCAACTTTTTCTTCTTCTCCTCCGCGGTATCAATTGTCCTGTACTTTGATGTTAGTTACTAACTTGATTATCTGCATAAGAACAAGGAGGTTTTATTCCTGTCTTCTGAAATCTGAATGAGTATAACTATTGCTTTAAATTAGGCGTTGCAGTCTGAGAAATAATGGTTCACAGTTATCTTTATTGCGTAGCTCTAGTCATAGCAATTTGTTGATTTATTTGAATGGACATTCTAGGTCGCTTCTCATGGACTAGATCGGAGTCCAAAGGTGCTTCATCATCCGAATATCGGCAACTTTTTCATGCTTTAGCTCGACTTTTTCATAAGGTATGGTAAATGTCAGTTCAAGATTGCCATATTCTGTATATTTATCTTTACTTACTGACATGTAGTTTATCTTTTTTCCTTATCTGGACCCATGCAGGTTTACTAGGCCCATGGAATTCGTCTAAGATGATAAAAAAGTTATCAGCTATCCAGTCCCGAGTTTTGACGCAGACAGAGCATGTCCAATGTTCCGCGGTCTGCTACTATCTAATATACAGATTATCTAGGTTAGTCTGTAATTTCTTTGTTTTATTCTGATAAAATTTTACTTCATATGTAGTGCAATTTAAATAGATCAGTTTCATTTGCTTGTCTTGGTGGCAGGGTTTTCCAGACAGTTCCTTTGTATGATTGTTCGTGATTAATGTTTCTTAAATTCCTTTGTTTAATTCAACTTGAATTTGCTTTTCCTGATATTTCAGTTATCACTGTGTTAATGAAGTCCCTGAGCTTGCTGAGAAAACGTAAGATGAAGTGCCTTAACACCTTGTTAATGAAGTGCCTAAGATTTTAAAAAATGGTTTCCAACAATTAAACTACAGACTCAGCACCGAAATTCCAGGTGGAACCTCAAAATTGTTCAATGAGATTTTACGATAAAAAATGCAATCTAGGGTAAGGACGGGTCTGGTGTTTGGACTTTCTGCATAGTAGGGCATTCTGGGAGCTCTCTTGAAAAAGTCAGAGATCGGTTCTAAATACAGGGATATTCGGCATCCTCATCTGCTAGGTTAAAGTTGTACATGATTTTAGCTAGTACTGTGTCAGATAGCATTTTCCCGGAGTCTTTTTGTGTGGTTTACTTTGGTTAGAGTTTGTATGTCAATTTAAGGATAAGTGATTATTCTTGGTCTCAAAGGTATCATCTTTGTAGGGAAATTTTTTAAATCAATCGATTTGAAGAATAATTTATGGTTATGAAGAACTGTATAGGTATAATTTTTTGAGGCTTTCAAATGATGACCAAAAGATATGATTATCAATCTATACAAATAGCTTTGTCCCTGCTTTGTTTTTACTGTTCTGCGTGGTGGGAGGGAGGCTTTTTAGATCTTTAAATTTGCAATTCTTGTTGGATCATCTTTGTTGTATGGGATGAAGTGTTGGCCAGTCAAGAACTCCATGTTCAGAAGATGCAAGTTGTGGAAATGAGGATGCTTAGATGGATGTGCGGGCATACTAGGAGCAATAAGATTAGGAATGAGAATATGCGGGACAAGGTGGGAGTGGCGACAAGATGAGGGAAGTGAGGCTGAGATGGTTTGGGGACGTGAAGAGGAGATGTGCAAACGCCCCAACGAGGAGGTGCAAGAGGTTTGATATAGGGGGCACGAGGAGAGATAGAGGTAGGCCGAAAAAGTATTGGGGAGAGGTGATTAGAATGGCCTAGCTTCATATTATTGAAGACATGACTTTAGATAGGAAGGTGTGGAGGTCGCATATGAGGGTAGAAAGTTAGTAGGTAGTGGAGTGCTCTCTTGCTTTTCGAAGGTTTCGGCTTGTTGGTGGCTGTTGTAGTACCAACCGTATTCTTGTAGTTCATGCTTTTGATAACTATCATCATAGTTTGTTTATTGTGTTCCAATTATCACATGATTTTGCAGTTGTTATTGTTCCTTTCTTGTAGGCTGCGTTGCTTTCCTTATTAATCGTTATGCTTTATTCATTGTTTTCTTTTTCTTTTACTTGGATTTGTTGCACTTGAGCCGAGGGTCTTTCGGAAACAGCCTCTCTACCTTCACGAGGTAGTGTTAAGGTCTACGTACACTCTACCCTCCCCAGACCGTACTTGTGGGATTTCACTGAGTATGTTGTTGTTGTGTTAGAAATCTTTAGTAATCCAAAGCCCTAATGGAAGAATTGACCTGTGGAATCTGATAAATGACTGGACTAAGCTGCATCGGCCCCTCTGCATGTCCTACCTTCTTTTCTAAAGTGATGCTAAAAATTTGAATTGCATGAAGTATTTTATTTCTTTCCACTCCCCCAAACCAACAACCGGCTAAGCCAAAAAAATTCTAGCCTGAAGTTCTGTTATGTTAATTTTTACTAGAATTTAATCATCTTTAAAGTTGAGCTAGACAAGTTTCCTCAAATTTGAACTTTTTTTGGTTTGCATGTGTTGGTTTCCAAGGTATTCCAAATTAAGAACTTAATGCTTTTCCATTTTAATCCCTATGTTCCAAAATTATTATCCTATTTTGCTCGGTGAGAGTTAATGAAAATTGAAATTCTTTAATATACTTATTAATCATATTAAAATGAAGAGCCTGTTTGGATTGGCTTATTTTAAGTGCTTCTAAGCACTTTTGTAGTGGTTGAGTAAAATAAATTTTAAGCCAAAAAGACAAAAAAAAGGCCAAAAGCTATTAAGCTTATCCAAACAGGCTCGAAGTCAGTTGCAACTTGTATGATTTTTCATATAGTTTACCCGTATCTGAATTTTATTTTCGAAAATCAAATCAATGGTTGATTTTATCATTGTTAAGCAAAAATAAGTCTATTGGGATGGAGGCAGCAAATGTCTTTTCCACTACTAAGTAAATTAATGACAACCAATAAGAACAGAGTTTATTTGTTTAAAGGAAAAAGTAAAAGAAGGTTAAGTACAATTCACTAAAATACAGTTAGTATTGATAAGACTAGGTCGTGAATGAGCAAAAACAGAAAATAGAGAGGATGATTCTATTGGCACTTTTAAATACAGGTAACTTTTAACAATCAAAATTCTTATAAAGAACTTTTAAGTCAACAAGTTTATTAAGAGCGACGTCCCAAATAAGGTGAACATAATTGAAATGCATTATTTTTTCTTACTATTATTGATTACGCCGTTTATTTTGATCGAGAATTTCCTTTAGTGTCTACATCTCTGATCTGTGACCAAAATTTAAGATATGCGTAGAGGAAATTATTAACAATCAAACTAGAAGTTAATCATTAGGAGTGGACAACCATAATCAGTCTCTTTTGTGGACTGTTAATTTGGTCATTTACCCGTTGCGAGTTTTCACCCTCTTTATGCATTTAGTTCACTCCTTGTGGGTTCCTATGTCAATACTCCAATATTTTCAAAATCCAGAATCTTCCTTGTTCCTCATTTTGAAGAATCTAAAACTTGGTTACTTTTCTTTTTAAATCTTATTAATTACAATTAACTAGTGTTCCTAAAAATTCTCCCCTGTAATTTCCTTTTGGTTGTCTGCTAAGAACTTATTGTTATTCCATAATGTGTTTCAAGAATAATTGTTTTTGTTATCTGGTTCGCTTGACAAACATGCTCATATTGGTATTATAAGCTACCTTAAGAATTTAGTTCATTTTGAGTTCCCTTTTCTTTGTGCACGAAAGGTTATTTGGACAGATACTCAAAATGAAGACAGGTTCATACTTATTGTGCTAAGTATTGCCACGGGCAGGGTACCTTATCCCATATGTTATGCGCTACAAAATGAGTTTGTGATATTTCACTAGGTTTAAACTTCTTTAGATGATGTCATCAATATAGTTTTCGGAGACTTCGACCAAAGCATGATAATTTGTTAAGAATCAAAAGGCTTAGCCCGGAAAATTAGTAAAACAAGACAGCTAGAATCATTTTACTAAGTTGAGTTGAGCTTGGAAATAAAAATGCTCTTTTCTGCACTTTCCAGTCAAATTTTCTGCTTAGAATGTTGCTGATGAGAAGTTTCTTATTGGCTCCCTTTGATTCTTCTCAGAGTTCTCGTGTTTTCGACTTGTCTAAGTTACTGTAACTTGCAGGCGTCTGATCAGTCCTCGTTATTTTTCGTCTTTGTTCAGTTTTCCTTTTGTTAAAGGAAAATGGAAAAAATAAATCCTTGATGTTTTAGATATGCTACTTTATAGCATCTTTTGTATCGTTTTTGCTAAGTCTAAAACATCTCTGGCAGATCAGTAGGCATTGACATCTGCGGCTGAGAAGGATTTGCTTTTACCAGAATGGGAAGTCTCGTATTCCATGAAAGTGACTTTGGTGGTGGAGCGGCTGTTTTTTCGCACCTTACTGTACAGACATTGTGAATAAATAGTGTGTTTTAATGTAGTTTTGATCCATCAAGTTTGTCTCCTAGAGGTGTAAATTATAGTCTAAGCAGGCATATGAGTAATATGATACACCCCCTCCCCCTCCCTCCCCCACACCCATACACCATACACACAAACACACCGTTTACTATGAAGATGTAAATTGAGATCTAATCAACAATATGTTGAAGAGCGATGCTAAGGTTTTTGAGTTTCCCTTTGATCTTATCGCAAGTTTATCTGCCTTCGAGTCTTCTGGAAATTTTTTTATTTGAAAAAAGATGTGCTCTCCTTGATTGAATGAGCTCTCACAACTGTGGCAGGCAATGGATGTTTTGGGGAGTTAGTTTCACAGTAGCCACCGTTCCTCCTAGTTCGGTAACAGAGTCAACTCCTCCTTCGGTTGGGGTTATAAGCTGTTGAAAGCTAATTCCATGCTCGGTAGCTATCGGAGGTTACTTCACTCCAACTCGTTTAAGTTAACTGATGCCATGAGTCATTTTCTTGTTTACGAAAGACGGTGTGAAAGGAATAGAACCTAACATCGTGAAATAGCTCTTAAAAAAACTTCCCAGGATGTTCATTCAAACTCAAAAATCAATTAACTAGATATTCACTTCTACGAGTTTTGCCTATAAACGATTCAATAGTAGTGGATTTTGTTTAAGATTGCATCTTGCGGATAAAAAATGATAAAATCTCTCTTATTTTGTTCGGGTAAAATCATTTTTTTCTTAGTAATGTTTGTGTCATTTAATCCCCAATAGTGTGAATGTTGGTTAGGAACAAATTTGATAAATACGGATAACTCTCCGGTAGAGTATTAGAATGGAAAGATTGCACATCATAGTTGAATTTAAGGTGGAGGTTGCGATCAACTTCAGTTTGATCTAACCAATGAAGTCTTACTATAACTTTATATGCAAAATGTCTGATTGCTTTAATCAATGATAAGGGGAAAAAAAAATCAATGACAGAATGCAACTGATAAATGAAAAACAACAAAATATAAACGCCCACCGTGGGGCTAGAAAAAAATCAATGACAGAATACAATTGATAAATGAAAAATAACAAAATATAAAACGCCCACTGTGGGGCTCGAACCCACGACCACAAGGTTAAGAGCCTTGCGCTCTACCAACTGAGCTAGACGGGCTTGTTGAATTAGTGATGTTAGTTGATAGTTATTACTCGTAGTATTCTTTGGGCAAATACAGATTTCACAATAAGAAAAGATCCAGATGTTTATCTACTTTTCAATAGAGATTTCTACCCATCAGATCACTTAATAAAATTTATATACAATAATAACATAATTTTTTAAAACTAACAAATATAGCACATTTTATAACAAAAATGACACTTCAAAAAAATGCAGTAATAAATGCATTAAATGATCATAACTACCTCCATTAATTAAGAAATTTATTTTCACCAATAATACACTACACTTTCTCTCTCCCATAATTTTCTCTCCTGTCCCATAAATATCTCTTATAGAAAAAAAGAATTATATAAATAAATAAATAAAATGAATTAAGAAATTAAAATGTTTCTTCTAATTTTATTTTATGCTAGCTTTTAAGAACAAAATACTATTAATACATTTTAAGTATATTACTTTGTGAATTATATAAGGTATATATTACATCAATATTATATATATAAAAAACTATATTTATTGTGTATATATATAAAGAGAGAGAGAGAGTTACACATTTATATACACAATATAATATATATAACTAAATATGATTTATAATATATAATACTGAAATATAAAAAAGGAATCACGGACAACATCTTAATTTTGTAATACATTAATATAATATTTGTAATATCTACATTGAAATTTCAAAAAGGAAACAAATTAAAAAGCTATGTTCATATAAAAAAACAAGAAACATAGACACTAAAAAAATAATTGGAAAACGGTAATCAATTGCAAAAATCAATAACATAAAAGGGAATTAGTCAACAATTAATACATACGTTTTTAGTATTTTTTAAGGAGTAATTAATTGAGTAAAAAGGGAGTTTATTTTGGACAAATATGGCTACTATTGTAATATTAAATTTTGTGCTAAAAATATGTAATGTAATTTTTAATATTGTATAGTTATGTAAAGTTCTCAAAAATATTTATCTTAGTTGTTTTTTTTTCATTTAGTTGCACAGTTTGTCCTTCAAATGGGTTTATTTTTAAATTTTTTCCCTTAGAAATTGAAAGCCCCGCGAAAAAGTTATTTATCTCGAAGGGTATAAACTAAAGAGCCATACGAAATAGGGATAAAAGTGTAAATGATCCTTTTTTTTAAAAATAACATTGATGTTCGAACTAGTTTGGGCACATCTCGACTAATTCCATCATTACCCCAGCCGCACATGTACCGGTAATCTTCATCTTCATATCTATAGACATTTCCCATTCTTATTTTAGATAGCATATTGAATACTTTGTGTTGTGTCCCATAGATTAAAAAATAAAAATCATAGATTACAAATACTTAAGTTCATTTAACTTTTCACCTATACATGATAATTCAGTAGGAAATCCTCGCACAAACATTTTAAAATATATAAGTACAAAATACACCAACATGCAAATTTTCACTTGAACAGGCTAACTTACATCTATCGGTACTTCCAATAGAAAAGAGGGAGTTACTCGGATGGTAAGCACCCTCCACTTCTCGATTATACTACAGAAACTCAACTGCATATTCTTATATACACGTCGAGCTTAATAATCGAATCTACTAAATCTGTACAGTCTGGAACAATTTCTTTAAGAAATATTTACTCTTACCAGTAGTTTTTTCCTATACTCTCGACGTGATCAACTGGCTAAACAATTTCTATGAAGAAGAAATGTTATGCACCTACCTGGGAAGGATTAATGTTGCTAGCCTTAATAAACGTCAATGAATATTAGCTCGTCTAAAAGATCATCGAATATGAGATCCTCGAGCTCCAATCCAACGCACTCTGCATCAAACTGCAGGTTCATCCAATTGTCCCCTTTTTCTAGATCGCGACTCGCAGCATCATCAAGTAGTGATTGATCATTCTCCAGCTTGAAGCTGAGCCACCAACTTATATCTTTCCATACCTCCTCAAGCAGATGGTAGCCAACATGTAGCATTGGATGGATGTAAGAACGAGATGTTAACGCCTTTGGCCAGTATAAAGATGATTTCTCGTAAAGTTGTAATAAGACCTCATTGATTAAATCGAACAGAAGAAGTTGATCACAGCTTCCACTTTCTTCAGCATATCCTGAACAGTCAGGTTGAGAAAGAAAACATCCTCTTACTTCCTCAAATACTGAAAGGTTCATAAATTCATTCCCACTAAAGCCCGATAGATCCAGCACATCTTTTACATAATTGAATTCAGCTTTATTTCTTTCGTCCACCTGAATTTGCAATAGATTTCTCTTATGTTCATCGGCTGATATTTCTTCTTCATTGGTATCGAATGCGTTTTCCCCTATACCTGAGGAATCCATATCAAATGAATGCTTAGATTCTAATAAGCTTGCGGCAAATAAGATCACCTATATCTATATGCGAGTCTATGTAAGGATATAAGAAAAACTAAATATTTTTCTCAGTACAACACAAACTCGAATCAGCTTAATTGCCGAGTTTTCTGCTCTTTACTCCACCCCACCCCCACCCCCACCCCAAAACCAGGGTAAAGATAACACACATTTTGATACTCAATTGGAATCTCCATTTCTATCTGAATTTTTTCCAAACAAAATACAGTTGCAACATAGTAGGTTTACATCACTTTCTAAGTAACCAATCACGATTCTTAGAGGTTTCCAATACAGAAACCTATATATATATATATATACGTACATAGATGATACAGAAGAAACATATATAATATGCACGACTTAGAAAAGCACCGCTCTAATGCATGTTTAGCTTTCATGTGGATACAAAGTATTTTACACACAGTAATGAAGTGTATCTTAGGCATAATACATAAACAGATGCTCAAACTTGGCTCAGTTGACAAGTAAGCACTCCAACTTTGAGTATGCACATCTACACACCTCAACTCGTCTCCACTGTGTCAGTTAGACACTCCAACTTACAAATGATCATCTAGACACCTTCAAAACTTATGTGCCACGTCAGCATCGGGTGTCCATGAGACACAGTGGGGATGAGTTGGAGTATTTAGTTGCCCGTTGAGACCAAGTTGAGGTATCTAGATGTACACTCTCAAAGTTGGAGTGCTTACTTGCCTCGTGAGGCTAACCAAATGATAATCGTATCAAGTTTTTGAAAGAACATGAAAAATAAAACAGGTATTGAAAGAGATTGTTGCGAAAAGCATGTTCGTGGTGTATATCGTCTGTCTAGAAAGATAGATGGAGAATAGGGGAAGAATGTAAGATTGCCTCAAAATAATACCTTCAGTCGTGGAGAGATCTTCTGGGACAGTACTAGCTTCTTGAATTATCATATCAGGCAAAGTAGTCGAGATCGGTTTATTTAATTTGGAATTAGGAGATGAAATGTCCTCCATATTGTATTCAACTGAAAAAGAGGTCTCCTCTGTCCTTAAGCCACCAAATTCATCGGAATTCTCGCTGACATCAAGAAGATCATCTGGAATCTTGGAGTCTGAACTGGTATCTTGTTGAATTTTCTTTTCTGAACCTAAAGGAATATCCAGGGACTTCTGTTCATTGGGCCTTGTAGCCCCTAAATTTAAGTTGCTGCTGGATGCGGTCGATGCAGCTGTATCTACTGTTTCTGAATAACTGGGTTCAGGAGTGTCCTCAATTCGGAAAGAAGTGTAATGCCTAAGATCAGGCAAAGAAAGAATCCTCTCCAGGACTATGGGCCTACTTCTAGCTGGTGAAGGTGATCTAGATGCTCTCAAACTCGACTTTTCAGAGCTGCGCTGTTTTTCATCCCTACTGAAGCAAGATTCAAGTAATCTACTATATCCGTCTAATGAGTCATTGAGCGATGTCGTTCTTTTAAAGGATTTCATCTGGCTCTTGCTAAATGGAGAATGGCAGTGAGCAGTGTTACCCGTACTTTCTGGAAAATATCGGTCATGTCCATCTGGTTTAACATCCTTGGATGACTTACGACCATGTGGGACCTTATGAAGGACACCATCCATAACAATTCGACGCTTCTCCTTACGGCTCTCCTTAAGCGCATGTGTTATTTTCTCCTTCAAATTCCTGAAACGTGCAAGGACAAGTTTACTATTGTGGCGTTTGTGTTTTGCACCAGGTGAACTCAGAGGGACCTTATCAAATGATTCAAGTCTTGTCAGCACACCTTTTGCGACTTCCTGCTCGCTCCTCGTTACAAAATGTCTATTCAACTTTTCTGCAGATTCAAATCCAGCAGACCCCAGGAATTCACCCCTAATTTGTGACTTATCTTGACTGCTCTTATGATTGCTTGACCTGGCAATTTTTCCCAGTGAGAGACGGGAAGGAAATGACACGGACTTGGTTAAGCCTTTGGATGCATGTGAACCATGTAACTGATGCGCTAATGAAGAATTCGGGTCCTGCAATATTTTAAGAAATAACTCCTCTCTCATGTTTAGTAAATCAAGAGCATCCAAAAATAGCTTCGACTCTTCAACTGACACATTTTTAGCCCGCTCTCTAAAATAAAGTGATTGTGTACGACGAAGAGTGAAGTTTGTAGTAATTGGTTGCTTCCCATTCTTGTTAGTATCACATTGCTTTAAGTGATTCATATCAAGCATAGAAGCACAGAACTCACATGTGTTGTTGGTGGTAACAACATCCTTTCTTTTATCCGGCAGGGGTGGATCTAACAAACTAGCAATGGAAGAATACTCATTCTGAGTCTGCTGCGAAGTCTCGTCATTTAAAGACTTTTTTGGAGAAGGAACTGCATTAGTGGGACCTAGATAACGAATAGGAGCAGTTTGTTCAAGCGGCATTGTTGTAGGACATGACACACTTCGGCAATGTTGGACCCTTTTTCCTGATAGTAGCTCTTTTGTGATCAAAGTTTTTAAACGAGACTTTATTGAACTTTTCTGCTGAGCGGCTGCTGTTTTCACTACAATCTGAAATAGTAAATTTGTTAGCATGTACAGTTATGTGCAAAACACACGTTGTCTCTTTGCGTCTGTATCTAAGAAGAAACCACAAAACAAAAGCGGTATCAAGCAGTTACTATTTTGCAGAAACTTACAGGGGAAGCATCCGATTTGACATCTACTTTTTCTGGAATGTTAGCCGAATCAATTGCAGTTGCATTACTCCCATGATCTCCTGCCGCTGGAAAAAAGGAAATAGTATATCAAACACTGTTTTCACTCACTTATTTGAAGTGTCAAATCTTGATAGTAGCCGAGGACTTAAAGGAGTGGCATAGTCACATGGAGTGAACGATGTTCAAACTGAACACCCTTCATCGGAAAATGTACTGAGTATATAGGCCAAAATTTACTTCTTGTACATATATTTAAACCTTGAGTACCCTTAGCAAAATTCCTGGCACCACCGACTAAAATGATAAGTTGAATATGGACATGCTACTTCACAATCAATAAGCTTAAGAACAATAGAGAGTTGAGGAATATAGTTACTCCTCCAATATTAAACCTTAATTCTTGTAAACAAATCCCTTCATATTTGGAAATGCAATGTTTTTCTTACCAGCAATATGCTTTCCACCAGCCTGCTTTATGTATGGGAGGCGTTTCCTGACTTGATGCCACCGATGCTGTTGATTTAAATGATGAAGTATCCCAAACATGCATCCCGGAGAATTACTTTCTCGTCGATTTCTCAAACCCTTTCCCATTGTGTTACAGTACTACACTCTTTGTGAACCAGCTACAGGTACTACCTAATTGATTTAGAGTTCTCCAACATCCTACACCTGATACATGTGATGTATACCGAATTAGGCAAAACTGATGGATCAACAAGGAGTTAACAGAACACAAAATAAAAGGAAATATAAGAATTCATGTGTGCAGCCACAAAACCTTTAGTTGAAATATATCAAAGAAACCATTAATACAACAACAACAACATACCCAGTGAAATTCAACAAGTGGAGTCTGGGAGGGTAGAGTGTACACAGACCGTAGAGACTGTTTCCGAAGGACCAAAGAAACTATTAGTGGAGCATGTAAATAACTTTAGAGACATTGTCTTTTCTAATGAAAGTATTTTCTACCAAAATGGAGAAACTAACTTTCGTCACCATATATATAGACATAATTAAGTAATCTTTTGCAAATACCCAACTCATATTCGATCTCACTTCAAGCAACACTTAAACATTATTATAACAACTTTTAATACCCACAAGTATCACCAAAAACATTACTTTACTATCTATATTACCACCCTTTGTACAATTATCATATGTCACCTACTTTTTCATACCCAACCAAATATTGAGGAGAATGATCTATTTTTCTTTAAGGGAAAACATTTTCCCTCGAAAATATTTTTCATAAATGCAAACCCGTAAGGGAAAATTTAGTATTTGAACTCTATGAATTCAACCTTTTGAACCCATTATATTTTCAAGGGAAAAGGGACAATTTTGCCCCTGAACTGATAGAAAAGGAACAAATTTGCCCTTATTTTAAACGGTTTTAAACGAGGGTAAATTTGAACCTTTTGCATAGTTCAGGGGCAAATTTGTTCCTTTTCACACAGTTTAGTGGCAAATCTGATCCCAACTTAACGGTGAGGACATATTTGACCCAACTATTAACGTAGGGTAACTTTGTTCTATTTCGCATAGTTCAGGGAGGGGAAAATTTGACCCTTTCCCTATTTTCAAAACTATAGGTTCATACTTACTATATGTGGCAATTTTAGTGAATTTTTATGTATAAATTTATGCTTCGCGTCAAAAGCTATGGATTCAGATGAACCCGATCCGCCTCTGAAACCGTGCCGGGCATCTAACAAGTAAACTTTCATGTATGATAATCATAATCTGGGTATATCTCAATATGCGTAACTAAACATTAATCAAGCATGATTTGCACGAAATTAATTGTCATATTGCAAATACCTAATAACTACTCCATGGCCTTGCAGAAACTGAATCAAAATGGGAGTTTTTTTTTTTTTTTTTTGTCAAGAATGAAACTTTCCAATTTAATTTTGTTTCCGGGTGATCAATTTTGAGATCCATGAAAATATAAAATTACTTCAGAAAATTAGAAGAAAAAAAAACAGATATTGAATATTTGTCATCCTCGTACCTCGTACAGGCCTAGCAAATGGCAGAAATGTCAAAATCTGAGGAAAAAAGAGAGAGAGAGAAAGTGATGGAGAAATTACTAATTGTGTTTGTTTTTTATGAGTAGAAATACAAAGAATGGATGTTTTTTCCTCTTTGAGTTTTGGCGCCATTTGTCCGCCAACCGTTCTCCGTCTCTCCCTCTTATGTACTAACCGCTTATTATAGTGTGTTCAATTCGAGAAAAGGCATGATACATAAATGTGTTTTTTAATTTGATTTCGTATGATATTTATGTCTGGCCTTTTTTATTTAATTACGAAATTATTTATTATGTGGATAAAATATCTATATGTACATATATTATAAACACAAGTATATATGCATTAAGTACGTGCAATAGATACATAGTGTCTAGTGGCTCATTGTTGAATAATAAAATGCTTCGCGGGGGGGGGGGGGGGGGGAGGGGGGCGCATGCAGGAAGAAAGTTTGAGCTTGTGCAAATGGCTAAAATATCGTTTGCTTTATATGATTATCAATTAAATAAAAAAATATTTTATGTATCAATCCTTACCCCTTTAATCGTGAATGTATATAAGTAGATACTTAAATCTGTATAAAGTTGAATAAGTAGATACACGCACTTATGTGGCGACCTACGTGGTGTCTCACACTAATTACCATGTAGAATGTGTATTTACTTGTTCAACTTTAAACAAATTTAAGTGTCTACTTATGCACACTCAAAGTTGAAAGACATAGAAGTCAGTTGATGCCAAGTTAAAGAGAGCATGTTTATCTATTATGCCTTCGAGAAAATGACATAAATGGTCTCTTATAAATATTTAACGAAGATCAAAACAGCTCATCTTGAATTCCAACAAGTCTTATAAGGAGCTACATAAACTCTGAATAGTTGTTTGAACAACGAGTCACGTTTATATGCTATTACTGCTAATATTGATATGTTAGAAACAATGAAAGAGATAAATGATTAGTCTTTCTACGATAGAATAAAAAAAGTATTTCATAATAACCATTTGAGCTGATGAAATTAATAATAATATTATCTGTGAATGTATTGAATAATATAATAAAGAAGTAAAAATTATAAATACGAATATAAATAAAACATATGACTAATTTTGTCATTTTTTTTTTGTTTTACTATTCTTTTTTGGTTATTCTTTTTGTTAATTCTTTTCCATTGAGATATTAAAAAGATTGAAAAATAGATTATAGCAATCTGAAATAATGAATTGTTTGACCAAAAAAAAGAAGAAAAGATTACAAATGTTTGACAAAATAATAATATTACAATTGTAATCTTGGGCTTTTATAGGAGAGATGTGGTTGACACTAATATGAGAACTCGTTATAATTTGCATTTTCTTAAGGAAAAAATGATAAAGAGTGTAAATTCATCTACCTAAGCCCTTATTCGAACATGATTTAAAATCAGATTAGTTTAAAGTTAAAGTTTTGTTTAAACATATAATTTTAATTTTTAAGTTGTAATATTTTTTTCTCATAAACATGAAAATCCCACAAGTTGTGAAAATAATAATAATAATAAAATCTTACCAAATGAGCAAATTATAGTCCATTAACAAGATATCAAAATATCCTAAAGTGTTGCATTGATAAATCGCATATAAACATGTTTCTTTTATAAATAAATATTTACAATCATAAACTTTCAAATATACATAATTTTATTAAGATTCACTAGTCAGTAATAGTAGTAACTAATTATTCTTTAGTATGATCCTTTCACATGATATTGACAATTTCTTCACGCCGAGCATGAATTTCTTTTTAAAAAATTTAAAATGATAAATTTTTTCTAATAAAAATATAAATTATGGTCAAGTTTTATATTAAAAATTGAAATTACAATTTGGAATATCAAATCCTCCTTTTTGGAGAATTTAAAATTTGAAATCATGATTCCAAAGCATATGTTCAAACGTTGATTTGAGATCATCATGTTCAAACGCCTACTAGATCTTGAGGTGCAGAGTTAATTACCTCATACTCCTACCACCACTTTAACTTGTCCACTATACTAAAAATAGATGTCCATTTTGAAAAATAAAGAAATAATTTGTCACTTAGTTGATCCTAATTTATCCTTATTATACGCAATACTAGGGGTGGACATGGTACGATATTTATTGAATCAAAATTTTTGATATTCGTGAATTTGGTATTATAGTATTTGATATAAATTTTATATATTTTTTATATTCGGTATTCATAAATAACATACCAAAATACCGAATACAATACCGAAGTATATAGTTACATAAATAATTTATATATATTATTAAAATACTAATAAATATACAACATGGTATTTGTATAAAACTAAATATTTAAATGTTGGAACTTTGACTATTCTATCTTAATTGAAATATTTTTTTGTGTAATTAATTAACAAATAGAGTTGCTTGTACTTTCTTTTGATATATATTTCTACACGTGCAATGTGTTAGTATGATATAACTGAGACATTTTTTAAAAAGTCAAAGTCATAATTCTCTTTTATACAAGTATATATTAGCCGAAGTTGAACAAACTATGAATACCGATTTATCATACCGTAAAATATCAAAATCAAATTTCAAACTAGCAGACCAAACCAAACCATACCGACTTAATTTGGTATGTTAATGATATAGTATTTTTAAAAATCGAATACGAAAATTAACGAATTGAAGTTTCAAATATCGTACCATATCATACTGTGCTCACCCCTACATTATACTCATTTTTCAATGCATTTTCTAAAATATTGAATTTATTAATTATTATATTAATAAAAATTATATAATAAAATTATCATTTTATTTATTGCTTCTTAAGGGATGTGTCAAGTCAATAGTGACAAATAAAAATGGATCGGAGGGAGTATAAAATAATAAAAGAAAAATTATGCGTCATAGAAAACTTACAAACTTAATTACATAGCGTAACTAAGGTTTAAAATAATTACATTTTGCAACTAAAGTTTAGATTAAATAGCTAAATATATATATTTTTGTATTTGGATATTTTGGGGCTCATAGATAAATCTTGAGGCTCATATAGAAATCTCTAATTTTTTTTTTGGGACTCTCTAATTTCGGAGCTCATATACATTGATATTTATATACAAAGTCAATTTTGGAGCTCATATACAAATCCCTAAAGGTTTGTATTTGTATATACAATCTCTAATTTATATATTTAGCTACTAAACTGTAGCTATGTCCTATAATTAGACAAACTTTAGCTATGAGCCTTATTTATTGCCTAAATGCGAGCTATTTCTAAAATTTTGTAAATAATAAAAGGTCAACGCTCACTCCAGAAAAACATAGGCAGTATTACTATTTAAGCCTATTATAGGGCCGGGCTTGACCGGTCCAATTCAATAAAAAATTCAATCTAGTCAATTCAAAGTCCGGATTGGTTATCGAGTTAGGCGAATCGATTTCAAGCGGTTTGAGCTTAAGGGGCCAGATCTGGCCCGTGTTGGGTCGTACTATATGGTGATGGGCCGAGCTGGGCAAGATTTTAATAAAATAATATATTTTTATAATTTTCATTTAATTTTTTTCCTTGAAAATTTGAATGTTATGAAATCTGTAACCTTAGATTGTTCATATTAAACTATTAAAGACCATGCTTTAAATATTGAAATTTAAAATTTTTTAAAGTCTTAAGAAATAAATTAATAACTTTGTAGTTTATATTACGTGAAATAAAATTATAAATATAAAATAAAAATTACACTAAGAAAAATATTTATTTAAATAAAAACTTTAAAGGCTCAAGAACCTTATAATTCATTAAAATAATACCTTAAACGCTTAAACATCAAGATATTTAATATAAAAAAATAATATTAACTAGAACAGAATCATGCTAGTTTGGACAAATTCAGGTACCCGATTAAAGAGTGATGTGACATTATCGGGTTGGACCACCCCCGAGCCACTGATGGGCCATCTTGACGTGTGCGGGTTTGATCTAAAGGAGAGCTCCAACCAGCCCAACCCCTTCCACATGGTCCAATTTGGTCCAGGCAAAAATCAATTCTGTCTAGTCCAGTTTTGGATTGGCCCAACCTGTTTAACAGGTTTACTACTATAATGACCTTTTATTATACCATAAGTCAACTACCATTCATCTCTACTCCACAAATATTCTTTAAAATTTAAAGTTTAACTCTTTCTTTCTTCATTTAACCTCAGTCAATAATCATTAATTATAATAATCAACTTTAGATATAGCTGTCCTTACTGAGGAAGATTTTCAGTCTTTTCTTAGATTTTTGTAATTAATATGAATCGAAAAATGTTCATACGTGTGATAATATAAATAAGAATATTCATTAAGGCCACATAAGCATAGAGAACACATCAAAATGAGAAATGGGATTCGAAAATTAAAGCTTTGTTTCGCCGGCAAAAACGTCTCTAAAAGACGTCATGATATCGCCGTCCAACTCTCCGATCATCTTGACAACGACGACGGGACAGTTTAAACCAAGATCCAAACAGTCAATTGACGACGCTTGGTGCCATCTCCGACGCTTCCATTTCTGCCACCCTCTCCTCATCGCGCTCTTTTGCGTTTTTTGACTTCTACCTTTTTCCTCAATTTATTTCTAGGACATCAATTGGCTATGTTAGGTCGGGCCAATTGCCTGAATTTTTGGCTCGGGCTCAGGCCCGATTGAGCGGAGCTTCACATTCCTCCCTTTGGAGGAAAATGTGCAGTTGGCTCAGGGGAAAACAGGGAAACATAGAGTACATACACTGGTTTCTGAAGAACATGAGTGGGCTTTTATTGGGATTTATGATGGATTTAATGGGCATGATGCTGCTGATTTTCTGTTAAACAATCTTTATCTAAATCTCTTCAAGGAGCTCAAGGGATTTCTTCAATGACAAGTTAGAAATCTCTGAGATTGATGAGAATTTGAACAATTTGGGAACAAATGGAGTTGCAGGTATTGTCCATTTTGATGTTTTGAAGGCGTTATCAGAGGCATTGAGGAAAACTGAGGCGTCGTATATGGAGATAGTTGATATGAGGATGAATGAGAATTCAGAGTTGGCCTTAATGGGATCTTGTGTTTTAGTGATGTTGTTGAGTGATAAGGATGTTTACTTGATGAATGTTGGAGATAGCAAAGCAATTTTAGCTCAAAATCCTGAACCCGATGGCCAGTTGGACGGGATAAACGAGGAGAATATACATAACTTCGATTCATTCTATAAAGATGAATCTAATTTCATTTCTTGTCAACTCACTATGGATCATAACACATATGTTAAAGAGGTACAAATTCTAGCTGACCTAATACATAAATGTGTACTTTAACTTGGCCTTAGCTAGTATTTATGCTCTCCAATTTGGTATGCACAAGTAGGCACTTAACGTATCATAAAGTTGAACAAGTAGACACACACATCCTAGATGAAAAATCGCATGAAATTTACCACGTAGGATGTGTGTGTCTACTTGTTCAACTTTATGATAGTTTGAGTGCCTACTTGTGCACACCCAAAGTTGAAGGACATAGATATCAACTGAAGCCAAGTTAAATGACATATATATGTATTATGCCAATTCTAGCCTGTCTACTTGTTAGTATATACTCACCCCATCCCAATTTATGTGGCATCATTTGACTTGACACAAAATTTAAGAAAGATAGACTTTTGGAATTTATGTCTAAAACACTCGTTGACCATTTGTGTGCCTATAAATCATTTCATTAAGGGTAAAATATGAATTTTAAAGTCAAATTGTTTATAATAATAGAAATGTGACATTTTAAACGGACTAAAAAGGAAATTAGTATGTCACATGAATTGGAATAAAGGAAATACTATAAACCATGTTTTTTTGTAGTATTTGATGTGAAGCATTTGTTTGTTTATTTATTCAATCTAATAAAATTTACTTTAAATATATCATGTACTCGTCTATGTCCTTTACTTATATAGTAGATGATTTAGTGTATAGAGTTTAACTTACACACAAAAGATTAACTCATCAGTTTTTATAAGTATAAAGTTTATGTTCACAATCTAAGATAAAAATTAAAGTCATTCGTATAATTATAGCACATGATTAAATATAATTTATCTTAGACTCTTAGTTATGAGAATGATATAATTTCAACTATTTGTGATAGTACATTTTGTATGTAATAAACATACCAAGTAAAGATAAGTATTTTGTACTGACCTTGTAAAATAATTTTTCTAGTTTATTAAATGTACTTATAATTTTGTTATAATTATTATTACTTGTGTATACTGTTTATTGTCTTGATTTATTACAAGGCTAAATTCTTTTATGGGTTAATATGTTTGATAAATTGGATGAAATGTACATTGACAAAGTAATAGTTAGTTGATGAAATTCATGTCTCAATTTAAAGATTGATGATAAATCTTTACGAAAGCTTATAAGTTTTCCCGTGCAAACTCGGCATGTGGATTTTATATCTGGTACATAGAATAATTTAAACAAAAGTCTAAGGAAAATAATTGAGGCAACACAAAAACCGTAGAGCTAGAGGTTTAGATTACATGTAAGTTGTTTATCGAACTTCCAGTTTAGATTACACGTAAACTGTTTATCAAAGGTTTTCGTGTTTATAACATGCTATTTTCCAACATAAAGATGTGTCAAATGTATTCAAGATTCAGTTTTCCATATTTCATATATTAATTCTTCGGTTTGTTTGCTGAGTTATTGCAGGAAGTTCTCAGGATTAAAAGTGAGCACCCTGATGATGCTTCTGTCTTACAAAATGACAAGAGTGAAGGGTTCCCTGAAGGTTACTCGAGCTTTTGGGGCAGGTTATCTCAAAGAGGTAATTATAAACGTAATGTTACACTTTTTGCATTTCACCTGAAATCAACAGTGATGGGCTAAACCAGCCCAAATATATTCTTACATGGTGTGATATTGTCTGCTTTGGGCCAAATCCACACGGTCGTGTGACCCATCACCACGATACACAGGTCACCGAGATTCATTGTGTGCTACACATCATTTGAGTATTTTATGGCATCCGAAGTCTTCGACTAGCTTCTTCTCGTGTGTGCATCTCCAAGCTCAGCAAACTGAGCCCTGCACCACATCACCATATTGATGGGCTAAACCAGCCCAAATGTACTCTTACATGGTGTGATATTGCCCGGTTTGGGCCAGGCTCGCACGATTTTCTCCAAAAAGCCTCACACCATTAAGAGATCCTACACTTTTTATGTAGCTTCTCAACTCCTTTCAAGCTACCAATGTGGGACTTTTGTTCGCACACCCAACAAATAGCATACTTCTAACGCGATCATGCTGTGACTTAAAACAATTTCTTGATTTTACTAAGTTTTCGCCATAGTGTTGATGTCTTTTCTATCCTGTTTACAGCCCAAATGGAACAATGCACTTCCAGAGGCTTTCAGAATTGACTATATTGGAAATTCCCCTTACATAAACTGTTCACCATCACTTCACCACCATAAGCTTGGCCCAAGAGACAAATTCTTGATCTTGTCTTCTAATGGACTTTACGACTACTTCACCAATGAAGAAGCAGTCTCTGAAGTTGAAAACTTCATGTCTATGTTCCCCGAGGAAGATCCGTCTCAACACCTTGTTGCACAAGTGTTATTCAGAGCTGCAAAGAAAGCTGGTACGCGTAATTGTAAACACCATATTTGTACATCGATTTGTAACTGCTAATTTCTCGTTTCAATCCAACGTACTGATCAAGAACTTTGTTTACGGATTTTGCAGGGATGGATTTCCATGTATTTCTTGACATACCACCTGGAGTTCGTCGAAGACACCATGATGATGTGTCAATTGTCATTATCTCTTTTGAAGGAAAGATATGGAAATCGTCTGTCTAATTAGTCATCAATATAAAGAGAAATGTTGAACCCTTATTCTCAGAAAGGAAAGAACACTATAATTGTGCTGTTGACATTTGTTAATCCATTGTGGATGTAGTGTTTGTAGTACACAGGTTAAATTGCTACATAAGATGGAGGCTAAGACTTTTTGTTTTCATACATCTTTGCTTATTTCTAGTATGGTAGTTATAATAGCTAGTTAGTCAAGTTTTTGGAGGTCAAAAGCGCTTTTTTTTTAAAAAAAAAGTGAGCTGTTTAATCAAGCTTTGAGGAGAAAATAAGTGTTTCAGGGGCGCATAAATTCTTTTTCAGAAGTTAAAAAGAGTAATTTTTCCCTAAAAGCAAGTGCTTTTGAGAAAAATACTCTTAGAAGCACTTCTAAGAAGTATGGCCAAATACTAATTGCTGCTCAAACGTGTTATTTAAATTTATTAGTCAAACAAAAACTGTTTCTCATCAAAAGTACACATTTTTAAAAACACTTTTTTCAATAAGCTAACTTTAGAAGTTTGGCCAAACGAGCTATAATCTTTTCTGGGGCAGTTTCAAGTGCAACAAAGTCTTGTTGAATAACATATCAAAGAAGAACTCACTGAGGAATAAGGATAGTGGCATAAAGCTGAAAGCAACTGAAGTGACTAGGAGGAAATCTGAAGCTTTTTTTTTTAAAAGAAATTTCGTTAGGCGGGGGTGTCTAGGGCTAGTTTCATATTATGAAAAACTCAAAGAGAAAAGTACAAGCAAGCGGGTTAGGTTACCTTACTAATCCTACTAAAGTAACAAGTCTCTACTACTTAACAAGCATTAGAGAAAATTAGATATTCTATGATCAACACTGAGTTTATGATACTCTCTATGATGACATTATAAATGGAGATGCTTAAGTAAGCCAAGAATAAAGCTGAGTTATGAACTAAAAAAGATACTATACAATTTGCCCGTCTAAAGTAACCTGACATATTTTCCTCTTGTCTTTTTCTTCAAATATGTCCAATAACACTTGAAATTTCATAACTTTTTCTTGAATTTTGTTGAATCTTGTTAAAGTTATTGATTCTAAAATATGATTCTGTTTTTGCTAATCACATCGATAGGTGTCCGAAAACGAATTCCTTAGTCACCTTACCATTCCACCGTTCACCCACCTTATAATCAAAGCATAGAAATGCCGGTGGAATTATTTTTCTTTCTCATGTTAGTATTTGTTGTACTAAACTTATTGAACAAACAATTTCATTATTGTTAGAACCAAGAACTAGATTTTTGTTGCACTTCGATAAAATAGCTAGGATAAGTGGTCTTGGAGTTCAACAACTTCTGAAATTCAGACAAAATTATATGCTCACAAGTTTTATCAATAAAATAATTTTTCTTCAGACAGTCTAAGGTAGATGGTTTATGTTGATGATGATGATTTTGGATACATAAATATGCCCTTTAACTTGGCCTCAACTCACATTTATACCCTCTAACTTTGGATGTGCAAAAGTAGACACTTAAACTTATATAAAATTAAACAAGTAGACACACACGTCCTATGTGACATAATGCACGTAGGTTGCCACGTAGGGATTCAAATTGCCGCATAGGACGCCACGTATAACACATGTATTTACTTGTTCAACTTTATACAAGTTTAAGTGCCTACTTGTGCATATCCAAAGTTGGAGGGCATAAATATGATTTAAGGCCAAGTTAAAGGGCACATTTATGTATTATGCCTTTTGGATAGTAGTGGGAGAATAAGGGTTGGTGGCATGTCATTTTAGCTAAAATGAATGTGGTTGACGGAGAAAGAGCAATTTAGTACTTTTTTCAATAGTAAAGGGGCAAATTTGAGTCACTTTTATGACATTAAAGGTATATAAGGATCAATAGTATAACGACAGGAATATTAAACATTTTTCAATAGTAGGAGACAAATATGATCATTTTTCAAATTAAAAACAAAAAAATTATAAAAAATGCCTTTGAACTATCAAAAATAAATCACTTTTACCCTTCTTTTAATTTTGGGATCAACTTTACCCAGTCGTCTATTTTTGGGACAACATCTACCCTTAGGGCTTAACAACCAAAAAATCCCTCTACAAGGGTTTTTGTGGCGATTACGTATAGGTCGCTATAAAAAGTCGTCAGAATTTTCTTTTTTCAAATCTATCAAGTATTATATTTCAATTGATATAACACTTACTAATAGAGTGAAATAGTTTAAAGGAAATAAATAATTATTAGATAATATTTTTATTATTAAAACTATTAAATATATTTCCTCAAGATTTAACCAGAAATAAAAGAATTTTTCATAAAAAAACCCAGAAATCGCTACACAAAAAATGTAGCAATTTTTTTTTGAGGTGCAATTTTTTTGTGTTTGGTCTATCTTTTGTGTAAGCTGCATTTTTTATGTAGCAATTTCTGAGATTTTAATGACTGATAAGATTTTAAAAAAAAAACAAACAAAAAACCCCCTTCAAATTTGTTGTCTTAAACTGAAGATTTGTATTATGCATCAAAATACTCTTTAATTTGATGCTTATGATATTATTCACTTAATAGAAGCGGAGCTATAAGATACAAGATGATTCATCCAAATATATATTTGAAAAATTATAATATGTATATAAGATTAAAGTTATTATTATATATAATTGATGTTGAATTCTTTCAAATTCTTCATATTTATTTTATGATATATATTGAATCTCCATTATAAAACTACTGACTTTGCCACTGGTTCAATAATGTTTGACATACGAGATTGTAAAATATATCACAAACAACTAATTTAATTTGATTAAGATGTCATTTTAGCAACGACAAACATTTAAATTAGAGTTTCTTATCGGATGGTCTGGTTCGATTTTTACACTTAACTGTTTGACTTATCTGTTATCAGTTTTATATATGCTAAACTGTCACTGAACCAATAGAATATCGATTGGTTCGGTTTAACTTAACTGTTATGCATTGGTTATCGCTCGTGTTATCATTTAATCGGTAAGTTAATACATATTGGTTGTAGAGATTTTCAGAACTGCAGACGATAAATTTTTTGTCGAAAAAATAATAATCAAGATAGAAAAATATCGTAATAATCACAAATATAGTGAGTGTTACAATCTCTACAAACCCTCTAATTCTTCTTTTCGAATATAAATTCAAGGGCTTTTGAGCTTGAGCTTGGAGGACTTAATATTGACTTGTACTTAAATTCAAGGGGCTTGAAGTTTGATCTCGAATCTTGATGGAATCAAGGGGCTTGAAGTTTGATCTCGAATCTTGATAGACTTGATCTTGACTTGTACTTGAATTCGGGGGGTTTGAAGCTTGATCTTGAATTTGGTGGTCTTGATCTTGATTTGTTTTTCAATTCAAGGGCTTGAAGCTTGATCTTGAATCTTCATCTTGATATTTGAAACTTGTAGAGAAATATTTGAGTACTTGAATGCTTGTAGCTTATAGAGAAATTTGCGGTGTCGTCTGATCCACGAGCTCTCTTTGGTGTTTTGTTAGAAGTTTCGCGCCCTTTTCTTAATTATGAGACCCCTATTTATAGTTGTAGAGTGGAGGAATAGTAATAAAGACAAACTATGTTAGACTAATCAGATTGAAGTGACATGACGATATTTGATTGGTTGAAACACGTCATTTGTACACGTGACATATTTTTATTGGCATTTGATTTGACTTAAAAATGTCATATATATTGACATGTGGCATAATATTATTGGCTCCTTCATTTGATATATTGGAAGATAGATATTCCGTAGGAAAAAAAGTAGAAAGAAAGAGAAACGTTTATAATATATTTTTGAACAAGATAATATGTTGCTATAATTGTGGATAATTAATTTTTTTTATACATATTAATTATTTAAATATGATTGGAGTCTTACTTTAGTCAATTAAATATAGTTATTGATTTTCACATATGGCATGTGTCTCTAATTCAAGTAAGAACTTGGAAAAAGTAAAAAGAAATGAAACGGAGAGGTGTCGGAATCCCCAATTTTCACGTGATTAGGAGAACTTTGTAGCTATATTTTTTCCTTGTTTGTCTTGAAAAAATTATTGTCCCACACCGACCAAAGCGCTCCAATAGCCGTCTTTTCGAATCTCTATAAATAAAGATATGTTCTTCATTAGTTTGCATCAGTTACAGTGTCACAAGCCATGATACGGGAGCACAATACAAGGTAATTTCTTCTCCTTTCCTTTTGATTTTTGTCACTTTTTTTTTTACATCTTAGCACATTTATGGTAGAAAATTCATATCTTGTCATAGAAATGTCAAGATCATGAACGATTTATCTTTGCAGAAATTAAACTTTGTGATCTAAAATATATCCAAAAATTTCAGAATTAAACTCCTTCAATGCTGTTCTAGATAATTTTTTGAATTCAGCTTTAAATTTTATCACGCTAAAAATTTCAGATTTGCGCGAATTTGCTAGAACTTCTATATCTTGATGTAGGAATATCGAAATCAGAAGCCGCTTGATTCTGCCAAAACTAGACACAAAGCTCTACAACATATCTGAAATTTAGAATTAATTACCTTCGAGATAGTTCCAGATGATATTTTGAACTTAGGTTTAGATTTTGTCACACAAAAAATTTCAGATTTGCGCTGCCTCACCAAATAATTTATATTTTAATATTGGAACGTCGAAGTCAAACAACTTCAAGGGCTTCATTCTCATCTAAAATCTTGAGTCAAGTCTAGCCGAGTTATTTTAAACTAAGCTTTCAACTCGACTTTCAAATTTTTAATGTCTTGTTAGGTACCAATCTTTCTTCTACTTGTGCTTTCTTGTATTATTTTTCTCTCTCCTTTTTAGGTAAAAGACACTATTCCATAGGAGAAGTTGATTTGAAAGTGACGCGGAGAATTACTTTGTTCAATATTTTACTCGCTCTGACAAGGCATTACTATGAGGTGAAGATATTGCTTTATCTAAGGAGAAGGCCTTATACTAATTGAGTCAAAGTATCCCAATCATCCGAGTCAAAAATTTTACATCACTTAGGCAGAGACTTTACATAGTATGTGGCGAGGGCCTTACACCTTCTAAGCCAAAGACGTCCCATCGTCTGAGCCAAATGTGTCACATTATCTGAGTCAAAGACTTTACATCATCTAAGATAAAGTCTTTACACGATCCGCGATAAAGAATTTACACTGCCTGAGCCAAAGATTTTAGATTGCACCATTTTTTAAGGACCAAGGTGCAAAGGGACTAAAATTTTCCATCTTAAGACATGAAAATTTAGAATCCTTTTAAGGATCAATCCGTGAAAAGGCCAAATTTAAAGTACGAAGGGATAAATTTTATCTACCTTAAGACATAAAAATTTAGAGATATTTTTAAGGATAAATCCGTGAAAAGACCAGCTTAAGGTGCAATGAAATAAATTTTTTGCACATTAAAAATGAAATGTAATAAATCCTTTAGGATAAATTCGTGAAAATGTTAGCTTAAGGTGCAAATGGACTAAAATTGTCCACCTTATGACCGACGAATCAGAAGGCTTTGGTTTGAAGACATGGTGAATTTGATGTCTACAATTAGAATATTTGGATAAATTTGATGACTTAAACTTGCAAACATGGTGAATTTAAAACTTCAACTTCGACTTGGAGAATTTAAAGACTTCAACTTGAAGACATGACTGATTTGAAGACTTCAATTTGCAGATTTCGTAAATTTAAAAAATTCAATTTGAAGACTTTAAAGATTTAAAGACTACAACTTGAATATTTGACTAACTTTGATGACTTCAACTTGCAATCATGGCGGATTTGAAACTTTGACTTGAAAATTTAGATGATTTAAAGATTTCAACTTGAAGACATGACTGATTTGAAGACTCTAACTTGCAGATGCGGTGGATTTGAAAATTTCAACTTGAAGACATGGTGAATGTGAAAACTTCAACTTGCAGACTTCGTGAATTTAAAAAATTTAACTTGAAGATTTGGAGGATTTAAAGACTTTAACATTAAAACATGGCAAATTTGATACTTCAACTTGCAGATTCGGTGAATTTGAAGACTTTAACTTGCAGATGTGGTTGATTTAAGGTTTCAACTTGTAGACTTGACAACCTGCTAAGATAATACATTCATCCCATTAGAGAAACCCGTTTTCCATGGAGATTTGTGCCAATTGAACCATTAGTGTTTAGTGAAGGTCCAAATTTCAATGAAAGAATGCCTGTAGAGATGACCTTCATATGCCTGGTCAGACGCTTCGATGTTTTAACCAAGCTGACTTTTATTGTGTCTAAATTTTGCCTAGGTTGCCTCTCGCAAGGTTTTCAACCTAGCAAATTTTTTTGTCCTAATTTTTTCCTAGGCCGCCTCTTGCAATTTTTGTGACCTAGCGGACTTATTTTTTGTATTCTAACTTTTGCCTTGATTGCAAAGTTTTCAACTTAGCAAACTTTTTTTTTGTGTCCTAATTTTTTCCTAAGCCGCCTCTTGCAAGATTTTCAACCTAGTGGATTTTTTTTGGGTGTCATGCACAATTTATACTCATGCACCTCAGGAATAACATATAGTTTATGTTCGTGCGTTAAGAAGTGTCATCTTGCTTCAAGGGTAGTACTTCTTCAAGAATTTTGCATTATTAGGACCAATTCTCATGACATCTGCATCAACAGTAAGCTTTTAAGAAATACTTAAATACGCTTCTTGTATGACATATGGTCCATCCCACTTAGAGGTGAATTTGCCCCCAAACTTATGAAAAGTGATAATGGATCTTCTTACTACAAGGACTTGATCTCCAACTTGGAAGCACATCAAGCGACCCTTTTTGTTGTAAGCACAGGATCGACGGGCTTAATGGTATTTCAGATTTTGTTGAGCTTCTAGCCTCTTCTCATCAAATGCTTCTAACTCTGTTAGACGTAGTCGAGCATTTTCTTCTTCAGTGAGCCCCTCTTGAATAACAAGTCTTAGCGAAGGTATTTGACTCTCAAATGATAGGAGTTCTTCAACCCCATAAGAAAGAGAGTATGGGGTCGCTTGCATCGATGTGCGGTGAGTCATCCTGTATGCCCTCAAAGCTTCTTCTATTCGTTCATGCCAAGCTCATTTGGACTTGGATACGACCTTCTTCAACAAGTTGCACAAAGTGTTATTGAATGCTTCAGCTAGACCATTGACGACAACATAATATATAGAAGATCTATGCTGCTTGAAATCGAAGAGATCACAAATCTTGTTCATCAACTTGTTATCAAATGGTTTGCCATTGTCCGTTATTATGTTGGGAGGAATACCAAAACAATGGATAATATTTACTCGAATGCAGTTTACAACATTCTCCTTCTTTACTTCTTTAGAATTTTCGTCTAGAAAATAATTATACAGAAAAATAAAATAAAAAGATCCCGCTAACAGTCTACACTTCTATTCGTTCTCATCTTTGGGAACTATAAAGTTTCTTGCCTTTGGGTTTGGCGCTAAATCTATGAAACAAAATCTGTATGAAAACAAAAATGAAACCCCAGACTACGGATGGAGAATTGACGTCCGCCTCAGATTCCTCCCTCTTCTCCAACGCCAATCCTTAGTGACGGCAGGTATATTTCAGGTTTTTCCCCTTCGGCCAGCGAGTAGGCTTTTGTGTAGTAATGATTTATCATTTTTTTTGTTTGTTTGTAGTTTGGACATGAAACAGATACAACATTTTTGATTATGTATGTTATTTTCAACTTAGAACCTTCTTCTATTTAGTTCATTATCGTATTATTTTGTTGTAGCTACTATTGCTTTTACTTCCGTTTATCTCTTTCTGGACTGCTTTGGACTGTGTTTCTTGAGCCGAGGATCGATAGGAAACAACCTCTCTACCACTGAGGTAGAGGTAAGGTCTGCATATACTCTACCCTCTCCAGACCCCACTTTGTAGAACTATACTGAGTATGTTGTTGTACTTTTCCCCCAATTGATTGTTGAGACAATGTACACTGATAGTCTGATACTTCGGTAGTTTTTAAGTTTAGATTTTCAGATCCCAAAACCGCCGTTCCTTTTTTTTTTTTTGGAGGGGGGGGGGGGGGGGGGGATAAGTTCTTTCAATTTGGTGTTGAATGTTATTTTCAGGCTTTGCTTAATTGCTTGTTTCCATTTTGAAGGGAAGTACAAAATTCTTGAAGACTAAGAGGCTAGGGCTTGTGGGCTGCAAATTTGCTTATACATTTGTCAATCGATTTATCTGGTGACTGGTAAGAATCTTTCTGAAGATCAAATAGTTATATTGATAATAAGTTGTCGGGAGTGTTATTTCTCTATTGAAATATGTTGTTACAACTTTTGAAGATACAGGGTATGGGTTCCCAATAGGTTGCTAAAATGTGTTGTCCTTGCTGCTAGTCGGCGACATTGTTGCTTATGCTTCTAAATGCTCTTATGTCTAACACAAGTAACACTTTAAATAATCTGGAAATCTAATGAACTTGAAATTTTCTGTCTTTTAATCTGCCTTTTAACAAAATAAAAGTAATTTAAAACTACCATACGTCAACGTATTTCTTTAACTAACATTGTTAGCAAAGATTCATAATTCTATAAGCTTCAATATAAGAAGAAAATGGAAAAGGTAGACTGGTGCACAAAGCTTCCAATATGACCATTGGCAACATTGTTTTAGTAGTTGTGGGCTCATAAGATTCAGCAAAAGATTAGTTGAAACAGACTAAATACCATCTATCTTAACTTATTCTCCCTTAAACCTATTAAGACTCTGCACCTGTTCCTCTTGGTAACTTTCCATCTTCATTGATTTCAACCTCTCAGTCTTGGCTATTTCCTCTGAGCTTGTCGTGAATCGTGATCATAATCCTCAAATTTTAGATTAGTCAGCCAAATTCTTGAATTTTGTTCATAATCCTCAAATTTGAGAAAAGTTAGCCAAATTCTTGAATTTTGTTCCCCTCCACTTTATTCTTCAAATTCTCTGTGAAAGTGTGAGCGTATTGATTCATTTATTTGAGTTGCTTTCTGAAGCCAAAACTTCGTTCTGTATCCTCTGCGTCTTTTAAGAAAAGAGCTCTTTGGTTTAGGTTTTAGTTGGATTTAAGGAATTCATTTCAGTAGATTGGCTTGCTTGTATTTCATTTTTTGCTTGAATTTCCCACAAGATTGTTATGAAACTTATTGTCAATCTCTGTTTGAAGAGTGTGATTTGAGGTTTGTGTTTCAATTTGTTTATGGACATCTTTCCATTCATGAATTGGTTAGAGTAATTGGATGGTAGACTTTAGATCGCTTGATAATCATCCCCTGGCTTGGATAAAACTGTGGTGGCGGGAATTGGAGACTTCAATGGCTCAATTGTATTTTATGGGATATAACATTTTTTTTCTGTTAACCCTGCCAACTTGTTTTATTAGGAGGTTATGGAGCATTTTCCTGTCGAGGTCATTGGCAACATATTGTCCCGGGTTGGAGCTGCACGAGATGTTGTAGTTGCATCTCTTACTTGCTGGAAGTGGCAAAAGGCATGGAGGAATCATCTTCATACACTTATATTTGATTCAAATGACTCGCCTGTTTATGATGAGCTCACGATGAGCAGACTTGAAGAAATTATAACTAGGACAATTTTCCAGACTCAAGCACTGCGATGTCTTTCAATAATCTTGAAAAACGATGTTAAGTTCTCTGCTGCTCTGGTGATTGCTTGGCTGATGCATACAAGAGATACCTTGCGCCAGTTGCATTATAATGTGGATACCCAAAACCTTAATATACTTGAAACATGTGGTCGGCAGAGACTGGAATTATTGGATCTGGCAGATAATAGTATTACCAGATTTGAATCTAGTTACCAAAAGTTTCCTTGCTTGAGGTCTCTTTCACTGACCCGTGTCAATATATCAACTTTGGACCTGAGTCGTTTGGTCGCTGCCTGCCCCAAAGTTGAGGTCTTAAATCTTGTCGATCTGGATTTTGATATTTCTGGTCCAGAGTTCACAATGAGACTGAGTAGCAACTCTTTGAAAGATATCTATGTTGAAGCCATTCAGTTGCGTTACATCATTTTCGAGGCTGATAGCCTTGAGAAGCTGGACCTAAAAGATTGTGACATTTATATTTTTGAGCTTCTGGGCAAAGGGACATTGAGAATCCTTGAGTTGAAAGATGTTACTGTCTTCCAGCTTGATATTGGTAAGAATGCTGAAAATCTTGAGATTGTGGACATCAACAACTTCACAACATTTCGGTCTGATTTCCATGATATGATTGCAAAATTATCAAAGGCAAGAAGGATATGTCTATGCAGTGTTGTGTTTATAGATGAGGACGATGAGTTTGTGGATATTGAAACTACTTCTGCTTGTTTTCCTCAATTAACTCATTTATCCTTGACCTATGAACTTAGAAAGTCACTTCAGCATGGATTGCTCGGTCATTGTCAACTGGAAAATGTGGTTGAATTGGAGCTTGGCTGGAACGCGATTGGTCACCTTTTATCACACTGGGTAGTGCAATTACTGGAAAGGTGCCCTAAATTGAAGAAGTTAGTCATTATTGGCCGTGTCTCGGGTGTCAACACAGTTGAAGAATGTCATATGTTAGCTACCTTCACAACGTTCATCGCAAGGCTTATGAGGAAATACTTACATGTAGAGATTCAGTTTGTCTACCATGTGTAGATTTGGGAAACTGTTGCATTGGAGTTCAATTTGTGTCAAATATGGAATTGTGGGATAGTGCAATGAGGTACATGATCCTTACTGGTGATGGTCTTTCTACTTAATTGGGAAAAAAACATTTATTTTTCCAGATAAATTTGTGTTTCAAGCTGTTGTAATTGACTTGAGTTCACATGCTATTCTTGGTTTCTATTTTCACAACTATATATTAGGCTTCAATCCCAACTATGTTGAGGTTGGCTATTTGAGTCTTGCTAGACATATTGATCCATTTATGATTATCTTTGGTGAAAGTTATATATGTAGAGAGTTCTAGCGGTTCTCTATATTTTCTACTGACATATACATCGATCTCTGATAGGTTTAATTGACTTGATCTTAAATTCTCTAATTTTATGTTGGGCGTCGGGCTATTGCAACACTCCTCCTTGAGTTAATTTCATCAGTCATTCATCATATCTACGTTGTGTATCAACAAATTATGCCTTCTCAATAAGGGCGTCGTAAAGGGCTTTTATTCATAACTGAAGGGAGTTATGAATAAATTGTCTCGATCATGTTTCTATATATAGACATGCAGCTTAAAACACAAGCGATGTTACTTTTATATAAAAAGAATTAAAAAGACACTAAATTAAATCATACTAGCTAGTACATATAATTTATGCAGCTACTTATAAAGGAGATACATATATAGCAATGTAATTGGCAGGGGCGGAGCTACGGTGTATTATGGGGGGTACGGCCGAACCCAATAACTTTTGTGGAGACCCTGTATTTGTATTAGAACTCATGACAAGCCGACAAGTATGTGGTCCCTTTCATATTTGTGATTTTTTTTTATAATGTAATTTTTTTTCTTTTTCATAATCTGCAACCTTTATATGAGTTGACAATGAGAAATAGGCACAAACAGTGGAAACAACTTTTTCCTCTATGAAGTTTATTAAAAATGACTTGTGAAGTAGAATTGGTAATGACTTTTGAAATAATTGTTTAGTTTGTCATATAGAGAATGAAGTATTTGAAAGTATACCTAATAATACGATCATTGATCATTTTCAAAGTATGACAAGTCATGGAGTACAATTGTAATGATAATATTATTATTATTTATGTAGTCTATACATGATTCGTTGTTTTTTAATTATTATTATTTATGTAGTGTATAAGTATGGAATGCAGCAAGAGCGAGTAATGAAGTCTTGATTAAGAGATTTATGGATGAATTGAAAAATGAGGATACAAACTGTTGTTTTAATACTTTACTTTCTTCATATGGTTTGAGTTTTGAATTTTGGATCGGGTCAGCTCAGAGCTCTTTAATTGAGTTTTTATTTATTAGATTTTTTTTAAAGTAAAAAAAGAAGAAGTTAGCTTTAGTTAGTATCTCAAAGTTTAGTGATTTTTGTGTTAGAAAAGACAATTAAGTGGATTTTGTGAAAACAAGAAATAATTACATGACCATACGTGAAATTTTACCGAACTTTTACCTATAGAATATTCTAGTTAGGGGTGTTCACGGGTCGGTTCGGATCGGTTATTGGTCATAACCATAACCAAACCAATATAATCGTTTTTTAAATTCTTAAAATCAAACCAAACCAAATTTAATATACATTTATCGGTATGGTTATTATCGGTTTCGATTCGGTTTGATTTGGTTATCCGGTTATTAACCATACACGAAAATAAAAGAAACGATTCATTCAAACGAAAAACAACAACAATTTTCTCGAAAAGAAAAAAATACATTATGAGATTACCACATAAAATGACGTACTCTAATACAAAGATATTTAAATTATAAACAAATTTTGATGAAAACATATGTAAGAAAATTGAAATTATTCATAAAAAATAATAAATCATGTATATATAATTATAAAAATATGTAATATAATTTGTCGGTTCGGTTCGGTTATTTCTTAAGTTTTTTTAGCAAAATCAAAACCAACCCAAATATTATCGGTTTTAAAAAATGTAAAATCAAACCAAATAAAAATTGGTTTATTTAACCGGTTTGATTCGATTTTTTGATTTGGATCGATTTTTACCCATACCGTGAACACCCCTAATTCTAGTGTTTCCTAGTTTCCAAAAGCAAGAAGATTTGAGCCCAAATCAAACTAGGAATACAACTAAAAACCCATTTAAGAATTAAACACTAGAGGTTGGCTGAGGACTTAAACACTAGAAGTTGGCTTAGTGGTTGAGGGGTTCAAAATTTACATTGAAGTTCCAAGTTCAAATCTCAATCATTGTATTCGTCCTTCGGGATGGCTCAGTTGGTTTGGAGGGTGGTTATCCACACGGGTGACCCGGGATCGATCCCCCCTCAATGCCTTTTGAGGGGCTTGCCTAATGCGGTTTACATTTCCTGTGTGGTTTGCAGGCTATTACACAGTGGGGGGTTTACCCAGTGGGTCATTTTAACCGAATCCAAATTAAATTGGGAATAATACTACTCATTCTATAAATTTCTCTATTTATACTTTGTTGCACATCAAACTAAATTTGTATCTTCGTTACATTATTTTCTGCTCAAACCAAAATTTGTCTCCAACTTTGTTCGTTTAATTCTCATCTATCAAAGAAACAATGAGTACTCATCGACAAAGTCATCGTTCTTTCCATAACCACACACATAATCATTCTTCACCCAATTATCATTATGTCAATCATCAACAACCTCAACAACGAGGCTATAATCTGCGTAACGTTCCAAGGAATCCCAATTATCAGTCTTCTATACGACATCACAACGTTCATAATAATCCACATGCGAATTATTGGTCGTTTGCTGAACATGACTACTTTGCTCGACGATTTTGGGATCAATATCAAACCCCTGTTTTTCAACATCCATACTATCCTATGCCATATTATGAACAGATTGATGATGTCTATGTTGCTACTGATCCGACTGAGTTGATCGAGACTAGTCAAAATTACGTCAACTTCATGACTAGTCAGCTGTTTGTTCAGGAGGGAAATTCGAGGTTTGATTTTCGCGCTATGTATGACGACGTATCTTATCATGATCATGAGGAGAAAGAGGACGACGACGATGTGTTGAAGTATTTGAAAATAAGAAGTCATCATGCTCCTGCTAAAGATGGAGTCGATCCCGAAGTAGTAGCAGCTAATGTAGATTCAGAAACCTGTGCTATATGCCAATCTGAATATGAACACGAAGAGAATATAGGAGCGCTGAAGTGTGGACACGAGTATCATACGGATTGCATCAAACAGTGGCTGTTGAAGCAGAAAGATTGTCCCATGTGCAGAGCTTCAGTTTTGCCTTCAGCAGAGTAGAGATTACAGAGAGGCATTTACTCAATGGCGCGCATGATATGATAGTTTTGAATTGTGAATGACTTACATTACTACTTGATAGTACATACAAATTAGTAGTAAGATATTTTCCCAGTTGTTCTGAAACATTGTAAGATAAGCAACAAATTACATAAATGAATATCGTCGAAATTTAGCTTATGTAGACTCACTAACATACACATCGATCATAGACATAATCTGTAAGGTACCATTCTATCTTATCACTGTAGTAATTTCATTGAGCCACAAAAAATTGCAAACATGATGAATAGACCTAATAAAAATTGAAGTTCCATTCTACTTCACTGAACCAAAGCAAACAGATTTCATGGATTACATTGTAGACAATAAAATTCGCAAAATTTCGTTGTGTACAAACATAATTTATATCCTATAGCTATTGTCACAAAGGTTCCTCCAAAAAGTTGAAGAGATAAACTTTTAGTACATATATAGGGTATATATGAAAAAGGTCACTGAGTTCTCGAGAACCCGCGCCTAAAGCTTTGCCTCTGCCCCTGGAAAGGGATCAAGTCCTTTATGAATCAAAAATATGTGATGATTTTGTAACTCTCTTATAGGTTGAGTTGAATTTAAAATTCTAATTTGATTCTTAGTATGTTGTAGTCTCTGACCATGAACATGTTATGACATTGTAGGTGAAATAACAATAATTGAGTCACTTTCTGAGATAACTACCATTAGTTGAGTGACTTTCGGTGAATATGTTAGACTCTTCCGTTGTTTAATTACCTAAATATCCATTTGTACTTGAGCAGGGAAGTTTTCAGTGGGAGAAACCTTGGCTAAGATTCTTAATTCCCTGCTTCACTGATCCTGGAAATGGCCCATGATATAGAAATTGCCTTAATTTCTTGTCCTTGTTTTCAAACTACAACGATAGATGAGGAAGTCATACGCGTCTCACATCGCGTGCTATAGCTGCTCGGTCTAAAACTGGAGCAAGCTCGTCGTCAATTTCCCCGATGAACCTAGATCAACCAACACTTTTCTGAACTATGAGACCCCTATTTATAGTTGTAGGGTGGAGGAGCAGTAATAATGACAAATTTTTTTTTGATCAATCAAATTGAAGTGACATGAAGATATTTGATTGGTTGGAACATGTTACTTGTACACGTGTTGCATTTTCATTGGTCTTTAATTTGACTTGACAGACTGTCATTTTGACATGTGACATAATTCTATTAGCTCCTTCATTTCATATATGGGAAGATCATAGATATACTGTGTAGGAAAAAAAAGTAGGAAGAAAGAGAAAAGTTTATACAGTAATATATATTTATGAACATGATAATATGTTGTAATGATGGTGGATTATTAAATTTTTTTATGAAATATTAATCATCATATATTATTAAAAGTGAAAAACTCCAAAGTGCAAACCTGGATAACCATTTTATCTCTACACTAAAATCAAAATATTATAAAATATCTAACTAATTAAATATCAAATAATAATCATATCATATTATACTAATTAAATACTAAAAGCGGAAAGGTGTTAAATCAAAAGTTATTATTATTATTATTATTAATAATAATAATATCATATCATATTTACCTTATGTTCAATAATTAAGTTATTACAAAGTAAACTGCTATCATAAAAAATGGAGAATATGAGAGGTCACATTAAATTACTATATTAAGCATAAATCATTAACGTCGTTTTAAAAAGTTATAGAAATATTTAAATACATTACCAAATTAAATGATTCAAATTAAAGACATTACAAAAAATAAAAAATAAAAAGATATTAGTTTTCAAAACCCTTATTTCTAAGAACTAATTTCTAAAAACTCTTGTCTCTTCATTTTCAAGAACTAATGAAAATGGTCTATGCAAATTATAAATAAAGGCACCAAGTAATGAAATGTGAGTTGTACAATTGCTTGTAGAGTCTTTACTTTTATTTGATCCCTTCTTTTTTTTTAATTTTTTTTTTATGCTATTTACGTATCACCACATTTGATTGTATTTATGTTTGTCATTTTTTTCTCTCAATTTTAGTGGCATCAAGTTAAAAACAATTGCAATAATGAAAACTTTCATAATTTGTTGATTCAGCGGTGATAATTTCTTAATAGAATTATCGTTTGGGTCAACATTAATTTCTTGACTTTCAAATCATTTTGGAAAGGGAAAAGATGGCTGGAGAGACTACGATACTTTTATTCTTTTAAAATGAGTTTTAAGTTATATTCTCCAAAGGATAGGACTGTTTCTAGATCTATGAAAAAGGTACATAATTCATTTTTTAAAAATTATTTTTTTGGTTTTAGTTTTCATATGTAATTTTAGTGTTGAACTGTTGGTATTATATTCTTACCCTTTTTATGTCAACTAAATAGAGAGACTTCTTAATGCATTTTTATAGTCTCATTGCCCGAACATGAATACCATAAATAATATGCTATGCTTATGCTTTTTGGTAGCTTATGGTTCCATATTTCTAGGTTTCGATTGTTATACTAATATTTTTTACAATTGATGTTGTATTTTTCTTTTTGTACTCTGCAATAATTACATGCAATCATCTCTCTATTTCTTTTTTACATTTTTAATATCACTTGGGTAGATCATAATGCGATTCAATATATGTATCAGTTTAATTTTTACAGTTTGCCCTACAACCCCGCCGGAAAACGGTAACTCTAGATCCGACGACTTTTCAGCCCCCACCAACGAACAACTCGATTTCCGGTGACTCACTATCAACAAATAAATCTGTTTGTTCTTGTTAGTTTTTGGTGATTTTATATCTTTTTGTTGTTATTTCGATATTAATTATCCTCGAGTACCCTTTTTTTTGGTGGAATTTAAAATATATTTTAACACTTCAATCTTTTATCAAGAAGATCAAAAGGAATTAGTGTATAAGAATGATTAGTATTAATGAAACGGAAAAAAGTTGAATACAAAAACTCAAAAGAAAATCTTGTTTTTTTAAAAGGATTCAGTGAATTTCAGATCTAGCGATGAGGTGGCATGCCACATGGCATCCAAAATTTATTTATGATATACTAGTTCTGGGCATGTACGTTGCACGTGTGTCCCGTGCTAATTTGTGAAGAGTCGTTATAACGATACATTCTCTAAAATACTTTTTATGACTAAATAAAATGCAACAACGTAAAAAAGCTCTATTATAAATATCAAAAGTAATATTCGAACAACTTCAATTATGTAATTATTATATATAATATATCAAATATTTAACTTGACAAGAGTTCCTTTTTAAATATGTCACAACACATAATTTAAATGGTGACCATGACTGCATAAAATTTAAAGATATCTTCCTATAATCTACTATATAGAATAGGAGAGGCAAAAGCCTCCTAGAATGACAAGTGTAAGCACCAGAAAAATTCACTATTTTCACAATCATAAAATCACTCAAAAATTCAAATTTAAAATTCAAAAATAATTTTAAAAAAACTGCAAAACTAACATAAAAAGGAAAACAACTTCCTTAAAATTATAATTTTAAAATTCAAAATAAAATAAAACTACAAACTCACAGAAATAAAACTACGCCACTTCCTTTAGAAAAAAAATCAAAATTAAAAAAATTGTTAACTCACAAAAAAAAAATAAAAAAAATAAAAAAAAATATATATATATATATATATATATATATATATATATATATATATATATATATATATAAATAGTTTTTTTTAAAAAAAATTAAACTTTATTTAACAATAAAATACTAACTAGCTTCAATTACATAATAACACATAATACACGTAGCGCAATCTCTCATTTCTCTCCCACATCATGTAAGCTTTACTTATTAATGAATTTGCATATATTTTTAAACTTTTTTATATTTATCAATAAAAAATTAAATAAATTTTTGAATTCAAAATTTGAATATGAAGTTAACTGCATTCTTTTTTAGAGATAAGGTGGTTACAACTATTTTTATTAATATCAATATTAAATATTTTTATTTGACTATGTATCAAATCATAAACATAAGAAAAGACTTAGAAATATCACTACTCCCACTTCCCCAATTTTCTCTCCTCATTGACATTTTTTTTCTGATTTACCTTTTTTCACCTTTTTTTTTTTTTCAAATATAGGGAAAGAAAAAAAAAAGAGGAACTTATGATGGAAGGAGAATTTAAAGAAGGAAAAACAATTGCAAGGGGAAGAATAAGTTCTGTAATAAGGTAAGAAAGAAGAGTAGAATGCCGAGTATTTTTTTCTTCTTTTCATTTTCTGTCAGTTTACTTGCTTTTTATTTTTTTCACATTACATAAAATCGTTCGTTTTCTCAAAATACTTTTTTCTCCAACTTTCAATTAAGAGGTATCAAGTTTTAGAGTTCTTGCTTTCTAAAAAGAAATTCTTTCAGTATATTTCTTAGTAAGTGTAAAAATTCATAGACTTTTGATATTCACTAAAGCTATTTGTATGCAATCCCACAATAATCTCAAACATAATGCATATCAAATATCATTTTTTGAAAAGTGTTATACATATATTTTTGAAGTTAATAATTTTGTGTTCTTCAATTATAATTTACAAGCTTTTATCTTTGTGTTCTTCTATCATATTTTCTAATAGACTTGGTGTGAGATATAAATATTATGTGATTTGATCCATCAAAGAATAGAGAAAAAAATAGTTATAAAAAATATCAGTATATGTGTTAAATGATATAAATTCAATCTTATTCAATTCTATTTATTTTAATAGAGTATATGAAAAACTTTGACAATATATAAGAATCTTAAATAACTTTTCATTCTCTTGCCATCTAATATATATATTATGTAACTAACTTTGTAATTAGTATTAAATTCATGAAATATTTAAGTCTTTTTAAAATATTGAAGTTTTAAAAAAAAATTGAACCGATTTATAATTTACTTAGTCATTGTTTAGTTAGTATAAGTCTATAATTTTCTATTTTATGTTATTCTAATTCTCATTATTGTAAAACCAGCACTTGCTAACTATTTTACTATATAAATTATCTTTTTTCATAAATAAAGCTTCTGAATATAAATTTTTTAAATTTAAATTGTTAACTTTAAAATTTTAATTAAATTTTTTAAAAGAAACATATATAAGCGTTGCACAAGCTTTCTGAAAATCTCCAAACATATTTTAATGAGTTATAATTATGATAATATTCAATACTTGCATATTCAACCCACGTTCTCCATCTCTTCTTTTTTTCTTCTCGCAACACTCCCCATATTTAAATATGTGGAACACTCAATAATATCATGACTTTGCAAATTGAAAGACAGTGTACTGAGTGGTTAAATTGCAGTAAGTATCATTGGTATCGTCCTTAAAGCATGCGGCATGTGTGTTATCTCTATTAAAATGGTTTGTTTTTTCACTCTACTCAACACATTTTTTCATTTTGGGTGTGTTTTGTGTGAAGAGGAATGTTTTTCATAGGAAGTATTTCTAAAGAAAGTGTAAAAGTATATGATAATCCTCTATGGGTAAGGTTGGAGGATAACATTTTATCGATATCTCAGTATTAAGAAGTTCATAACAATATATTTGGTGTGTTAAAAATTTAACGCATTATTTTCCCTTTTGAAATTGTATATTGAATTTAGATAGATTTGATGAATCTTGAATCTTTCTAAGAATTTTTTCTTATGTGGGTTGATGTAATATTTTATGTTGGTTTTGATGAGCTAACAAATTCATCTTCAATATGAAAATACTGATATATATTTTTTGGTTCTTTGGCAGAGGAAAAACAAGAAAATTAGCATAAAAAGTAATTTTTTTTATGCTAATCATATGTCAGCGGAGTTTAAGGTTTTCCATTCACATGAATTGTGCCATGGGTTGTTTATTATTTTTTAAAGAATTTCATATGATTAAATTTTTATTTATTTATTATTCTATAAATAAATTGTCACACCATTTAAAATAATATTAATTTAAATTAATCTAAACCCATATTTTAAATTTACATACTTCTAAGATTGAGATTTGAGGTAATTGGAAGGTGCAGGAGAAGACTAAATTACCTCTGTGAAGAAGCACACATGTCGACGATAAGGTGTGTGCTTCTTCACACTTCTAAATAGTAGCAACTAAGTATCAAACTTAAAGAATATGTGATAATAATATAATTATACTAAGTAAGAGATGACATAATAGCGATAAACAAGGAATAAAAAATATCACACCGTAAACACTTAAAGATAAATTACTTAAATTCGATGTGATTTTTTTTTTATTAAAGGACAATGTAATAGGACAGAAAAGGTTTTAGGTCGCATATGTTTAACTTTTGAACATGAATTGAATTTTTATTTATTTTTTTAAATTAATTGAGAGATAGCAAGTTTTAAAAATAAAAACTATATCGCCTATCTAAACTAATTAACATTTAAAAACTATATCATCTGTTTTTAATATTTCATACTTTTGTTATTTTTTAAATATGTCAAATGCCTATTAATTTGAATTATTGATTTCAAATTAAGTTTTGCATTGTTAATAATGTTAAACATTATTATATTTATAGTAGCACGTACGGTATTTGAATTATTGATAAAATTTTATTTTGATACTTGTGATATATGTAACCAATGTTTTAAAAGGCAGTCTTGAGGCTCGCCCCGAGGTGAGGCACTGGCAAAATGCCCCGGGGCTCATGTGTGGAGCTTAAGTCCTGTGAGGCTTACGCCCTAAGCGCCCGAGCGTACGCCCCAAACACGCCTAACGCCCAACGCTCGGGGCTTGCCTAACAGTTCTCCTCAATTATATGTCAAATTTCTTAGTCAACATTGTTGATCCTCATAATTCTTCAATAAATGAATGATGCTTAGTAGTTTTTTTCATCTATAGAAATAAGAAAGTTGAGAAAACTAATTGCTTATTTACTATTTAAGAATGTCGTGAGGGTGAATATCACTTAACATTTCTTTTTAAAACACATAACTAGATTTTACAGCTTCACTTGTCATTGATCTTCATGTTTTTTGTTCCTATGTCTCAAAATTATCATATTTTCTTGTTTTATTATTTGAAAATATTTTTTTATTCATGAAGGAGTGATGTTTTAATTATAATACTAATAGTTTATTAATTATTTCTTTTTTGGGAGGTAAATTGCATAGTATAGTCATATATTCAAAGAAATTGTGATTCTTTTATTATTTGGAGTTAAAATGTTAGAGTTGATTTGAATCTCATAATAGCTTTTATATTATTGCATTATTTCTACTTGTAAAATGATGTTAGAAGTTTTATTTTCTATGAGTTTCTTTAATCATGTTTTAAATTTTTAAAAATTGTTAATGTATTTTTTTTTTATAATTTTTGAGTTATTATACTATTTTACTATATTATAAATTATAAATTAAAGATCCATGGGGCTTACGCGTCGCCCCGTGCTAAGTAAAACGCCTCACCTTACACTCCCGCTTTTTAAAACACTGTATGTAACTAAGACAAACAAATTAAAATGAAAGAGTATTTTATTGAAACTTAGGTGATTTTTTTATTATTTATACTATGTGTCTAAAGTGATGAATTCAAATGAATTCGATATCATTACGCTTCATCCAACTCTATATATATGTCTATCTATGTTTATGTTGTGTGCATGTATATATGAAGCTAATCTATGGACACCAACTACATTTTATGCAATAAAAAATATATATTTTAAATATTTTGTAATTTTTATACACATATAAGTTTGTCACACATTAAAGTTTATTCAAGTAGTCAACTAACTTTTTTATTCCTAATTAATTTTTATTTTAAAATATAAAATATCCTATTCATTGATTGTGTAATTACATTGGTAAAACCAAATATGACCCATAAATTACAATGTAGGGTGTGTTCGGTATGAAAAAAAATATTTTCTAGAAAAATAAGTGAGTTTTTTATTTATTTTTATGTGTTCGATATGTAAGTAAAAAATATTATCCTAAAAGCATTTGTATAAAATCAAGAGAAATAATATGGGAGGTGGGGCTGGATTGGTGGGGTGTGGAGTGGTGGGGATGAGAAGCTGCGGAGTGGGGTGAAGATGAGGTGTGTTAAAGGGTGGGATGACACAATCAATCTGGAATGCCATACATTATAGGGTACATGATCGACATTCGATGTCAATATCATATATTTGTATAGGGTTACATGTCTCATACATTTTCGACAAGGCACGTGGGACTAGCTAGTGTAATGACCCTTCCGGTCATTTACACTTTTTCGCCTTTCTTGTACCATTAGAGCTTGCCTGTAGCGGCCCCAAGTCATTTATGGCTTGTCGGGACCGGTAGTTTGGTGCCCGGGCCGTTTGTTTGGTCTTTATGGCCGTTCCTCGTTTTAGAGCTTCAACTTTGGAAATCGTTGACTTCAGTCAACGTTCTTGGTAATATCAAAGAATTAAACCAAGGTTCTAGGTCAAAGGAATCCCTTACGCAAAAGTTTGAGTTAAAGAAATACCTCGTGTAACACCTCGCCCGTTTGGAAGGTTTAAATTAACCCGTGCCTTCGGGGTAAGACTAATAGTGTCTAATATACTAAGAAGGATGTGTTATGAGGTATTATAATTGCAAAATGGTCGTATGATAAGTTTTGAAGCCAAGCAAGTTGCGAAACAAAAGTCGGAAAAAGTGATTCTAAATTCCTTTAAGGAATTCTCTTTAAATTTGAGTTAAATATCTCGGGGAGTTTCTCCTAATCTATAAAAAATAGTGGGCCCCCAATATACCAAATCGAAGTTCTACGAGTCTAATTTCCAACGTACTAAACTGTTTGTCCATACGACTTCAGAATAGAGAGATATTAGCATTTTCGTACGACTGCACAAGCAGGCACGTCAAGGTGGGCTCCACATTCTAAGTCGGTTTTGCTTTATAAAGGGTGTTTCAGCTTCGTTTTAATTCGTAAATATCAACCAAAAACTTCATAAAATCATAGGTAAATCCCCTAGATACTCCATGGACTTTGATGCTTTCAATTTGGAGGTTTAACGGAAGTTGCTCTACATCGCGAGCTCATCGTCGTGGTATAGTTTTCTCGTCATTTTGGCTCTGTTTGTTGCTACTGCAAAGAGGCAGTTCGTGGAACTGATATTTATATAGTGTTATCATTTGATTATCGGAAGGTAAGAGTTCTAAATCCTCGACTCATTCTTAATTCTAGTTTTAGAATCAATTCCGAGGAGAACTTATATTATCGACATGTTTGTCGTGTTTTCTTGCCGTATATTGTTACAGCTCGTGGTGGGTCCTTATAACAACATGTTTAGATTGGTATTTCAAAGCTTTCTGTCGAGGTAACCTTCCTCCTATGACCCTCCTTCGTAATTTCATGTTCTAGTATTGTTTTATGAATTTCTGAGCCACAAAGTGGTATTTTGGATCCGTGGCTCCGGACAGCCCCTTTGTCATATTAAATTGGGTTGTTATTGTTGTATATTGATGGTGTTACAGTGTTGGAGGTACTGGGGATTTGTGTGATTCTTATTGGAGTCGCGGACGATGGTTATTGGATTGAACAACGTGAAGTACGCCTTGAAATAGTGCCTCGGGAGCTCGTCACTCCTTTGAGATGTGGTTAACATAATGTTGTTGGATTAAGCTGCCATTTATTATTGTTATTGGCCTCATTTTATGCTTTGGAGTTGGCTGGTCGCGAGTGTGACATTAACACCTTATCAATTGGCTATGGCTCGTTCTTGCAGCCTTGTCGATTCTAGCAATTGTTCCATTACCTTGGTTGGTCAGGCTTTATAGAGACGCCTTTGGGACTTCAGTTGAAAGTGTTTTTGTGATTCGGAGCTTCTCGGAGCAATTCGAGCCTGGACGATGCTGTTCCCGTAGCTAGTCATCGGATGACAGGTAGGTTATGGCTTCCCCTACCTAGACTCTGCGTATATAGGCTATAACTGCATTAATTAACATCCTTGGGTGGGTTGTTATAGGTTGGTACCCCAGACCTTGTCTGCCTTGTTCTTTCGTTAATTCATACGTTGTTTGTAGTATTCGCGTAGTATTGTATATTACCCTTGTGGTCCTGTGTGGCCTTGTATTGACTCTGGAACATAGATGGTGGGTTATTTGAGAAATGTCCGCGAGACCCGAACATAGAGATGATCCTTTTAGGCTGGTTATGTCTGTTGCATAGCTGCTGGGCCTGTGCAGGGCTGATAGGAGTTGTTGTGAGCCGTTGAGCTACTTTTATATTTGTGTGCGAGCATATCATCCATGAAAAAGGTTTTTCCCTGCATGTTTTACTACAGTTTTGGCTGCGAGGCACTACAGACAGTTTACTAAATTTGCATGGCCCCGGGGGTCCATTTTTGGTACTGTTGATGATAGAAAAGGGGATGTTTGGATGTTTTTGCACTGATTTTATTACTGGTACTAGTCTCTGCGGGGCTGAGCACCAGACTTGATTTATTACTGATACTAGTCTCTGTGGGGCAGAGCACCAGACTTGATTTTATTATTGATACTAGTCTCTGCGGGGCAGAGCACCATACTTGATTTTATTACTGATATTAGTCTCTGCGGGGTAGAGCACCAGACTTGATTTTATTACTGATACTAGTCTCTGCGGGGCGGAGCACTATACTTGATTTACTACAGTTTTAGTCTCGGTTACGCCCGGGCACCCTTGGAGGAGGTTACTGATACTTTGATCACTGATTTAGACCCGAGTGTTACTTCAGGCACCCTTTGAGAGGGTCTTTTGAGATTACTACTACTGTTTTAGACCTGGTTCGTTCCTGGGCATGTACTTCGAGGTTCTGATTCTCTGAGATTTCGTGGTTGTTACTGTATGTGTTCGGGGATCTCCATGGGCCCTGCCGTTCCAGGACCTGTCTAAAGGACCGAGCTTGTCGGAGGAGGGGTATACGGTGTAGGATGAGGTATAGCGGGCGTAGCCAAACATGGGTCCTCCTGCCGGTGCGCCGGGCTTGCCGGGGGAGGTGCATACAAAGGTACTATTACCAGTTCCATCATATCATCATCATGCATATTTCACTAGGATTCCACCCTTATTTGTTGTGTGTTCAGTGTACGCTCCGGTTGTATGGACGGCCAGAGGGTTTGTTTTCACTTGATTGTGTTCCTCGGTTGTGTGGGCGGCTATTGGAATTGTAGGTAGATTATATTTTACTCATGTATTTATTTAGAGCTTGTCTTGGCATTCGGTTCTTGAAGGATTAACGATGGTTAGCCTGTTGAGGCTCCGATTATAGGATTTCGATTATTGAGAGGGCTAGGGAGTCCTATTTTATTGAGGCACTTTTGTGTGGCCTTCTGAGCAGATTATGAGATTCTGGTTCCATTCTTATAAGGATTTGAGTAGTGTTTCTCGGTTATTGTGGGTTAGTTATCCCATCCTAGAGCTGTACTTGTGGGGTGATTCCCTGTTTATGCTATCATATGATTGGGTTGGTGTGATGACTTCCTTATACTTGTTGATTCCAATTTGAGTATGTTAGACTGCTTTCTGTCTTTTCCTTTTACTTGAGGTTACCAGTATACCGCCATTTCCTCAACTCTCTCTCTCTACTTACTTATATTGTTATACAAGGACTCCAGGTGCGTTCTCCTTTCCTTCACCTGTGATTCTGTGTAATTGTATCTCTGTGCTAGCATGTGTTACTTGTAGCTCTTGGTTATGGATGATCTGTGCTAGCTCCTTGTGCCTTGCTTATTGCTTCAGTGACTGCTTTCTTGCTATCTGTTACTTACTATTTTTATATCTTATATGCGCTCAGTCGGCCGATGAGGCCTACTGAGTACCCGTTGTTTTGGTGCTCATATTACACTTCTGCACTTTCTGTGCAGATATTGGTTGAGTTCTCGCCGTTGATCGCGTTGGAGACTCGTGCAGATTTTGTGGATAGAGTGACCACCTGACGGTCAGGGCTTGACCACATCTCATCTTTTGTACTGTTACTCTTGGTATATTCGGAAACAGTTGTACTTATCATTTTGTTACTTCTAGCACTTGTATTCTATTAGAAGCTTCTGTACTGTTGATACCAAGTCTTGGGGTTGGTGTAGCTTCATTATGTATATATTCGGGTAAATTGCTTCCGCTTTGTCTACCTTTATATTCTGCTTCCGCTTATTTATGCTTGCTGGTGTATTTTGGTTAGGTAGTAGCCCATTACTAACCGTTCTGGACTACGAGAATTGGTTCGCCTACTGGGGGCTGTAGGTGCCATCACGACCTGAGAAATCGGATCGTGACAGCTAAGTGATAGTCATCAATTACAAATACATTCACTAGATTAATATAATTAAGTTTCGATCTTATAAAAATTTAAGGAGTATTAATTTTTCATTTAAATTGAATTATGGTGCTCAGGATAAGAACGCCCAAAATAGTCAAACTGACACTTACGACAAACATATCCACTTAGGTAAATATTAAAAAATAATTATTACTATCACCTAGCTAGTCCCCTGTGTCTTGCACAAGATTTTATTAAATTCGTGTTTTTTCTTACACATGTAAGTTTATCTAGACAATGTAAAAAGAATTTTATATGTATTTTGAGTAATTTGTTCATTACATCTCAAAATTATAGGGTTACATGATCAACATTTGATGTCAATGCCATAAATTTGTATTGGACAAACCAATTCTATTATATGTTTCATACATATTTATCACATATATAATATTAAAGAAAATCACTTATTTGGCACACACCGACCTCATCATAAAAGGAATAGAAATCTCATCTGAGTATACACATAATAGAGCTATCCGAAAGTGTGTACAATTCAACGTGTTCCCAATGAGTTAATCTACATCAATTAAAAGTTAAATGTATTATTGTAAATATAGTTCAACCCTCAGTCTTACGTGTTGGCCTTTGACCACCCAAATTCTCCAAATTTTTATATAGGGTAAAGTCTTGATCCACACATTATTTACATATGGGAAAAGGGATATACATGCCTCTCAACTTTGTGATTTAGAGCATACCCATTATTAGAAAAGTGCTGCATATATACTCTCGACGTTTAACAAATGATGCATATTTATTCTTTTAGTTAACAAATGTTAAAAAATTTAAAAATTGGGTTTTTAATTTTAAAAAGGTCATGTGATTTTAGAAAGTTACTTCACCCCTCCATACTCAACCCAGACCCGACCCAACTAAAAAAAATTAATCTCTCTTTTAATCAAACCCGATCCAAACTCATTTTGTTACCCAGTAGAAGAGAGATTGAGCTTTTTTCATTTGGGTTAGGTATGGAGAGGTAAAAAAAGAGTGAGGTAATTTTGTAAAGCTCCGTGATATTTTTTTAATTAAAAAATCAATTTAGAATATATATATTTTTTAATTCAGTAAATATAAGTTTGTTAACAAATAGGATAAATATGCACCATTTATTATACTGAGGGTATATATGCACCACTTTTAGTCGTCTTCACCAACCATCCAATCATCACCAGTAATAACCTATCACCTTGTGTATATCCAATACTCAACTCAATCATAAATAAAAATCATACATATCGAAGTAATCAAATACATTTATACACAATAAATAACTTATGAGTGATGGGGTATTTTTTTGAAGTTTAATTCTAACTTTCACCACTTTGATATTTTTTTTAGACAATTGTGAGTTATAAGAAAATGTAGAAATTCTAGGATTACGCTAGCATAAATGCATTGTAATTAGTTTCAATTATCATAAATATCATACCTTAATTAGTAGGGTTGATTCTTGTCCTCTTTGTCCAAAGTCTAAACCTCCTTCAAAGTTCAAAATTTGATGCACCAATTTCAAATTCTTTCGTCTATTTCTATCTCTGTTATATCAACCGAAAAAAAGAAGATAGGGTTTATGAAGGGTAGTGTGTATGTAAAGCTTTTCATTTGTTGATTTGTCTGTGATAATTTCTTAATAAAATTATTATTTTGGGCAACATCAATTTCTTGACTTTCAAATCATTTTGGAAGAGATGGCTAGAGAGCTTACGATACTTTATTCTTTTTATTATGAGTTTTAAGTTATTCTCTATAGAATATGAAAGTTTATAGATCTACTGAAAAGGTACACAATTCTTTTTTAAGAAAATTATTTTTTTGAATTTAGTTTTCATATGTAATTTCAGTGTTGAACTATTGGTATTATATTCTTACTTTTTTTATGTCAATTAAATCGAGAGACTTCTTAATGTATTTTTATAGTCTCGTATTTAGTAATGTCCGAACTCTTATTCTATAAATAATATTTATGCTTTAAGAGTATATATTAATTGTCATGGATACATGTGTAATGTATGTGCCCAAAACTAGTAATATAGTTTAAGAATGCATGTTAATTAATAGAAATAACACATACGCGTCCTCAGTGGCGTACGCAAGATTTTTCATAAGCGGTGTCGCCTTAAAGAAGTAAATAACATAGTAAATCACCACGATGATAGTATTATATTAAAAGGTTGTACCTTTTGTTACATTATACTTCAACCTATCATACTCAACAAATCGTTCTTTCGATATCGATCAACTTTCAAGGAATTTAAATAAAACTCTTCTAACGACCTTTTTTTTTAACTTATCCATCTTTTCTTCCAAGCTAGATAAATTTTGAGATGTTAAATTTAATTTAAAAAGTTTGGAAGATACTTTTAAAAAATATATCTTCCACTAAATTACAAATTAATAGATTAATTTGTATAAATCCAAAGTAATTTCATAAAATTCAACAAAAAAAAACATGAATTTCTTCAAGTTCTTAAAATTCCAACTAAACAGAAGAAAAAAGAAGGTAAAACGCTTCAAAAATATTAAAAATCACACATCACTTAGGGTTTGATCCCCCGACCATGCAGGGAAAATAGTGGTCCTTTACCACTGAACCAATTGGTTGTTACCTGCCAAGCTAAGTCATTGAATTTCCTTTTAACCTTTATTTTGTTTTTTTGCAAATTCTTAGAAGTATATTTAGTATTTTTTTTCCGATGAAGCAGTGTCGGGTGACATCCCTTGGGTCAAGGTGGGTCTGCCCCTACGCGTCCTTTAACTTGGTTTTAGTTGGCATTTGTGCCTTTCAACTTTGAGTGTGTACAAATTGACAATTAAACTTATATAAAATTAAATAAGTAGACACACGCCCCAGGGCCGCCGATGGACCATCTTGATGCATGCAAGTCTGATCTAAAGGAGAGCCCCAACCAGCCCAACTCACGTGGTCCAATTTGGTCCGGGCGAAAACCAATTTTGTTTAGTACAATTCCGAGGTTGGACCTTCTATTTAACAGGCTTATTACTATTACAAAATTTTATCATACCGTTAGTCAACTTTCATTCCTCTCTACTTCATAGATACTTTAAAATTCAAAGTTTAACTCTTTCTTTCTTCGTTCAACCTCAGTCAATAATCATTAATGATAATAATTAATTTTAGATATGTATGTCCTTATTGAGGAAGATTTTCAGTCTTTTCTTATATTTTTTCTTTTAATATGAATCAAAAAATGTTCATACGTGTGATAATATAAATAAAAATATTCATTCAGGCCACATAAGCATAGAGAATAACATCAAAATTGAAAATGGAAAAGCAAAATTATAGCTCTGTTTTGCTGGCAGAGACGTCAGAGAAATCTCTAAAAGACATCATGATATCACTGTCCAATTCTATGATCATCTCGACAACGATGACAAAGGCTATTTACGCCAGGATCCTTTTTTCTTCTATGACTCCTCCAGCACAATCTTCACTAACAGAAGCCAATCGATAACATTTTGTGTTATCTCTGGCGCTTTCATGATGATCAATATTTTAAATATTGAGTGAGAAGTACCTTTATGTTCACCGTACATATATATATCAATCTGAAAGCTTATATCAAATAATTTTATTCATACTGTATAAATAAGATTGAAAATCTAATATAATATATTATTATATCTTAGTTGAAATTTTTATTTGTTGTTATACTGAACAGACTTTACAGAAGAGCCATAGTTAAAGTGTAACTTCAGCGACCAGTTTTAAAATATAATTATTGTCCTATCCATTCATTTCAACTTCAACTATGATATTGCTTTAATATATATGAATACCACTTATCAATTTGAGTTTTTTCACTCTTTTAATTTTATTTTGAATCTCATACATATATTTTAATAATATTTATGATTAAAAGTATGTATTAACTGTCAGGGATACACGTGCAATGCATGTTCCCAAAACTAGTTATTTAAAAGGACTAGAGTCTTACTTTAGTCAATTAAATCTTGGCTATTAATTTTTACATATGCTATGTGTCTCCAATCAAAGTACGAATTTGAGAAAAGTGAAGTGATCAAAACAAATGGAGAGAAGTCGAATCCCTCAATTTGCACGTGATTAGAAAAATTCTATAGTTGCATTTTTTTCTAGTTTGTCTTGGACAATTATTGTCCCACATCGACCAAAGTATCTCCAATAGTCATTTTTTGGGATCTCTACAAATGGAGATATGCTCTTTATTATTTACCCTTTTAATTAACATATGTTAAAAAATCCAAAAATTGAGTTTTTAATTTTTAAAATGTCATGTGATTTTAGAAAGTTACTTCACTCCTCCATACAGGCCTGACCCAACTAAAAAAATTTAATCCCTCTTTTAATCAAATCCGACTCAAACCTATTTTATGACCCAGTAGAAAAGAGATTGAGCTTTTTTCATTTGGGTTAGGTATGAAGGTGTAGAAAAAGAGTGAGGTAATTTTTTAAAGTCCCGTGATATTTTTTAAATTAAAAAATCAATTTTAGAATATATATATTTTTTAATTCAATAAATATAAATTTATTAATAAATAGAGTAAATATGCACTATTTGTTATACTGAGGGTATATATGCACCACTTTTCATTGTCTTCTCCAACCATTCAATCATCACCATTAATAACCCATCACCTTGTGTATATCCAATACTCAACTCCATAAATAAAAACCATACATATATAAGTAATAAAATACATTTATACATAATAAATAACTTATGAGCGATTGAGTATTTTTTTGAAGCTTAATTCTAACTTTCACCACTTTGATATATAGATTTTTTTTTTTTAGAGAATTGTGAGTTATAAGAAAATGTAGAAATTCTAGGATTAGGCTAGCATAAATGCATTGTAATTAGTTTAAATTATCATAAATATCATATCTTAATTAGTAGGGTTGATTCTTGCCTTCTTTGTCCAAACCTCCTTCAAAGTTCAAATTTGATGCACCTAACTCCAAATTCTTTCGTCTATTTCTATCTCTGTTATATCAACAGAAGAAAAGAAGAGAGGGTCTGTGGAGGGTAGCGTGTATGCAGAGCTTTCCCCTACCTGAAAAGGTAGAAAGATTGTTCCCAAATATGCCATACTAAATGTTATGGTGGAGATGTTTTGGTTGAGATTTATTAGATAGGTTGGAATATGTATGAAAAAAGAAGTGAAAAGACTCAAATATACCATCAAACTATTAGAAATGACTCATTATCACGATCCATGCAAACCTGAATTACTATTTTACCCCTATACTAAATTAAAATATTATAAAATATCTAACTAATTAAATATCAAATAATAATCATATCATATTATACTAATTAAATACTAAAAACGGGAAGGTGTTAAATCAAAAGTTATTATTATTATTATTATTATTATTATTATTAATAATAATAATAATAATAATAATAATAATAATAATAATAATAATAATAATAATAATAATAATAATAATAATAATAATAATAATAATAATAATATATTTAACTTATATACAACAATTAAGTTAATATAAAGCAAACTGTTATCATAAAAGATGGAGAATATGAGAAGTCACATTAAATTACTATATTAAGCATAGACAATTAACGTTGTTTTAAAAAATTGCAGAAATGTTTAAATACATTGCCGGATTCAATGATCCAAATTAAAGACATTAAAAAAAATAAAAGATAAAAAGATATTAGTTTTCAAAACCTTTATTTCCAAGAATTAATTTCTAAAAACTCTTGTCTCTTTATTTTCAAGAACTAATGAAGATGGTCTATGCAAATTATAAATAAATGCGCTAAGTAATGAAATGTTAGTTGTACAATTATTTACGGAGTCTTTACTTTTATTTGATCCCTTTTTTTCTTCTTCTTTTTTTTATGCTATCTATGTGTCATCACATTTTATTGTATTTATGTTTGTCACTTTTTTCTCTCAATTTTAGTGGCATCAAGTTACAAACAATTGCAATAATGAAAACTTTCATAATTTGTTGATTTGTTTGTGATAATTTCTTAATAGAATTATCGTTTGGGGCAACATCAATTTCTTGACTTTCAAATCATTTTGAAAGAGATGGCTAGAGAGCTTATGATACTTTTTTTCCTTTTTAAATGAGTTTTAAGTTATATTCTCTAAAGGATAGGACAGTTTCTAGATCTACGAAAAAGTACATAATTCTTTTTTAAAAAAAAATATTTTTTTGATTCTAGTTTTCATATGTAATTTTAGTGTTGAACAGTTGATATTATATTCTTACCTTTTCTATGTCAACTAAATTGAGAGACTTCTTAATGCATTTTTATAGTCTCATATTTAGTAACGCCCGAACACTTGCTCTATAAATAATATTTATACTTTAAAAGTAAATATTAACTGCCACGAATACACGTGCAACACACGTGCCCAAAATTAGTAATATAGTATAAGAATGCATACCAATTAATAGAAATAATACATCGCGTTCTTTAACTTGGCTTGGGCTGACCTCTATGCCCTCCAACTTTGAGTGTGCAGAAGTAGATAATTAAACTTATATAAAGTTAAACAAGTAGACACACGCCCCCCGGACCACCGATGAACCATCTTGACATGTGCGGGTCTAATCTAGAGGAGAGACCCAACCAGCCCAACTCACGTGATCCAATTTGATCCGAGCAAAAACTAATTCTGTCTAGTGCAGTTCTGAGGTTGGCTCACCCTATTTAACATGCTTACTACTATTACGACTTTTTATTTTACCATTAGTCAACTCTCATTCCTCTCTACTCCATGGATATTCTTTAAAAATCAAAGCTTAACTCTTTCTTTCTTCATTCAACTTCAATCAATAATCATTCATGATAATAATCAATTTTAGATATATTTGTCCTTATTGATAAAGATTTTATGTCTTTTCTTAGATTTTTATATTTAATATGAATTGAAATATGTTCATACATGTGATAATATAAATAAGAATATTCATTCAGGCCACAGAAGCATAGAAAATAACATCAAAATTGGAAATGGGATCGCAAAATTAAAGCTCTATTTTGCTGGCAAAGACGTCAAAAAAATATCTAATTAAAGACACCCTGATATCGCCATCCAACTCTTCGATCATCTCGATAACGACGATGGCGGCTGTTTAGGCCAGGACCTTTTTTTCTTCTATGACTCCTCCGGCACAATCTTCACTAACAGAAGCCAATCGACGACACTTTGTGCCATCTCTGACGCTTCCATGATCATCAATATTTTAAATATTGAGTGAGAAGTACTTTTACTTTCACGGTACATATATATATCAATTTAAAAGTTTATGTCAAATAATTTTATTCACACTGAATAAATAAAATTGAAAATCTAATATAATATGTTACTATACCTTAGTTGAGATTTTTATTTGTTGTTATACTGAACGGACTTTACAGAAAGAGCCAGAGTTGAAGTGTAACTTCAACGATCAGTTCTAAAATATAATTGTTGTTTTATCCATTCATTTCAACTTCAACTATGATATTGCTTTAACATATATGAATACCACTTATCAATTTGAGTTTTTTCACTCTTTCAATTTTATTTTGAATCTCATATATATATATTTTAATAATATTTATGATTTAAAAGTATGTATTAACTGTCAGGGATATACGTGCAATGCTTGTGTCCAAAATTAATTATTTAAAAGGATTAGAGTCTTACTTTAGTCAATTAAATCTTGGCCATTAATTTTTACATATGTTATTTGTCTCCAATCAAAGTACGAATTTGAGAAAAGTGAAGTGATCAAAACAAATGGAGAGAAGTCGGATCCCCCAATTCGCACGTGATTAGAAAAATTTTGTAGTTGTATTTTTTTCTAGTTTATCTTGGACAATTATTGTCCTACATCGACCAAAGTATCTCCAATAGCCATTTTTTGGGATCTCTACAAATAAAGATATGCTCTTCATTATTTTATATCAGTTGCAGTGTTGCAAGCCATGATGAGGGAGCACAATGCAAGGTAATTTCTTCTCATTTTTTGGTCACATTTTTACTCTGCAACACGTTTATGTTAGAAAATTTATATATTTTCATAGAATTGTCAAAATCATGAATGATTTAATTTTAAAGAGACTAGACTTCACGATATATATAACATATCATAAATTCAGAATTAAACTCCTTCAATATCGTTCTAGATAATGTTTTTGAAGTCAACTTTAACTTCTGTCAAGCTGAAAGTTTTAAATTTGCGTGACTTTGCAAGAACTTTTATGTCTTGATGTAAGAATATCGAAATTACAAGTCAATTGATTCTGACAAAACTAGACACAAATATCTATAACATATCCAAAATTTTGAATTAAATATCTTTGGAATTGTTCCATATGATATATGAAGTCAGATGGTACCTTCATTTGCCAGCCTCACCAAACAATTTATATTTTGATGTTGAAACATCGGAGTCAAAAAGTACTTTGGTTGCTAGAAATCAGACTTCAAGAGCCTCATTATCATCTAAAATCTTGGGTCAAGTCTAGTCGAGTTGGTCTAAATTATATTTTGAACTCGACTTTCAAATATTTTAATGTCTTGCCAGATAATAATCTTTTTTCCACTTGCGTTCTTTCATGTGTTATTTTTCTCGCTCTTCATTTTAGGTCAAAGAGCTCTATTAGAGAGGAGAAGTTGATCTAAAAGTTACACCAAAAACTACTCTTTTTGATATTTTACTCATTCTGGCAAAGACATTATTAAGAGATGAATAAAATGTTTTATCTAAGAAGAAGATTTTACATGTACTGAGTCAAACTGTTCGACCATTTGAGTCAAAGACTTTACATAATTTAAGTCACAAACTTTACATAGTCTACAACAAAGGCGTTACATTATTCGAAGCTTAGTCTATTAATCAGAAAACTGACACTAGTCATCGAGCAACAACACCTAACAACTGGCGAATCAGAAGGCCTCGACTTGAAGACTTGATGGATTTGATGTCTATAACTTGAATATTTGGATAACTTTAATGACTTCAACTTGCAAACATGGTTAATTTAAAACTTCAGCTTCGGCTGGAGGATTTAAAGATTTTATCTTGAAGACTTGGCTAATTTGAAGATTTCAACTTGCAGATTCGTGAATCTGAAAAATTCAACTTGAAGACTTTAAGGATTTGAAGACTATAACTTTGAATATTTGGCTAACTTTTATGACTTCAATTTGCAAACATGGTGAATTTTAAACTTTCACTTGATACACATTATAATTGCATATAATGATCCTTTTAATTGTTTGTGTAGGTTATAAAAAAAAATGAAATTTAAATCATTTGAGCTGACACGTACTTCTCAACTGAGCGCAATGAATGGTGGCCTCGAGAAATAAATGGCATTTTTGTTCGCTCTATGTAAATACATTTCTTTTTTGATTGTTTGAGTGAACTTTAAGTATATTTGGGAGTTGAATATATAAAAAAATATATTACAATCTTTTCTTTATTGTTTAAACAAGGAATAAAGTTTTGCTTTTTGTTTGATTTTCACTGCTCACATTCAACATTATTATTAAGTGTTTAATGAAAATAATATTTATTTAGATATGAAGATTAAAGGGAAAATGGTTCAAAACATATCTAAACTTTGATGAAATTTGTTGTAACACGCTCAAACTTTGTGGGGTCCTATAACCCCCCTGGACTATTTAGTAGTGTATTTTTGTGACCTTTATTTGTTTTGCTAGAGCACTAACTCAGTCAATTCAAAGAGAGTGCTTCAGACGCGCCATTTAAATAAATAAATAAATTTACTATCTTAATTAATTTATTTTAACTCTCACTTTCTGCAAATTCTGTAAAATAGCAAATTAGAGACTATTTCTGCAAAATATAATTATTGTTGCAAATCTAAAAATTTCGTGACCTCTATCTTGTTCGTACAACTATGACTGTAAAATTCATTAGTATCATTGTAGATCTTAAGAACTACACTGTTTAATTGTAATTTAAGAACATATTTAAATTCGTCATTGTTGGCCGATGGACCTTCAATTTGAGTTTTAATTTTAGACCTCCATTGTTGATTCCTCCGATTTCAAATCTGCGCAAATATGATACTAGTTGTTGTTTGCTGCATGCTTGAAGGCTGATTTTGATCGATTAAATCCAAAGGAAAATCAAAAACTCCATTAAAGCTTCTTCGAAGTTCAAGTTTCAGATTTTGGGTTATCGCAAACGAGCTCCATATTAAGTGGATAATATATCAAAGGAGTCAAAACGTCAAAACGAGATCATATCTAAAATTTGAGATGATTTGGATAATTTTTTGGGTGATTTTTCATCATTTTACAGCATCTCCTGTATGAAGATGATGAAGGTAGAATATACATACGCGCTCAGTGCGCGTGTATTCACTTAATGATCCAACTAAGAAAATAAAGGTCACAAAAATACACTACTAAATAGTCCAGGGGGGTCATACGACCCCCACAAAGTTGGAGTGTGTTATAGCAATTTCGGTCATTGTTTAGATGTGTTTTGGACCATTTTTCCAAGATTAAACAAACAAAAAAGAGTAAAATGCTTTAAATTTTATGATTCTTTAGGTTGTATATATGACAAGTTTAATTCTTTGAGAACATATATCTAATAAAGTATACCTTTTTTCAGTTTGGATATTTCTCTTGCACTCATTTTGATGCTTCATTTTATCTCTCCTCTAATTTTATTATTCAATACATATTTTTTATGTTTCCAAAGAAAGTGTTAAAATTCAAAACATGATGATCAACATTTTAAATAATGAGGGAGAAACCGTATATATATATCAAGCAGAAGGTTTATATCAAATAATTTTATTCACACTGAACAAATAAGATTGAAAATTCAATATAATATATTACTATACCTTAGTTGAGATTTTTATTTGTTATACTGAACAGACTTTACAGAAAGATTCATAGTCAAAGTGTAACTTCAACAATCAGTTTTAAAATATAAATATTGCCCTATCCATTCATTTTAAGTTCAACTTATAAGGTAATGCTTTAACATATATGAATATCAATTATCAATTTGAGTTTTTTTTTCTCTTCCAATTTTATTTTGAATCTCATACATATATTTCAATAATATTTATGTTTTAAAAACATGTATTAACTGTCAGGGATACATGTCACACCCCGAGGTTACCCCCTAGACGTAACACGGGACTCAAAATCACAAGGATCCCAAGTTAATCCTTGGTCATAGAATTCTCAAGCATACATAAGGAAAACATAGCGGAAGCATCATAAGAAAATCCAAAGCAAGAAGCATATCATAAATAGCGAGTCGAAAAAGGAATATAACTCAACGATCATCTCATAACATCTATGTCAGAAAGCCTCTAAAACTAACATAATGAGTTGATGGGACAATACCCCAATTAACTCGACAATCTCGAAAGAAAGGAAACATAAAGCTAAAATAAAGTCTAGTCCTCGAACTATGAGGACTCACCAAAGCTGACTGAGAGTGACCGGGAACTCTAGCCACGTATCTGTGAAGGGACACCTGAATCTGCATCATCAAAGGATGCATCGCAATATGCTTAGTACTATGGAATGTACTAAGTATGTGAGCAATGCATAAGTATGATAAAAAAAAAACATTCTTCAAAACGTACTTAAACATAATTCATACATAATATAGTATCATGAGAAGATGTCATAATGGAAAGCTAAATCATGAGGCAAAAGCCAACTTCAAAATGAATAGTTCGTAAGAGAGTTCATAAAGCTTATAAAACTTGAAAACATACATACGAGAGTTTTTTATAACCGACATGAGACCATGTGAGCTACATGGAATCTAACTATATAACCCTAGTTAGTAAAGCTGACTTTGAACCTTGCCAAGGAACAAGTTACCATACCCAACTATATAACCCTAGTTGGCAAAGTTGTCCTATGCCCAGCTAAGGCAAGGGCACCATACATAAAGACGTGGATCCACTCTCATAATCCTCGAAGGCACATATCATATCATATCATAATCTACGCTGGCAACGTAGTTTCTGGGACTAAGGTTAATCTCATCCCGTCCAACTCGGTGCTAAATACTACTCCCAAAATATGCACATATAGCTCATAATTTCGTAAGGGCATACTCTCATACCAAATCTTATTCATAAAGCATGAAAACATATCGGGTATCATGCAACTTTCATATCATAGTTCATAAAGCTTAGCATAGCCATAATTCAAAATATGCCTTTCTTTCTAAAATCGTACTTGAAGAATTAGGCATCCAATTTCATAAATACATAAAGGCCATGATATCTAATCATGCCAACTTTCTCTTGAAAACTTGCAATTTTATGGGTTCATGCTAGAAATCAACTTTCATGATTGGGCTTTTAAAATCAATGAAGGAATCATAATCAAATCATGAATAACCATTAGGAAACCATGAATTTAAACATAGAAACTGATTTCATAAATTTTTCCCAAATTTTAGATCAAAATCCTAATTTCATAAGTTCATAATTTAACATAAGAATTGAGAATTTTGGGTACAAGGGTGAAAGAAACCCATTGTTGGAAAACCACATACCTTGGGTGAAGATAACTCACTTCAATGGAAAAGACCTAGGAGACTTGACTTGGAGCTTGGAGACTTGAAGCTTGAGAGGAATTTTTCCCTTTTGGATGAAGAATGAGGAACTTAGGAGAGACTTAAGATAATATGGGTGAAAACCCTTCTGGAAATAGTCAAAATGACTTCACTTAGTAGTTAAAAGGGTGGAAAATAACCATAATTCCCCTGAGATTTAAATAAGAAAAACTGGAAAATGGTCGGTCTCAGGGACCACGGGTTGGTCGAAGGTCCATCGTCCAAGAGGACTGACCATCAAAGGGGGTCTGTAGTTTGACTGGAGTAGTCTGGAAGCTTCCGGATCTCAGGAACTACGGGTGAAACGACGACCCGTCGTCCAGAAGGACGGGTCATCCTGTAACCTGTTATTTCTGAGGCCTGAAGGGGAGGTTTCTGAACTCTGAACGACGAGTCTCAGTCTAGGGTGGGATGACGGTCCGTCGTCTAGAAGGACAGACCATTCTTAGACTCGTCACTTCTGGGACAAATTTAGGGGTTTTCTGAATCAGGGACAACGAGTGCATAGGATGGACCGTGGTCTCCAACCACGAACCATCGTCTGACCCATCGTCTCTGGGAACTTGAAATTCTTCTGGGATTTCAACTTAGATAGCCGAATACATTTCTGGGGTGTTACAATATCTCCCCCTTGGGATCATTCGTCCTCGAATGAAGACTAAACAAGGAAAATTGAGGGGAAAACAACCCAACCAATCATCAAAACATGGAAATCAAGGAACCATCATGAAAACTGAAATTCTTAACTTGAAAACATGATAAACTAACTTCATAAAACATGTATGCATGCTAGGATCATAAGAGAAATCGGTGGAATAGAATCAGAGGGACATACTAAGGAGGAAGCTAGTACCTCAAGCTGGAACTGAATCGGAAGGAAAGAGATGAGGATATTTGGCCTTCATGGCCTCTTCTGCTTCCCAAGTAGCACCCTCAACAAGTTGATTCCTCCAAAGGATTTTTACCGACGCGACTTCCTTGTTTCTCAACCTCCGAACCTGACGATCAAGGATCTTCACGGGAACCTCTTCATAGGTGATACTATCCTTCACACCCACATCTTCCAAAAGAACAATCAAGGTTGGATCACCAACACACTTCTTCAACAAGGAAACATGGAAAACTGGATGAAATGCTTCCAACTCCATTGGCAACTCCAACTCATAAGCAATACTACCAACTCTCCTCGAAATTCGATAAGGACCTACAAAATGGGGACTAAGCTTTCCTTTCTTGCCAAACCTCATCACACCCTTCATGGCACCCATAAGGAAAACCCAATCATTAACTTCAAATTCTAAATCCCTTCTCCTCACATCCGCATAAGATTTCTGTCGACTTTGAGCAGTTTTTAACCTTTCTCTAATAAGTTGAACCTTCTCCATAGTCTCATGAACCAAATTCGGACCAATCAAAGCAGCCTCACCTACCTCGAACCAACCAATAGGAGACCTACATCTCCGACCATAAAGAGCCTCATAAGGAGCCATTTAGATGATAGAGTAAAAGTTGTTGTTGTAGGCAAACTCGCTAAGAGGCAATTGATCATCCCAATTTCCTTTGAAGTCAATAACACAAGCTCTCAATATATCTTCCAAAGTCTTAATAGTACGCTCGGCCTGACCATCCGTCTGAGGGTGAAAAGTTGTGCTAAGCTTCACCTTAGTACCAAGACCTTATAACCTAACACTTAAATCAAATGGTCACACAACTTCTTTTCACACACATTACTACTTATTTGACACGACTTCCAAAACTGAGATGTAAACTGAGGACCTCTATATGAAATGATAGACAAGGGAACACCATGCAATCGAACTATCTCCCGAATGTAGAGTCTGGCATAGTCATCCGCTAAATCCGTAGTCTTAACAGCCAAGAAGTGGGATGACTTGGTCATCCGGTCAACGATCACCCAGATGGAATCATGTTGCCTTCGAGTACAAGGCAAACCTGTAATAAAGTCCATATTGATCGTCTCCCACTTCCAAGTGGGAAGGTAAATATCTTGGAGCATACCACCTGGCCTTTGATGTTCTACCTTTACCTGTTGACAGTTGGGACACTTAGCCACAAACCCGGCTATGTCCTTCTTCATACCATTTCACCAAAAGACTTCCCGTAGATCACGTACATCTTAGTGGCACCCGGATGAATGAAATATCTAGAACTGTGGGCCTCAGTCAAAATCTGTTGTCTCAACCCATCAACATCCGACACACATAAGTGACCCTGATAACGAAGCACAACATCTCCCCCTTCGAAAAAAACCTCAACCCTTTGCTGGCAAACTGCACCCTTAAGCTGAAGTAGAACGGGATCTTGGTCTTGCTTTGCCTTCACCTCAGCCACCAGGGATAATTCAGCACCATTGGTCACAATCACGCCGCCTTCGGTTGAGTCCATAAGACAAACTCCCAACTGAGCAAGCCTATGAACTTCTCTAACCAATTCCTACTTTCCATCTTCAATAAAAGCTACACTCCCTATGGACAATCTACTCAAAGCATCCGCCACAACATTGGCCTTACCCGGATGGTAAAGCACACTCATATCATAATCCTTAAGGAGCTCAAGCCATCTCCTTTGTCGCAAATTCACTTCCTTTTGAGTGAACACATACTGAAGACTCTTATGATCGGTGAATACATCCTCGTGCACACCATACAAGTAATGTCTCCAAATCTTCAAAGCAAAGACCACGGCAGCTAACTCAAGATCATGAGTAGGATAGTTCTTCTCATGCACCTTAAGCTGTCTCGAGGCATAAGCGATCACCTTGCCTCGTTGCATCAAAACACAACCTAAACCAATTCTGAAGGCATCATAATACACAACGAAATCATATAGGCCCTCGGGTAGAGCCAACACTGGAGTTGTGGTCAATCGAGTCTTCAATTACTGAAAACTTTTCTCGCAAGAGTTAAACCACTGAAACTTGACCTTTTTCTGAGTTAATCGGGTCAATGGGGAAGCAAGGGAAGAAAAACTTTCCACAAACCTCCTATAGTAACCAGCCAAACCCAAGAAGCTTCTAATATCAGACGGAGAAGTAGGTCTAGGCCAGTTCTTTACTGCCTCTATCTTTTGAGAATCAACCTGAATACCATCTTTAGTCACAATATGACCCATAAAAGCAACAGACTGCATCTAAAACTCACACTTGCTAAACTTAGCAAACAACTGTCTATCCTTGAGAATTTGCAACACAGACCTTAAGTGATCCGCATATTCCTCTTCACTCCGAGAGTAGATGAGGATATCATCAATGAAAACAATCACAAGCATATCCAAATACTGTTTGAACACACGGTTTATCAAATCCATAAAGGCTGCAGGAGCATTCGTTAGACCAAAAGACATAACAATAAACTCATAATGACCATACCGAGTCCTGAAGGCTGTCTTCGGGATATCATATTCCCAAACTCGAAGCTGATGATAACCAGATCTAAGGTCAATTTTTGAGAAGAAACTAGCACCCTGAAGCTGATCGAACAAGTCATCAATCCTAGGAATGGGATACTTGTTCTTGATTGAGACCTTGTTCAATTGGCGGTAATCAATACACATTCTAAGAGATCCATCCTTCTTCCGAACAAACAAAACTGGGGCACCCCAAGGAGAAATGCTAGGCCTGATGAAACCTTTATCAAGAAGGTCCTTTAACTGATCTTTCAACTCCTTGAGTTCTGCGGGGGACATTCTATAGGGAGGAATAGAGATAGGATTCGTATTCAGAAGAAGATCTATCCCAAAGTTAATTTCCCGCTCGGGAGAGACTCCAGGCAATTCATCGGAAAACACTTCTGGGAATTCATTCACAACAGGAACAGACTGAATAGTCGGGGTCTCAGACTCCGTGTCCATAACCCGAATTATATGATAGACATAGCCTTTAGAAATCATCTTCCTAGCCTTAAGATAAGATATGAAACGACCTTTTGAAGAAGAGGAACTACCTTGCCATTCTAGGACAGGTTCATTAGGAAACTTGAAACTGACCACACGAATGCGGCAATCAACTGAGGCATAACATGCATACAACCAGTCCATACCAAGAATAACATCAAAATCAGTCATCTCCAACTCTACTAGATCCGCTGAAGTGACTCTATGAAGGACTGAGATAGGGCAATTTTGATAGACTCTTTCAGCTAGGACTGACTCACCAACAGGAGTAGAAACATGAAAGGGTTCTAAAAGCATTTCAGGACGAACCTCGAACTTACAAGCCACATAAGGGGTCACAAAAATAAGAAAGCACCGGGGTCCAACAAGGCATACATATCAAAAGAGAAGACTTTTAACATACCGGTAACCACATCTGGAGAACTCTCCTTATCCTGACGGGAGAACATAGCATAAAGACAGTTCTGGCGCTGACCACCAGAACTAGAAGCTGCGCCCTGCTGGGCTGGTCTACCTCCTAATGCTCCTGGTGTAGACTGAGTCCTACCACCTCCCTGTCCCTTTCTAGCCTAAGGGCAATCCCTGATGCGATGTCCAACCTGACCACAACCAAAGCAACCACCTGAACCGTCCAAACACTCACCAACATGATTCTTCCACACTTAACACAAGCTGGGTAGGAAGTTCCCTTAGTAACACTACCTTGAGACTGAGAATAGGAAGCAAATACTCTACCACCCTGATCATGATGAGGCTTTTGACCCTGAGTAGGAGCACTAGCAGAAGAATGAACAGGATCTGATGACTTCTTCTGGAAGGAAGAGCGATGTCCACCTCTGGACCTGTGATGACCAAAATCTGATTCCTCGGATCTACCCCTCTTATTCTCCCTAGCCATCTCCTTAAGTTTATCACCCTCAATCTGATAGGCATAGGTCATGAGTCGAGAGATGTTCATATCACTCAACAACAAAGCGGACCTACATTCCTTCTTCACCATATCAGAAACACCATAGATGAACTTGCTCATTTGATCATGCGGGTCCGCTACCATGGAGGGAGCATATCTAGATAACTGAGTGAACTTCAGTCTATACTCTTGCACCGACATCTATCCTTGCCTCAAGTTCACAAATTCTTCCACCTTCGCTTGCCTCAACTCACGGGGAAAGAACCTATCAAGGAAGGCTCTCTCAAAACACTCCCAAGTCGTGGGGATCGCATCCCTCACCCTATCCTCTTTCCATTGCGTAAACCAAATATGAGCTACGTCCTTGAGTTGATAGGATGCAAGCTCCACACAATCAACACCCACTACTTCCATAACCTCAAAGATCTTCTTCACTTCATCAATAAAGTTGAGCGGGTCCTCACTCACTTTCGAACCCCAAAACTCCGGTGGGTTTATACGGACGAAGTCACGAACTCGGGACGCTACCCCACCTTGAGGATGAATGGGGGCAGGAGCCTACTGATTGGCCTGAGTAGCCAAAGTTTGGGCTAGCAAATGGATGGCATTCCTGAACTCATCATTCGTGACATCGGGAACCGGAACTTGAGGAGCAACATTTCGAACGGCTCGGGGAGGCATAGCACGTCGAAGAGGCATAATCTGAAATGCATAGAAAAGGATTAGAGGTACATTAAAGTTAAGCTCTATCGCACGACGTGATTATGAAAGAAGTGAAGTTTTTCTAAGGCACCTCATACCTTCCTTCTCATATGTGTGGCGCGCTTCACACACATGAAAAAGACTCTACTCGATGCGGCTTTCAGACATCCTAGGACTCTTGAACCTGAGGCTCTGATACCAAGTTTGTCACGCCCCGAGGTTACCCCCTAGACGTAACATGGGACTCGGAACCACAAGGATCCCAAGTTAACCCTTGGTCATAACATTCTCAAGCATACATAAGGAAAACATAGTGGAAGCATCATAAGGAAATCCAAAGCAAGAAGCGTATCATAAATAGCGAGTCGAAAAAGGAATACAACTCAACGATCATCTCATAACATTTATGTCCGAAAGCCTCTAAAGCTAACATAATGAGTTGATGGGATAATACCCTAACTAAATCGACAATATTGAAAGAAAGGGAACATAAAGCTAAAGTAAAGTCTAGTCCTCGAACTATGAGGACTCACCAAAGCTGACTGAGAGTGGCCGGGAACTCTAGCCACGTATCTGTGAAGGGACACTTGAATCTGCATCATCAAAGGATGCAGCGCAATATGCGTTAGTACTATGGAATGTACTAAGTATGTGAGCAATGCATAAGTATGATAAAAAAAACATGCTTCAAAACGTACTTAAACATAATTCATACATAATATAGTATCATGAGAATATGTCATAATGGAAAGCTAAATCATGAGGCAAAAGCCAACTTCAAAATGATAGTTCGTAAGAGAGTTCATAAAGCTTATAAAACTTGAAAACATACATACGGGAGTTTCTTATAACCGACATGAGACCATGTGAGATACATGGAATCTAACTATATAACCCTAGTTAGCAAAACTGACTTTGAACCTTGCCAAGGAACAAGTCACCATACCCAACTATATAACCCTAGTTGACAAAACTGTCTTATGCCCCGCTAAGGCAAAGACACCATACATAAAGACGTGGATTCACTCTCATAAGCCTCGAAGGCACATACCATATCATATCATAACCTACACTGGCAACGTAGTTTCTGGGACTAAGGTTAATCTCATCCCGTCCAACTCGGTGCTAAATAGTACTCCCAAAACATGCACATATAGCTCATAATTTCGTAAGGGCATACTCTCATGCCAAATCTTATTCATAAAGCATGAAATCACATCGGGTATCATGCAACTTTCATATCATAGTTCATAAAGCTTAGCATAACCATAATTCAAAACATGCATTTCTTTCTAAAATCATACTTGAAGAATTAGGCATGCAATTTCATAAATACATAAAGGCCATGATATCTAATCATGCCAACTTTCTCTTGAAAATATGCAATTTCATGGGTTCATGCTAGAAATCAACTTTCATGCTTGGGCTTTTAAAACCAATGAAAGAATCATAATCAAATCATGAATAACCATTAAGAAACCATGAATTTAAACATAGAAACTGATTTCATAAACTTTCCCCAAATTTTAGATCAAAACCCTAATTTCATAAGTTCATAATTTAATATAAGAATTGGGGATTTTGGGCACAAGGGTGAAAGGAACCCATTGTTGGAAACCCACATACCTTGGGTGAAGATAATCCACTTCAATGGAAAAGACCTAGGAGACTTGACTTGGAGCTTGGAGACTTGAAGCTTGAGAGGAAATTTTTCCTTTTGGATGAAGAATGAGGAACTTAGGAGAGACTTAGGATAATATGGGTGAAAATCCTTGTAGAAATAGTCAAAACGACTTCACTTAGTAGTTAAAAGGATGAAAAATAACCATAATGCCCCTGGGATTTAAATAAGAAAAACTGGAAAATGGTCGGTCTCAGGGACCACGGGTTGGTCGACGGTCCGTCGTCCAAGAGGACTGACCGTCAAAGGGGGTCCGTAGTTTGACTGGAGGAGTCTGGAAGCTTCCGGATCTCAGGGACTACGGGTGAAATGATGACCCGTCGTCCAGAAGGACGGGTCGTCCTGTAACCCGTTATTTCTGGGACCTGAAGGGGAGGTTTCTGAACTCTGAACGACGAGTCTCAGTCTAGGGTGGGATGACGGTCCGTCGTCTAGAAGGACGAACCGTTCTTAGACTCGTCACTTTTGGGACAAATTTAGGGGTCTTCTGAATCAGGGACGACGAGTGCACAGGACGGACCGTGGTCTCCAACCATGAACCGTCGTCTGACCCGTCGTCTATGGGAACTTGAAATTCTTCTGGGATTTCAACTTAGATAGCCGAATACGTTTCCGGGGTCTTACAATACACGTGCAACATGTGTGCCCAAAACTAATAATATAGTATAAGAATGCATGATAATTAATAGAAATAACACATATGTGTCCTTTAACTTGACTTCAGCTGACATCTACGTCCACCAACTTTGAGTGTGCACAAGTAGACAACTAAATTTATACAAAGTTAAACAAGTAGACCTGCCCCCGGGCCACTGATGGGACATCTTGACGCGTGCGGGTCTGATCTAAAGGAGAGCCCCAACCAGCCCACCCCCCTCAATCCAAAACTAACATTATTCAATTCAAAACTAACAATATTCAACCAAACATAAACTAATTGAGGTTCATAACCAAAACACCTAAACTAAAGTTCACATATCAATTTTTCACTAACATTCAAGAAACTCTAACCCTATTATTCAAGAAATTTAACTCTAACATTCAATAAATTAACCCTAACATTCAAGAATTTCAAGAAAACTAACAATATAATTTAACTCAAAACTAACAATATTCAACTCAAAACTAACAATAATCAATCCAAAATAAACAATATTCAACCAAGCATAAATTAATTAAGGTTCATAACCAAAACACCTAAACTAAAGTTCACATATCATTTTTTCACTAACATTCAAGAAACTCTAACCCTAACACATTCAAGAATTTCAAGAAAACTAACAATAATCAATCCAAAACTAACAATAATCCTAAAACTAATAATATTCAACCAAGACTATGATTAATTTAAGATTACCCAAACACTACAAAAGTATTTAAAAACTATTTTGACTTAAAAGCACTTAAAATAAGTCAATCCAAACATGCTCTTTTTTTTACTAATAAGATGTTTCAAATTCAATACATGAATATGGAAAGTCTCATTGAATTGATAGAGAACGTTAAAACTCTGGTAGTGGACTTTTTATGGGGGTAAATTTAGATTAGTCTAGTCAATTCATTTTGAAATCTTGAAAATTGAGTTATTTTGATAAGGAAGGATTAAATCCCATAGTGAGCTTTCTATGACGCAAATATGGATTAGTCAAGCTGATAGGTTCTGAAGCTTTTTTGGCATGAAGGTTAAAATGAGTAAAAATTGTAGATTTTTTGTGGAGTGAATCTAATTAGTTGAGTCAATAGATTACGGATGTTTGAAGCAAAAAAGAGAAAGACTAGTTATGCCGGTATGTGTTTGTCTTTTCCTTAATAGAAAAAAAGAAAAGATAAAACTTAATTTTTAGCTTTTGATTTTTGTTGATCTTAATTCCCCCACCCCCACCCCCCACCCCCACCCTCTCCACCCCCACCCTCTCCACCCCCACCCCAAGTTTGTCCAATCATATGAGTCTGCAACGCTCCTCAAGTTAATTCCATCAGTCATTCATATCTACGTTGTGTATCAATAGATTATGCCTTCTTACTGAGAGCGACGTAAAGGACTTTTATTCATAACTGAAGGGAGTTACAAGAGAGTTCAATGAGTTAAGATATAGCTTACAAAATTAGTGTTTTGAGTTTTCATGCTACTCTACCAATCATATTTTATAGACATGCAGCTTAAATTCAAGTTATATTACTTTTACATAAAAAGAAGAATTAAAAAGACACTAAATTAAATCATACTAGCTAGTACATATAATTTATGCAGCTACTTATTAAGGAGATACATATATAGCAATCAATTGACTTTAATTTAGGTGAAATTTACTTGAACTGTATACAGTTTTTAGATAAATTTAAATGGGCCGTTTGGCCATGAGAACCAATTTTTTTTTCACTTTTTTGGAATTTTCAAAGTTGGAGTTGGAGTTGTGTTTGGCCATAACTTTTGCAATAATTATCTAGATCTTAAATATATATTTTAAAAAAACATAAATATAATTTAAAAATAAAATATAATTTAAATGAGGTTATTTTATGGAAATAAAAAATTTAGGATTTTTTCAAAAAAGAAATAATTAAAAAGTGAAAAAAGTGAGTTGGAAAAAAGTGAAAACACTCTTTAGGGTGTTTTCACTTTTTCAAATACAACTCCGGAGTTGTATTTGGAATTTTTATGGCCAAACACTATTTTTGAAAAAAAGTAAAATAATTTTTCGGAAAAAAGTGAAAAATTCTCATGGCCAAACGCCTAATTAGAAAGAACATATTTAACAAAAGCAGTCAGGTCAATGCAGAAGGAAGAAAAGGTGGATACTATGAGAAGAAATAGCAAAAATCAATTTGTTTGTCCCGCTTTCTTTTTTAATCTGTTTAAAAAAGAATGTCTTTTTCCTTTTTAGTAACTCTTTAATTCAACATGACATGTTTAATACTACAAGATTAAAGGATATTTTAGTAATTTTGACATATATTTAATTTAAGACCACAAAATTTAAAAGTTTTTCTTTTACTTTTTTAAATTTTATGTTAAGTCAAAATAAGAAAAACAAATTGAAACGGAGGGAGAATTATTATTTTAGATGAATCTATCTGAACATAAAGGGATTGGATTCCCTAAAGCCTTTGAAACTGAGTTCACCTAAAGCTTGAAATGCCATAAACTTTAGAGTCAAATCATGACGGAGGGGGATACATATATAAAAATATTATTTGTATATATATATTTAGAGAAAATTTTACTCAAGTGAAGTTGAATTACACAAAACTATAAGTAAGGTGTCTTTACCAATGGCATTGACTTCAATTAGATTTCCCTATCTCTTCTTGATGATTAATAAACCATCCAATATCAAAAGAAAAGGCCAAGATAGGGATGGGGATGAAATGTCAAAAGGAAATTAAATTCATTTCCTTGGATACCTTCTGAGTCATGTCAAACCATTATATTGTATACTTTATACAGAAGATATTTTTTGGGTTTGTTAAATGAAAAAAATAAAAGAAAGTAAAAATATTTGACTTGCATGCATCTCTACCAAAAGTAGATTTGCCAACAAAAGCCATTTCACGTATACCCTCCTTTAACTCCTTTTGATCATATGCATTCTCTCTTCCCAAAAATAATACCTCGTCTTCTTTTGCCCCTTCCGTCCATCCTTACTTGTTCAACATATTAAAAATATTTGTTCAACTTTTATTTTTCAGGTTGAAAAATTAAGAAATAATTTATCATTTTGTGTCTATTTTACCTTTATTATTAAATACTATTTATTTTTCAACATTTAAATGACTTATAATTAATAAGAGTGATATAGTAAAATTACTCTTCTAATTATTATTTTTTAAAAGGTGTGCCAAATCAAATATGGACAAGTAAAAATAGACGAAGGAAGTATCATTTTTTGAGTTCGAACTTTAAGAATGAATAACTTCTTTTCTTCCTCCTATATAAGAAGTGGTGGTTGGCTGCTGAAGCAGGCACAGGCGGTCGACATGCCTGCTTCAGCGGGCCCACTCCGGAAAATTGTATACTCTTCTTCATTTTAATTTATTTGTCTTACGTTAAAAGTATTATAAATCACAATACTTAACAATTTATTATATATTTAAAAATTACATCAAAAGTATTATAAATCACAATAAAAAATTTACATTAAAAGTATTATAAATCACAATAAAAAATTTACATTAAAAGTATTATAAATCACAATAATTAACAACTTGAAATATTCTTATATGAATTTCATTGATCTAAATAAAATAATGCATGCATATCTAAGAAATCAATTAATCTAAATAAATAATAAAATATGCATATCAAAATTAGGCATATTTTACAATTTTTGGGTATTAATATTAGGCCCGTGCGTAGCAGGGATTTTGTATCTAGTCTTAATAATACAAGAAGCGTTTTACTTGTTTAGTAGGGATCTATTTGGTGCAATTAATATGTTAGCCTGGCCAATGAATTTTGAATATCATATTTCATAGTATATCATATACTCCCTCCGTCCCATTTTATGTGGCATACTTTCATTTTTAGTCCGTCCCAAAAAGAATGTCACCTTTCTATAATTAGAATAAAGATCTACTACTTGTCTCCTCGTTAATTTCAGTACCTTACTTTCTTACTTAGCTTGTACACTTACTGGACCCATGTATCTCATCACTTGTTTATAATTGAGTTATTGAAGGCCGTACGTGATTATCAGAATTAAGAGGATGACAGAAACGTAAATTTAAAAAGCAAAAGAGTATATACTCCAGATATATAGAAAAGAAAAAGAATAACTGCAAACATAACTATACATATTTCTTCTCTAAAAGAAAGGTTTAAGCAAAATATAAATGAGCATTATTTCTATTCTACAACAATAAAGATTTAAGGGTACATAAGTGGTTAAAGATCATTTTTGCATAACAAATTAAAAAATTCTAATATTTCTCACCTTTATTAGGAAATAAAATTCAGTTTTCGCAGTCTAATTTTCTCGATTTCTTGATTGGCAGATGCAACTCTTCTTGAATCGTTGTGGTGAAAATTGTATCAAAATCAACCTGGAGGATTAATCGATGTGAAACTGTAGCTTTTCTTTTTGTACTAATTGTTGTTGGCCTGATTTTCTTGGGTGCTGGTGGACATTTTGTTATTTTTGGGATTTTATGTTCCAAAGAAGTTGGAGTTCTAAATCCATCGTCATCTTCATCCACTATCTTTGAAGTACATTCGGAGTAATTTTCATGATTTTCTTTCTTCTTGATATCATCATCATAATAATCTTGAAGCTCGACTTGATCACGATTATCTGGTGCAATACTACGTGGACATGATCCATCGCGATCTTTTAAGTACTTTTGTAGTGGTGGTACTACTATATTTCCACTCGATTTGATTTCATCCTCATTTTCCATCGTAATATTTTTCCTGAGATTGTACAAATTTTTGGAGGTAATTTGTATATGTGTTTGTTGAGGTGAACAAAGAGAAATAGAGATAGTAGATGAAAGAAGGTTGTTGGAAAAATATAAGCTAGCGCCCTTGGTGAAGGATTCGATGCGCACAAACTCTGAAAAAGTCCACAACTAATATTTATAGCAAGCAATAAATTCTACTATTTCCTTAATCTCAAAATATTTGTCTAGTTTTCATCATTCACACGTTCTTTAAGAAAATAAATATTAATTAGGAAAGGTTTTTGACTAATATACCTTATTTACGTCTTAAGATATATTCCGTTTGTCACATATTAGTTGTTCACTATACTAAAAATAGTTGTCTCATATTAGTTGATCACCTTACTAAATAAAGAAAACATTAATTATTTTTTTTCATATTACCCTTGCAATGAGTTCTTTTTTAAAGTGTTCACATTTGTTTGTAAAGTTCCAAAGAAGTTTTTTAAAGATTAGTAAAACAGTCTTCTTATTTATGATTTTTAATATCCATATAAAAAGAAAAGTGTGCAACTAATATGGGACGGAGGCATTAATTTCTCTTCATTATATATTTACTTTATTTATGTGTCCTATGATGTATTTGTAGTCTTCAAGAACAATTACTACTAATGACAAAATACAGAAAAAATAATTATTTTTATCTTACTTATATACATTGACATTGTTAAATCTTTGTAACAAGTTAGCTACTTAGAGTATTATTTTTACTAAATTAATTAACATATAATTTTATCTTATAGATGAGGCCCATGATTGACCGAGTAATAGTAGGAGTTGGGCGAGGGATAGGGGTGTGGGTTTAGGGGATAGGGAGTTAGTGTGAGGGGCTAAGGTTTTAAATGCAAAATGACTTTTAACCATACAATATAAGACGCAAGTGAATCTGGTTTTATAATAGTAAGTTAATATTTATTCGCTCCGTCTTAATTTATGTGATGATATTTCACTAATAGAAAGTTCAAAAATAAAAGAAACTTTTTGAAACTTGTAAATCTAATTAAAATAAGTTATAGATATTTATGTTACTATATAAAAAGTGATAAATCTGAAAACCATATCTTAATATACAAAATTACTTTCATCCTTATGTTAGCCCTTTTCATTAGGATTACCTTCGATCTCATTTGAAAGGACTCATTTATTTGCACTTAATGAAGGTTTTAATTTTAATCATTCAAATCTCAATTATCATGTTTACTTATTTTTTAGATCTAAGTTTTAATTATTCAATGTATTTGTTATTTTTGTTTTTATGTTACAACCACTTAATTAGTCTGAAATAGATATGAATAATTAAGATTTGTTATAAAGTCTTAATATTATTACAATGTCTATATATTCAAAAATTTCTACAAAGATGACAGTTCATCAATTCAATTCATTCACCCTCCACCACCAGTGACGAAGCCACATGTACTTGAGGGGTGTTAACCTATACCCATTAGTTAAAATATTACACTGTATAATTATATTTTGACTTCGTGAATTTACTTTTTTATGTTTTGACACTCCACCGCGAAAAAATTCTCGCTTTGCCATTGTCCACCACACTATTATATAGAACTATCATTGTCGCTGCCCACCAGTATCAACTACCACCACCCACTATCCACAATCGCCACAGTTGTAAGTCACTACAATAAATTACTACCATCACCACTAGCCACCAATTACAATCACCATCACCAATCACCATTACTAAAACAACCACAAATAATAATTTCCAGCAATCATCATTGTCAGTGACCACTATATAACGTCAATAAATGTTATTATTTGTTACCACCATTAGCTATGACTATCATCTACCATAACTATCAACCACCATCAACTGCTCACAACAATTAGTTAATACAATCCTCTATCGATGTCCACAACTACCACCACGAGTCATCACCACCATCAATGAACCATATAATTTTTTTAAGATATGTTATTAGTATAGTATTAGATTAATTTAGTATCTTATTAAATTTTATATTTATTAATTTGAAATAAAGATAAATTTTATACGTTCAGATGTTGAAAAAATATGAGAAAATTACATAATACACCAACATTAGAGGCCTAATTACGCTCCATGCCTATAGTTTAAATCAATTACGCTCCTTGCCAATTAGTCAAAACTATTGGTATAAAACCTCTCCTTCTCTCATCTTCTCTCTCGCCACTCTCCTCTCTCTCTCTCTCCCAATCTCGCTGGCCACTCTCCTCCCTCTTTCCCTCTCTCTCCCTCTCCCTTCCTCTCCCTGATCCAATCGACTGAATACAATTTGTATTCAGTTGCGCATGTATTCGTATTTCTGTAGAGGTATATGACATCCTTGCAATGCTTATTGAAGAGTGAACAGAGTTCAGGGTGCCCAATAAAGAGGGAAGAGCTAACCCAATTGATCACTGGCAAGAATTATCGTCAAAGAAATCTTTCTGCTTTTGTCATAAATGAGGCCAAATTGAAACTGAATACAAATTGTATTCAGTTGATACGAATTGTTATTTTGTATTCGTTGAATCCAATTGTATTTTATATTCGTTGATACACATTGATACAATTGAATACAAAATATATTCGTTGATATGAATTGTATTCATTGATACAAATTGTATTTTTGAATACAAATTGAATCGATTGAGTATAATTGAATATGAATTGTATTTTGTATTCGTTGATATAACCGTATTTATATACGATAGACTTAAACAAATACAAATGATGCATATACTTGATACAGTTGAATACGATTTGAATTAAAATACAAATGGTGCGAAATACATTTTAGGCGAAATACAGTTGGTACTAATGAATTTGTACTCGTTGATACAATTGTATTCGAAAGAAGAAAAAGAGAAAGAGGGGTGAAAATACAAAATACAAAAAGGTGGAGAGACAAAGAGAGAGATAACAATACAAAATACAAAAAGGAAAAGAAAAACTGAAAAAGAAAGGGACAGAGACAGAGAACGAGAGAGAAAAAAGAGAAAGAGGGAGAGAGAGGCGAGAAAGAGAGAAAGAGGGAGAGAAACAGAAAGAGAGAGAGAGAGGGGGGGGAGGCGTGTGAAAACAGAGAGAAAGAGAGAGGGAGAGGCGATCCTTTTTTATTTTTATTTTTTAGTTGACATTTAAATAGTTGGTATGTATTGTAATTAACAAAGTGTAGGTATAAAAGCCCAATTAGTTTCAGTTGGGCTGGTATTTTTGAAATTTGCTCAAAAATTATACATTCTTAATTATTTAGAGTGGTGTTCAAATCTTATTACAACGTCTTAATATTCAAAAGTGTATTCAGATTCAAATATTTAAATTTTAATGCACATCTTGATATTCATATGTGTATTCAAACGTCTTAATTCTTACTCTTAATAAAAACAAAAATAAGGCCTTAATCAAGGGTTCCTTTTTTTTACTTTTGGCGTATAGGACTTTTTTATTCATTCCCCTTTGTAAAGCAATTGAAAAGAAATCAGAACAAAAAAAAAGATTTCATAAACAAAACATTATTGTGGAAATCAAGAGAAACTAGTGTTATTTTAGAAAAGATACAATAATTTTTGATTCTTCAGAGCTTAGGGGTCCATTACGGAGTAACCGATCGATCAACTCTAGGTTGAGCTGCTAGTGAAAAACTAAAGACCTGCCTTATAGAATGAATTCCACGCAGTTTTGCAATAATTTGACTTCTTTTATTTTTGTAACTTTAGCTTTGAGATAATTTTAGCCATTGATGACCGCTCAAAGAGCATCCTTAATTTGGGAGGTACTTTCTCATCAATATCTAACTTGTTTAAAAGAGTGTCACATAAATTAGAACAAAGAAAAGATGTTTTGGAATGATTTTAGCACTTAAACATTTAATTGGGATTAAAGGTGAAAAATTGCAACGATTTTTATGTTAAAACTCGGCACATAAAGTGACAAATGGAAATTAAACTTTCTGGCAGGAACGATTCTCTCATACTTTTTACCTTTCCACTATGAGCAAGTGTACGGTGGATCATAAACATGGAGTCGAAGCTTCGAGTCCTCTCGCCACCATTGAAGACATTCACAAACGCCTTACTCGTCCTCCTCTTCCGCCACAATCTCAACTATCTTCGTCCTCTGTCATCGCATCTCATCTGTAATTATCCTTTTCTCTGTTCAATTCAGCTAATTATGCATAATGCAATTGCAAAATGTTTATACCAAGTCGCGATGTTTTTGTTACTCACAGGTACGAATTACAGCATCAGAACTCATCGAATGTAGATACATCTCCGTTACAGAAACAGAAAAAACTTACTCCACCTCCTCAGCAATTTTCGTCCTCTGTTATCGAACCTCATCTGTAATCACTTCCTCTGTTCAATTCGGCAACTTTTGCATTTGGAAATTGTTCATACGAAATCTAGACTGTAATTGCAGGCACGAATCACAGCATGAAAACTCTTCCCAATCTAAATCGAAATTGAATATAGATACATCTCCGTTACAGAAACAGAGAAAACTTACTCGTCCTGCTGATGAGCAGTTTTCGTCTTCTGTTATTGCACCTCATCTGTAATCCCTTTCTCTGTTCAATTCAGCTACTTATGCATAACGCAATCGCAAAGTGTTCGTACGAAATTGGGATGTTTTTGTTAATCACAGGTACGAATTACAGCATCAGAATTCTTCGAATGTAGATACATCTCCGTTACAGAAACGGAGAAAACTTACTCGTCCTGCTGATCAGCAATCTTCGTCCACTGTTATCGCACCTCATCTGTAATCACATCCTCTATTCAATTCAGCTACTTATGCATAACGCAATCGCAAAGTACTTATACGAAATTGCGATGTTTTTGTTAATCACAGGTACGAATTACAGCATCAGAACTCAACGAATGTGGATCCATCTCCGTTTCAGAAAAGGAGAAAATCGAGAGCTGTTAAAGTGAGGTTAGAAGATTACTTCGATCTATCTCTCCTCTCTACAATTCGCGCGAAAATGAACAGCTCTCTGAAGAAACAGAATAGAAAGATGAAAGTGAAGAGCGAATTCGAGGAATTTGTGTGGCCTGCAGCAGGAGATCATCATGATTCGGAGGTGTTCTCAGAAAGTAATAGCAGAAGAACAGATGAAGCAATTGTTGATCTCAAAAACGACGACGACGATGACGATTCGTTCGGGGACGGTGAAGAAAATCATGTGTGTTGCGTGGATCCGTTTCAACGGTTTGAATCAACGGCACTGATGCGGTTCAAGAGATGATCAAACAAACTGCGTTTGAGAGAAACGGGGTAAGTCAGAGTAATGGCGCCATGTTTTTTTTTTGTTTTTTTTTTGGAATTTGGAGTGGTTAATGATTGGTTAGACACTTGCAAAATACACCAAATAAGAGTACGTTTGACCTGCAATATAAAATCATTATTTTGAAATCATAACATAAAATCAAATTGCTACGAAGTTAGAAGTTTTATTTGGACATGTAATTTCAATTTCTTAACTTGTATTTTTTCTCCTAAACATAAAAATTCCATAAGTTAAGAAAACTATCAAAAAAAATAATCTAATTTTATACAATCTATATAACCTTAAAAGCATGAACTCAAAAAAGATTAAAGTAAAATTACTAAATTACCCCTACACTTAAAACCCTGCAAGTGAAATTACTAAACTACCCCCAGCTAAAGAAACCTACTTAAAAAGGGACGACACTTTTCCAGCAAACTCACGCTCTTACATCCTTAGCGTGAAGAGACGCCACTCCAACTATCACACCCTAGAACGACTCCAACCTCGACCAAATTTCAAACTATTACTATTGCTATTGCTACCAGATCTATTTTCATGCTGCGAAATAATTAGAACATACTCAAACAACCCCAAAATATTTGTGATATTGTTTGCGCTTGTAATCTACCCAAATTCTACAAAAGGTTAATGCTTGAACGAAGCAGATATCATGTCAATGGAACCAAGAGCGTAGTGTTGATGGAACCAACAGCGTAGCATTGCTACTCAATAATTTCGTAAGCAACTAAATCTGAAACGCCCACCATCGAAATTCGAAACACAAATCTGAATTATAACATTGGCTGCAGCAGTAGAAAACCAAATAGTTGTATAACTTCAAGAATTGACATGGAGTATTTTGGTTCCACCTTCTCAGAAAATATTAAGGTATGATAAATTTCATAACACTCCTTCATAATAATCCCAACTTCGATTTTCCAAGTGCCTTACAACTGCGTATCACCTTCAACTTTACAGATTCTAGGCTTTGCCCATATGTTATACTTTCTAATCTGCTACGGCCCTCTGCCTTTGTCAACATCGGCCCCCATCAATGGCGTCAACTGCAAATCTGCTACCGCCCTCTGCTTTCCATATACTAATCACATAACAGCTTTACAGATTCTAGCGCATTGCCCCTACGCTATACTTTGCTTTGCACGATGTTCCTAATAGGCTAATGAAAGAAACAAATATTTTCTTTGGTCTGGGAGGTATATTTGTGTTGAAAGAAAATCTGATATATACTTCTGACAGTTGTTAGTTGGAATTGTTATGGTGTCAACATAGCTGCTGCTAACGATGGAAGCCGTTGATAATGCCAAAAAGGATTCGAAACAATTTCCTGTATGTGGCGAGCGCCCCCCCCCCCCCCCCCCACCCCCCCCCCCCAAACCCGCAAGTCAAATCTCACACAATTGCTTTAGTAGCTGCCAAAACAAATCCCTATGTAGCAGATCAAGACAGCTTCTGCACTATGATTTCTGTGTCTCTTTTGCCGGAGATTAGTGTCAGCATCTGTGTCACTTGCCCTGTTTCCCTGCAACTTACACTTACATAATCGATTTTTTGTCGGTAAAAAATGTCTCCAACTTCTGTGCGCACGAAACTGGTATGGCCTGTTACTCCTTACACAAAGTTACTCCCTGTCATAATAAAACATCTATATGTGGCGATATTTTCTACCGGATATCAAAATATTTTGTTCACCATGATTGACGTTATTTTTCCCGCAGTTTAGTGCCAGTATCAATGTTACTTCCCCTTCAACTCACAAATAAAGAATCGATTTCCCTTCGGTAAAATTAGTCTCCCCCGAACACACAACTTTCTTCCCAAAGCTTCTGTTTTATAATAAAACTGCTACCAACACATCATGTTTAGTACATATATTTTTCTGCATTCTCACATGAACATTGATATACTTTGTCCCTTATGGATTTTCCACTAAAAATAATTGAAAACAGTGCCTCTCATGGCATGTCTGGAACATACGACAGCGACCTACTTCCCAATGCTTCTCTGTTCTACGTGTTTGTTGCGTTGTTTTCCCCCCTGCAGATCAAAACATCTTCGCCACTACGTTTGGTCTTTTATTTTCCCACTGAACTACATATTTTAATTGTTACCCACTGGGGCTTGTGTAACAGGCTCTTGGCATCACAGGTTTCATGATTATCTGTTCTACTCTATAAGTTCTGTCCATCGATTAGGCTTGCAACGTTCCCAGTGCCATCTGCCTCGGCCTAAAGCAAATTGTAAGTTTCACTCAATTTCCATACACCATACACCTAGCCTCCAATTACTCTTGCTATGTGGACATAACACGCTATAGACGGATGCACTGGCAAATTACGCTTGCCATGGCACTTGTGAACAAAATAACCAAAGCTTTTCCTTTAGCCATGGAGGGAAAAAAAGGCATTGGTCCTAAAATTTGTTTGGATAATCTGTGGCAGTGATAAAAGATACTATTGCATCCGTAAGTACTCATCTTCAGAAGAAATATACCAGGGTGATGAAAAGAAAGACAATGGCAGACATTGTTTGCAATGCACAACTCTGAAGAAAACTCCATCCTATCGGATTGAGCCACCGGGCATAGCCCACATAATGCCGAATAATAACCCGTTTGTTTGTAAATAAGCTATTGAGCATTACTACTATTTGCTGTCCTGGTCTAAACGAACCAAAGGGTTACGAGGGCACCTACACACTCTTAAAGGAGTCATACTTGAAAATAAAACTCTACAGAGGAGCAAATAAAAAAAAACCAACAAAAAGGACGCCTGTTGATGATGTAAATTGTAATACGACATTAGAAGACATAGTTATGAACTTTCTGCTGTCAGGGGTGCTTTATGAACTATTTAGCAGCCGTATTTTGTTATTTAAGCACGTACTGTAATATTGTATAGTTAAAATCACTATACAAAATTAGAACAGTATCTTTAGCAATTACATATTGTTTACTACCAAATAGCCCTTAAATATGGTGTGACTATGAATGACTAAGGGTCACTATCTTTGTTAGTTTTCGTGTAAGTTTTTAGGATAAAAATGTATCATGAATGCAAAAATCTGTATTACTGTAGCTGTACAGTTAATCTTATGGTGTTAAAATTGAATATTCATTTTGGGTTATTTATGTGAGCTTATACTCGCGCGGCGCATCAAATAAATCAAATTTATATTGATTCATACATTGTTTTGCCACATAGCTCCTTTTATGATTTTAATACTAATGCCTTCACACATATTTCTATCATTACTGATATATCAGGACAACTACTCCACCCAAAAAGACATCAACGGAATCTGGTAATATCCAATTTATGCATTTCATGTTTGCTTTACCGATTCAATATTTCTATAAATTAAAACATCAACTATTTTGAGCTCAAAAACTATAAAATGAAACAGGATAACATTCCCCTCAAAAGCAGAAAAATTGAAAATGGCATTTCAGGATAACCCCCAGCCTAAAACAAGTAAGTTTAACAACAACTAAAGTTTACTGTTAGCAGTGAAATTTAGAACCAATTGCTTATTACAAATTACTAGCATAATCACATTATCCATTTGATAAGACGCAAACGCAAAATACTATCTAATGTAGAAAGGGCATTGCAAAGTGTGCAACAATATGTTGCATCAACTCATCCATTGGAATGTGGGCTTGTTGAAGAACCACAACCAAAGAAGCAGAAACCAAAATGGCTACTTAAAGCTTTGTCGGAGAGTGATAATGGAGGTACATTTACTAAAAATGATTAGATAAGTATTAAGTTCCAGAATTTAAAATGGTGTGACCAAAATATTATGCTACACTAAAACATACTATTTTGAACTGTGAAATTAGGAGAAACTGATGGGAACTTATCATCATCATCTATTCATAAGCTTGAAAAAATTCCGGATTGCATCTTCTGTCATGCATATAACTAATGAAGTTCCAGTTGAGTTATATGCATTATTTGTGGATGAGTCCAAAGAAGCCATGATATTCGGAAAAATATAAGTGTATAATAGCATCTTTGCTTTTACGTCATTTTGAGTAATTCTCGATAAGGAAGTAGCATCTTCCAGGAAACGAATTTACAGTTTTAAGGCACAAGAACAAGTATATCACAATCTACCATTAACTCACAATCAAAAAATTGGACAAAAAGAAAAGCACACAGTGATTGATCGAATAAATATCGGTACGAAGATAACACTTAATTAAGTTGTATTTTTAAATTCAAAATCGACATTAACTATTTTCTTTAATCAATTCTCAGCTAATCTTAGAGAGGGTGAAAGGTATTACCAGAGATTATTGTTGAATCACGTCCGAGGGCCAACTTCATTTGAAGACTTACTGACTGTTAGTGGAAACAATTGTGATACTTTCAAAGAAGCAGCCAAAGAAAGAGGGTTATTAGAATCAGATAATAGCATTTCGGAATGTGTACGTGAAGCTGTTTTCTATAAGATACCCTCAGCACTTCGAAGTTTGTTTGTGATAATTTTAGTTCATTGCAACCCAACAGATGCTAGAACTCTATGTGACACATATTACACAGATATGTCTCTGAGGCACAACTGCAATGTACGTTGAAAAGTATAAATTTTTATTTGGTGAGTACGGATAAAAGTGTTGAAAAATATGATATGCCTCAAATCAATCAACAATTACGTCAAAGTGGCCCAACTGAACGTAGAGAAATAATGAAAGAATCTTATGTGGAGGTGCCAGTAGAAGATGTTGAGGTTCAATCAAAGCTAAATCAAGAACAAGCACAAGCTTTCAAGACTATATTGCAAAGTATCGACTGGGGAACAACAAGATTATTCTTTGTAGATGGGCCTGGGGGAACTGGAAAGGGAAAAAAAGGTGCTTATAAATATGTAACAACAACTGACTATTTAAGTTATATATATTATGCGCCAATCATGCTACTTAGGAATTTGGACCCATCAAATGGTCTATGCAGTGGTACACGATTGATTTGTAGAGTTTTGACAATAATGTCTTATATGCCGAAATAATAACGGGTCAATTGGCTAACAAGCAGGCATTTATCTCAAGAATACAACTAGCTCCACCTGAGAATGAAGGATATCCATTTAAAGTTATCCGAACATAATTTTCAATATGTCTATGTTTTGCAATGACAATAACTAAGGCACAGTCAAACAATCCCAAATGTTAGATTGTATCTACCACAATATGTTTTCTCGCATGGACAACTTTATGTAGCACTTTCAGGAGGAATATCAATGACCACTACAAAAGTATTGGTTATGACAGAACAACCAGATCAGAAGACAGGGACATACACAAGGAATATCGTCTATAAGGAAGTATTGAACCATGAGGAATTAACGAAGTAGGCAAAGTACTTAGGTAATCTAGAAAGGTGTTTATTGCATGTATTGTTCTTCCCTTCGCTTTGATTGCTTTTTAACGGTGTACAACGTTAGAACTCGCCTTATCCTTACTTGCCGGACCAAGGAGGTAACAGATGGAAAAAGGATTGTAAACAACGAGATTCGAGGCTATCAACCCTCGTCTAATAGCTTGACCTTATCCGGGAATAGCTAATCTGGGATCAAGGGTAAGGGTTAGTAAAGCGACACCCGCGGCCGGACCAAGGCGTGTGGTGAAATTCACCTAGTTGTCGGACCAAGAAATTAGGTGAACCTAACTTACCGATTCTGCATGCTAAGCACTAAACTAGTTAACCAAGTACAAAAGCCTTACTAAGTTATGATCTCATGGGGAACACGACCCTAGTCACTTCTCTAATTGATAGCAACTGTTGAAATTGATCTCTGTTACTTGTACTAATTCACATTATGATCTTTTCCTGTTACTTTAAAAAAAACCTTTTGCGGGAAATAAACGACTAAAAGACTGAGTAAACACTAATCGACCATAGTCCTTCTCTATTCCGTGTGGGATCGACCCCAACCTTTAGTTGGGTTCTATATTTGAACAGCGACCGCTTGCGCTTCTTTTAGAGGTGTAATTTGGGCGCATCACATATCACACAAAATCCATGAACTATAACACACAAAAAACCCTAGAAAATCCCTACTTCCCATTTCGGGCTACGTTTGAAATCTAAATAGTCCACGTTTGCCCCTCCGAACCAATGCGCACCTTTAAATAGGTTGTCATGGACGCCCACAAAATATTTCGGCCAAAATACTGCCGGACGCACATATCACACAAAATTCATGGACTATAACATACGAAAAAACCGAAAAATCCCTATTTCCCGTTCTGGGCCACGTTTGAAATCCAAAAAGCCCACGTTTGCCCCTCCGAACTAACGCGCTCCATTAAATAGGTCGTTAAGGACGCCTATAAAAAAAATTGGCCAAAATACCATCGGACACACATATCACACAAAATCCATGGATTATAACACCCGAAAAAACCAAAAAATCTCTATTTCCCATTCCGAGACACGTTTGAAATCCAAAAAGCCCATGTTTGCCCCTTCAAACCAACGCGCGCCATTAAATAGGTCAGCACGGATGCCCACAAAAAATTTCAGCCAAAATACCTGTCACGACCCGATTTCTCAGGTTATGGTGGCACCTACAACCCCCAGTAGGCGAACCAACTCTCGTAGCCCAGAACGGTTAGTAATGGGCTACTATCCAACCAATACGCACTAGCAAGAAGAAATAAGCAGAAGCAGAATGTAAAGGTAGACCAAGCGGAAGCAAAACTCAAATCTATACATAAAGGAAACTACACCAACCCCAAGACTTGGTATCGACAGTACAGAAACTTCTAATAGAATACAAGTGCTAGAAGTAACAAAATGATAAGTTAAACTGTCTCCGAATATACAAAGAGTAACAGTACAAAAGATGAGATGTAGACAAGCCCCGACCATCAAGCGCTCACCCTAGTCTCGAAGATCCAAAAGCTGCACGAGTCTCCAATGCGTTCAACAACAAAAGCTCAGCTAATATCTGCACCAAAAAGTACAGAAGTATGGTATGAGCACCAAAACCACGGGTACTCAGTAGGTATCATCGACTGACTGAGCGCATATAAGATATAAAAGCAGTAAGTAACAGATAGCAAGAAAGAAATCACTGAAACAATAAGCAAGGCACAAGGAGCTAGCACAGATCATCCATAACCAAGAGCTTCAAGTAACACATGCTAGCACAGAGATACAATTACATAGAATCATAGGTGAAGGAAAGGAAAACGCACCTGGAGTCCTTGCACAATAATATAAGTAAGTAGAGAGAGAGTTGAGAAAATGGCGGTATACCGGTAACCTCAAGTAGAAGGAAAAGATGGAGAGCAGTCTAACATACTCAAAATGGAATCAACCAGTATAAGGAAATCATAACACCAACCCAATCACATGATAGCATAACCAGGGAATCACCTCACAAGTACCACCCTAGGATGAAATAACTAGACCATAATAACCGAGAGATACCACTCAGCTTCCCACAAGAATAGAACCAGAGTCTCAGACTCTGCTCAGAAGGCCACACAAAAGTGCCTCAATAAGATAGGACTCCCTAGCCCTCACAATAATCAGATATCCTACAACCGAAACCTCAACAGGTTAACCATCACTAATCCTTCACTAATTGAGTGCCAAGACAAGCTCTAAATAAAGACAGGAATAAATATAGGCTACCTACAGTCCCAACGGCCGCCCATACAACCGAGGAACACAATCAAGTGAAAGCAAACCCTCCGGCATCCCATACTACCGGAGCGTACACTGAACACACAGCAAACAAGGGTGGAATCCAATGCATGATATGATATGATGTGTGAAATAGAACCTCTGTATGTACCTCCTCCGGTGCCAATTAGGCCCAGCAAGCAGGTTCCACGGAATGTCTCAGGCCGTATACCTCTACTCCACCGTATACCCCTCCCTCCGGCGAACGCAGCCCGAAGCCCCAAGCCCGGAGCGGCAAGGTCCATGGAGGTCCCCGACCCCATACTAAAACTCAGTATCAAGACATGTCATCCGGAAGCAAGTCCGGGATCAAGATAGAGACCCAGTCTCGAATATGCATACCCAGACCCTGTCTAGGACTAAAGTAGTAGAAAATGCCTCAAAAACCCCTCCAAGGGTGCCCGGGCATAACCGGGTCTAAAACTGTAGTAAAGCAAGTCTAGTGCTCCGCCCCGCAGAGACTAGTATCAGTAATAAAATCAATTCTGGTGCTCTACCCCGCAGAGACTAGTATCAGTAATAAAATCAAGTCTGGTGCTCTACCCCGCAGAGACTAGTATCAGTAATAAAATCAAGTCTAGTACTCTGCCCCGCAGAGACTAGTGTCAGTAATAAAATCAAGTCTGGTGCTCTGCCCCGCAGAGACTAATACCAGTAATAAAATCATTGCAAAAACATCCAAAAATCCCCTTTTCGATCATCAACAGTAGCAAAAATGGCCCCCCCCAGGGCTATGCAAATTTAGGAAAACTGTCGGTAGTGGCTCGCAGCCAAAACTATAGTAAAACATGCAGGGGAAAACCTTTTTCATGAATGATATGCTCGCACACAAATATAAAAGTAGCCAAATGGCTCACAACAACTCATATCAGCCCTGTACAGGCCCAACAGCTACTCAGCACACATAACCAGCCTAAAAGGATAATCTCTATGTCCGAGACTCGCGGACATTCCCCAATAACCCAACATCTATGTTCCAGAGTCAATACAAGGCCACACAGGACCACAAGGGTAATATACAGTACTACGCGAATACTACAAACAACGCATGAAATAACAGACGAACAAGGTGGACAAGGTCTGGGGTACCAACCTATAATAACCCACCCAAGGATGTTAATTAATGCAGTTATAGCCTATAACGCAGAGTCTAGGTAGGAAAGCCATAACCTACCTGTCGTCCGATGAATAGCTGCGGGGACAACGTCTTCCAGGCTCGAACTGCTTCGGAAAGCTCCGAAATGAAATTAAACTCGAATTTAGGCTTGAATAACTTGACGTAGGTAATCAATTTTCCTTCTATAATTGAATACCGTGCCAAAAATATTCTTCCCACTAGTACCTTTCCATCGTACTAAATAATCATGATTACAACGATTGTACAACGTTCACTTCACACTCGCAATATGGGATTTCCTTGAATTCAGGCTCCACACCACCCGATTTACTATGCTTAATCCATTTGATAAAGAAACTAATATCTACAATATATAAGCACTATGATTCGTGAAGAAGAGGAATGGGAAAATGATAAAACATACTTTGAAAAAAATGAAGAAATTCATCTACACGGATACCTAAACATATATGAAGGGGTTAGATAATTCTTCTCACTCAAATGACTAGTGTTTAACATACTATAATGGAGAAAATAGGTTAAGCCTTAAGTTAGTGGCATGCATTAAATGTGAAAAAGGTGGTTGCACTATCCCTCCACTTCCACGAGGAAGTGAAGGTGTCACCACTACAATTTTTCTTACTCTGCTACGTAAGTACTAGGGTATTGCATAGGTTTGTGATAAAATAAATATAACTTTTTGAATATATCATAATTAATAGAAAATCATTTCAAATAAAACCTACTATATTATAATAATAATTTTCAACATAATTAAATTTACTATCTCCGTTAAAATACTAATAACTTATAAAACTCTTGTAAAATAAATACATACACAAATATATCATAACAAAAGTATTTTTCATAAACATTTAAAATATTTTAGGAAGGCAATAAAAATATAACTTTTTACCACATTCAACTTTTAGATTAAATATTTTCAAATATGCGCGATGTTAATAAAATACTCAAATTTAGGCACGCAAGCCTTGGATACGGGACGAAGGCTAAGGTCATACGATCGCAAATCACTATCGCACGATTTCGATAATTCAACTCTTACGACTCAGCTCTAAAGCAGGAAAATGGCCATAACGATCAACGAACGGCCAGGGAACCGAACCACCGGTCCCAGCAAGCCATAAATGACTTGGGACCGTCACAGGCAAGCTCTAACAGTACAATAAAGGCAAAAACGCGTAAATGAACATAAGGGTCATTACATCATCCACTACTAAAAAGACTTTCGTCCCCGAAAGTCAGGAAGGAAGAAAATACCAGAGATTTAAGAATAGCGGATACAACGCCCGCACTACTCTCTCAGACAACCCGGGTAACCTCCACGACCAGACGGCACCCAATAGAACAGAACCAAAGAAAGCAACCAAGCGTTAATTTCTTACTAGCCAAGCTAGATTTCAACCTCCAAAAATCTGCCAACCCAAACTGAACCTCGAGAATCTTAACCAAAAAGCACCTACACAACACCAAAACCAGAGCACCAAGGCTATCAACACACAAAACTCGAATCCTCAAAACTATACCAAGTTTACCAGAAAATCCATCAACCCAAAACTCCAACTCATGAGCCCGCTGTTCCACAAAACCCTTTTTTTTATTCTGAATTGAATCATTTAGCACCACAAATAGAAAGATGCATACAAGACAAACACTCAAACCACCCTCGAAGCATCTGACACACCGGAGATCCATAGTTCCTGCTTATACCACCGGACGCACATATCACACAAAATCTATGGACTATAACACACGAAAAAACCGAAAAATCCCTATTTCCCTTTCCGGGCCATGTTTGAAATCCAAAAATTCCATGTTTGCCGCTCCTAACCAATGCGCGCCATTAAATAGGTCGTCACGGACGCCCACAAAAAATTTTGGCCAAAATATCGTCGGACGCACATATCACACAAAATTCATGGATAACACATGAATAAATCAAAAAATCTCAATTTCCTGTTCTGGGACACGTTTGAAATCCAAAAGGCCCATGTTTTCCCCTCCGTACCAACGTGTGCCATCAAATAGGCATCACGGATGCCCACGAAAAACTTCGGCCAAAATACCGCCGGACTCACATATCACACAAAATCCATAGACTATAACACACTAAAAAACTAAAAAAATCCTATTTTCCATTCCGCGCCCTGTTTGAAATCCAAAAGGCCCACGTTTTCCCCTCCGAACCAATGCGCGCCATTAAATAGGTCGTCACGTACGCCCACGAAAATTTTTGGCCAAAATACCGCCGGACGCACATACCACAAAAAATCAATGGACTATAACACACGAAAAAATCAAAAAATCCCTATTTCCCGTTCTGGACCACGTTTAAAATTCAAAAAGCCCACGTTTGCCTCTCCGAACAAACGCGCGCGATTAAATAGGTCGTCACAGACGCGCACTTAAAATTTCGGCCAAAATATCGCCGGACGCACATATCACACAAAATCCATGGACTATAACACACGAAAAAATCGAAAAATCCCTATTTCTCATTCCGGGCCAAGTTTGAAATCCAAAAAGCCCACGGTTTCCCCTCTGAACCAACGCGCACAATTAAATAGTTCGTGACGGATGCCCACGAAAAAGTTCGGCCAAAATACCACCGGACGCACATATCACAGAAAATCCATGGATTATAACACACGAAAAAACCGAAAAAACCTTATTTCCCGTTCCGGGCCACGTTTGAAATCCAAAAAGTCCATATTTGCCCCTCCGAACCAACGCGCGCCATTAAACAGGTCGTCACGGATGCCACGAAAAATTTCTGCCAAAATACCGCGGGACGCATATATCACACAAAATCCATGGATTATAACACATGAAAAAACTAAAAAATCCTTATTTCCCGTTCCAGGCCACGTTTGAAATCCAAAAAGCCCACGTTTGCCCCTTAAAACCAATGCGCGCCATTAAATAGGTCGTCACGGACGCCCATGAAAAATTTCGGCCAAAATACCACCGGACGCACATATCACACAAAATCCATGGACAATAACACACGAAAAACTAAAAAATCCCTATTTCCCGTTTCGGGCCACATTTGAAATCCAAAAAGCTCACGTTTGCCCCTCCAAACCAACGCTCACCATTAAATAGGTCGTCATGGACGCCCACGAAAAATTTTGGCCAAAATATCGCTGGACGCACATATCACACAAAATCAATGGACTATAATAACACACAAAAAAACCCAAAAAAACCCTATTTCCCATTCTGGACCACGTTTGAAATTTAAAAAGCCCACGTTTCTCCCTCCGAACCAATGCGCTCCATTAAATAGGTCATCACGGACTCCCACGAAAAATTTCGGCCAAAATACCGCCGGACGCACATATCACACAAAATCAATGGACTATAACACAAGAAAAAACTGAAAAATCCCTATTTTCCATTTCGAGCCACGTTTGAAATCCAAAAAGGCCACGTTTGCCCCTCTGAACCAATGCGCGCCATTAAATAGGTCATCACGGACGCCCACGAAAAATTTCGGCCAAAATACTGCCAGACGCACAAATCACACAAAATTCATGGACTATAACACACAAAAAAATCAAAAAATCCTTATTTCCCATTCCCGGCCACGTTTGAAATCAAAAAAGCCCACGTTTGCCCCTCCAAACCAACGCGCGCCATTAAATAGGTCGTCACGGAAGCCCACAAAAAATTTCAGCCAAAATACCGCCGGACGCACATATCACACAAAATCCATGGACTATAACACACGAAAAAACCAAAAAATCCCTATTTCCCGCTCTGTGCCACGTTTGAAATCCAAAAAGGCCACGTTTTCCCCTCAAAATCAACGCGCGCCATTAAATAGGTCGTTACGAATGCCCACGAAAAATTTTGGTCAAAATACCGCCGGACGCATATATCACACAAAATCCATGGACTATAACACACACAAAAAAATGAAAAATCCCTATTTCTCGTTTCGGGCCACGTTTGAAATCCAAAAAGCCCATGTTTGCCCCTCCGAACCAATGCGTGCCATTAAATATGTCATCATGGACTCCGACAAAAAATTTTGGCCAAAATCGGACACACATATCACACAAAATTCATGGACTATAACACAAGAAAAAACCTGTCGGGCGACGTTTGAAATCCAAAAAGCCCACGTTTGCCCCTCCGAACCATCGCACGCCATTAAATAGGTCGACATGGAATCCCACGATAATTTTTGGCCAAAATACCATCGTGCACACATATCACACAAAATCCATGGACTATAATAACACACGAAAAAACCAAAAAATCCCTATTTCTCATTCTGAGCCACGTTTGAAACCCAAAAATCACGTTCGCCCCTCCAAACCAACGCGCACCATTAAATAGGTCGGCACGGACACCCATAAAAAATTTCAGCCAAAATACCACCGGACGCACATATCACACAAAATCTATGGACTATAACACACGAAAAGACCGAAAAATATGTATTTCCCATTCCGCGCCATGTTTGAAATCCAAAAAAGCCCATGTTTGCCCCTCCGAACCAATGCGCACCATTAAATAGGTCTTCAGGGACGCCCACGAAATATTTTGGCCAAAATATTGCCGGACGCACATATCACACAAAATCCATGGACAATAACACACGAAAAAAATTGAAAAATCCCTATTTCCCGTTCCAGGCCATGTTTGAAATCCAAAAAGCTCATGTTTGCCCCTCCGAACCAACGCGCTCCATTAAATAGGTCATCACGGACGCCCACGAAAAATTTTGGCCAAAATACCGCAGGACGCACATATCACACAAAATCAATAGACTATAACACACGAAAAAACCCGAAAAAACTCCATTTCCCATTCCGGGACACGTTTGAAATTTAAAAAGCCCACATTTGCCCCTCCAAACCAATGCGCGCCATTAAATAGGTCGTCACGGACGCCCATGAAAATTTTTGGCCAAAATACCGCCGGACGCACATATCACAGAAAATCTATAAACTATAACAGACGAAAAAACCAAAAAATCTCTATTTTCCATTCTGGGCCACGTTTGAAATCAAAAAAGCCTACGTTTGCCCCTCCAAGCCAACGCACGCCATTAAATAGGTCATCACGGACGCCCACGCAAAATTTTGGCCAAAATATCGTCGGACGCATATATCACACAAAATCCATGGACTATAACACACAAAAAAACTGAAAAATCCCTATTTCCCGTTCCAGGCCACGTTTGAAATCCAAAAAGCCCACGTGTTCCCCTCCGCACTAGCGTGCACCATTAAATAGTTTGTCACAGACGTCCACGAAAAATTTTAGCAAAAATACCGCCTGACGCACATATCACACAAAATTAATGGACTATAACACAGAAAAAAGTGAAAATCCCTATTTTTCGTTCCGGGCCACATTTGAAATCCAAAAAGCCCACGTTTGCCCCTCCGAACCAACGCGCGCCATTAAATAGGTCATCATGGATGCCCACAAAAAAATTTGGCGAAAATACCGCCGGACACACGTATCACACAAAATTCATGGACTAAAACACACGAAAAAATTGAAAAATCCATATTTCCCATTTCATGAGACGTTTGAATTCCAAAAAGCTCACGTTTGCCCCTCCGAACCAACGCGCGCCATTAAATAGGTCGTCACGGACGCCCACAAAAAATTTCAACCAAAATACCACCGGACGCACATATCACACAAAATTCATGGACTATAACACACGAAAAATTCTTATTTCTCATTCCGGGCCACGTTTAATATCCAAAAAGCCCACGTTTGCCTCTCTAAACCAACGCGCGCCATTAAATAGGTCGTCACGGACGCCCACAAAAAATTTTAACCAAAATACCGCCAGACGCACATATCACACAAAATTCATTGACTATAACACACGAAAAAACTGAAAAACTCATATTTCCCGTTCCGGGCCATGTTGAAATCAAAAAGCGCACGTTTGCCCCTCTGAAAAGACGTGCGCTATTAAATATGTCGCCAGGGACGCCCACGAAAAGTTTTGGCTAAAATACCGTCCGACGCACATATCACACAAAATCCATGGACAATAACACACGAAAAACTGAAAAATCCCAATTTCTCGTTCCGGGACACGTTTGAAATACAAAAACCCCACGTTTTCTCCTCTGAACCAACGTGCGCCATTAAATAGGTCGTCACGGATCCCCACTAAAAATTTCGGCCAAAATACCACCGGACGCACATATCACACAAAATTCATGGACTATAACTCACGAAAAATCAAAAGTTCCTTATTTCCCGTTCAGGGCCACATTTGAAATCCAAAAAGTCCATATTTGCCCCTCCGAACCAACTCGCACCATTAAATAGGTTGTCAGGACGCCCACGAAAAAATTTGGTCAAAATACCGCCAAATGCACATATCACACAAAATCCATTGACTGTAACACACGAAAAAACCAAAAAATCCTTATTTACCGTTCCGGGCTACGTTTGAAATCCAAAAATCTCACGTTTGCCCCTCCAAACCAACGCACACCATTAAATAGGTCGTCACGGACACCCACGAAATATTTTGGCCAAAATACCATCGGACGCACATATCACACAAAATCCATGAACTATAACACACGAAAAAACTGAAAAAATTCCCATTTCCTGTTCCGAACCACGTTTGAAATCCAAATGGCCCACGTTTCCCCTCCAAACCAACGCGCGCCATTAAATAGGTCGTCACGGATTTCCACGAAAAATTTCAGCCAGAATACCGTCGGACGCACATATCACACAAAATCCATGGACTATAACACACGAAAAAACCGAAAAATCCCTATTTCCCGTTCCGGGCCACGTTTGAAATCCAAAAAGTCCACGTGTTCCCCTCCGAACTAACGCGCGCCATTAAATAGGTCGTCACAGACGCCCACAAAAAATTTTGGCTAAAATATCGCCGGACGCACATATCACAAAAAATTCATGGACTATAACACACGAAAAAACCAAAAAATCCCTATTTCCCATTTCGGGCCACGTTTGAAATCCAAAAAGCCCACATTTGCCTCTACGAACAAACGCGCGCCATTAAATAGGTCGTCACGGACGCTCACAAAAAATTTCAGCCAAAATACCGCCGAACGCACATATCACATAAAATCCATTGACTATAATACACGAAAAAACTGAAAAATCCTTATTTCCTGTTCCTGGCCACGTTTGAAATCCAAAAAGCCCACGTTTACACCCTCCGAACCAACGCGCGCCATTAAATATGTCGTCACGGACGCCCACGAAAATTTTTAGCCAAAATACCGTCGGACGCACATATCAAGAAAATCCATTGACTATAACACACGAAAAAATCAATAAATCCCTATTTTCCATTCCGGGCCATGTTTGAAATTCAAAAGGCCCTCGTTTTTTCCTTCGAACCAACGCACGCCATTAAATAGGTCATCACAGATGCCCACGAAAAATTTCGGCCAAATTACGGCCGGACGCACATATCACACAAAATCCATGGACTATAACACACGAAAAAACTAATAAATTCCGATTTCCCATTTTGGGCAACGTTTGAAATCCAAAAAGCCCACGTTTTCCTCACCAAACCAACGCGCGCCATTAAATAAATCGTCACGGACGCCCACAAAAAAATTCAGCCAAAATACCGCCGGACGCACATATCACACAAAATTACTGGACTATAACACACGAAAAAATTGAAAAATCCCTATTTCCGTTCCGTGCCACGTTTGAAATTCAAAAATCCCACGTTTTCCCCTCCGAACCAACGCGCGCCATTAAATAGTCGTCATGGACGCCCACGAAATTTTTTGGCCAAAATACCGCTGGACACACATATCACATAAATCCATGGACTATAACACACGAAATAACCAAAAAAATCCCTATTTTTCGTTCTGGGCCACGTTTAAAATCCAAAAATCTCACGTTTTCCCCTTCAAATCAATGCGCGCCATTAAATAGGTCATAACGGACTCCCACGAAAAATTTTGGCCAAAATACCGCCGAACGCACATATCACACAAAATCCATGGACTATAACACACGAAAAAACTGAAAAATCCCTATTTCCCGTTTCGGACCACGTTTGAAATTCAAAAAGCCAACGTGTTCCCCTACGCACTAACGCGCGCCATTAAATAGGTCGTCAAAGACGGCCACGAAAAATTTCAACCAAAATACCACCTGAAGCACATATCACACAAAATCCATAGACCTTAAAACACGGAAAAAGTGAAAAATCTCTATTTCCATTCCGGGCCACATTTGAAATCCAAAAGGCCCACGTTTACCCCTCCGAACAAACGCGCGCCATTATATAGGTCATCACGGGTGCCCACAAATTTTTTTTGCCAAAATACCGCCGGACGCACATATCACACAAAATCTATGGACTAAAACACACGAAAAAATCAAAAAATCCTTATTTCCCATTCCGGGCGACGTTTGAAATCCAAAAAGCTCACGTTTGCCCCTCCGAACCAACGCGCGCCATTAAATAGGTCGTCACGGACGCCCCAAAAAAATTTCATCCAAAATACCGCCGGACGCACATATCACACAAAATTAATTATATAACAACAGTAAAATCCCCATTTCCTGTTTCGGGCCACGTTTGAAATCCAAAAAACCCACGTTTGCCCCTCCAAACCAACGCGCGCCGTTAAATAGGTCGTCACGAACGCCCATGAAAAAATTTCAGCCAAAATACCGTCAGACGCACATATCACACAAAATTCATGGACTATAAGACACGAAAAAACTGAAAAAACCCTATTTCCCGTTCCGGGCCATGTTGAAATCAAAAAAGTCCACATTTGCCCCTCCGAACCAACGCGCGCTATTAAATACGTCATCACGGACGCCCACGAAAAGTTTCGGCCAAAATATCGTCTGACGCACATATCACACAAAATCCATTGACAATAACACACGAAAAAACTGAAAAATCCCTATTTCCCATTCCGGGCCACATTTGAAATCCAAAAAGCCTACGTTTGCCCCTATGAACCAACGCGCACAATTAAGTAGGTCGTCACGGACGCCCACAAAAAAATTCGGCAAAAAGACCGCCCGAACGCACATATCACACAAAATCTATGGATTATAACACACGAAAAAACTGAAAAATCCTTATTTCTTGTTCCGGACCACGATTGAAATCCGAAAACCCCACGTTTTCCCCTCTGAACCAACGTGCGCCATTAAATAGGTCGTCACGGACGCCCACAAAAAATTTCGGTCAAAATACCACCGGACGCACATATCAATGAAAATTCATGGATTATAACACACGAAAAAACTAAAAAATCCCTATTTCCCATTTTGGTCCACGTTTGAAATTCAAAATGCCCATGTTTGCCCCTCTGAACCAATGTGCGCCATTAAATAGGTCGTCACGGATGCCCACGAAAATTTTTGGCCAAAATACCGCCGGACGCACATATCACACAAAATCCACGGACTATAACACACGAAAAAATAAAAAAAATTCTTATTTTCGTTCCGGGCCACGTTTGAAATCCAAAAAGCCCACGTTTGCCCCTCTGAATCAATGCACGTTATTAAATAGGTCGTCACAGATGCTCACGAAAAATTTCGACCAAAAAATTGTCGGGTGCACATATTGCACAAAATTCATAGACTATATAACACACGAAAAAATAGAAAAATTCCTATTTTCTGTTCTGGGCCACGTTTGACATCGTAAAAACCTACGTTTGCCCCTCCGAAATAACGCCCGCCATTAAATAGGTCGTCATGGACGCTGACAAAAAAATTTAGCCAAAAAATCGCCGGGTGCACATATTACACAAAATTCATGGACTATAATACACGAAAAAATAGAAAAATCTCTATTTTCCGTTATGGACCACGTTTGACATCTAAATAACCAACGTTTTCCCCTCCAAACCAATGCGCGCCATTAAATAGGTCGTCACAGTCTCCCACAAAAAATTTTGGCCAAAAAACTGTCGGGCGCACATATCGCACAAAATTCATGGACTATAACACACGAAAAAATAGAAAAATCTCTATTTCCCGTTCTGGGCCACGTTTGTCATCGAAAAAACCTATGTTTGCCCCCTACGAACCAAAGCATGCCATTAAATAGGTCGTCACAGACGCCCATGAAAAATTTTGACCAAAAAAACCATCGATCGCACATATCACATAAAATCCATGGACTATAACACACGAAAAAATAAAAAAAATTCTAATTCCCGTTTCGAGCCATGTTTGACATCGAAAAAATCTACCTTTGCCCCTCCGAACCAACACGCGCCATTAAATAGGTCGTCACGGACGCCCACAAAAAATTTTGGCCAAAAAATCGCTTATATATCACACAAAATCCATGGACTATAATACATGAAAAAATAGAAAAATCCCTATTTCTTGTTCCGAACCATGTTTGACATCGAAATAACCTACGATTGCTCCTCCGAATCAACACGCGCATTAAATAGGTCCTCACGGACGGCCACGAAAAATTTTGGCCAAAAAACCGTCGGGCGCACATATCACACAAAATTCATGGACTATAACACACGAAAAATAAAAAAAATCCTATTTTTCATTTCGGATCACGTTTGACATAAAATAAATCTATGTTTGCCCCTCCGAACCAACACACTCCATTAAATAGGTCATCACAGACGCCCACAAAAAATTTCAGCCAAAAAATCCGTCAGGCGCACATATCACAAAAAATCCATGGACTATAACACACGAAAAAATAAAAAAAATCCCTATTTCCCGTTCTGGGCCACATTTGACATCGAAAAAACCTATGTTTGTCCCTTCGAACCAACGCGCACCATTAAATAGGTCGTCACGGACGCCCACAAAAAATTTTGGCCAAAAAATAGCCGGGCGCACATATCACATAAAATCTATGGACTAACACACGAAAAAACTAAAAAAATCCCTATTTCCCGTTCTGGGCCACGTTTGACATCGAAAAAACCTACGTTTGTCCCTTCGAACCAACGCGCGCCATTAAATAGGTCGTCACGGACGCCCACAAAAAATTTTGGCCAAAAAATCGTCGGGCGCACATATCACATAAAATCTATGGACTATAACACACGAAAAAATGGAATAATCCCTATTTCCCATTCTGGGCCACGTTTGGCATCGAAAAAACCTATGTGTGTCCTTCCGAACCAACACATGCCATTAAATAGGTCTTCACGGACGCTCACAAAAAAAATTGGCCAAAAAATCGCCGAGCGCACATATCACACAAAATCCATTGTTTATAACACACGAAAAAATAGAAAAATCCCTATTTTCCATTTCTGACCACGTTTGAAATCGAAAAAACCTATGTTCTCCCCTCCGAACCAATGCGCGCCATTAAATAGGTCTTCACGAACGCCCACAAAAAGTTTCAGCCAAAAAACTGTCGGTTGCATATATCACACAAAATCCCTGGTCAAGTTTTGCATTTTAAAAAAATTGAAATCATGATTCAAATCCCAAATCATGTTGTTTTAAAAAAAAAAAATTGGAATTTAAAATCATGATATATCCCAAAGTGCATATTCAAATACTGATTTATGATCATGACTTCATATCGCATATTCAAACCTAAGCTAAATATTAATCATTAGATCACAAATGTTAAAAATTTGCCGTATTCACGTATTAATATTTGTTTTTGTATAAATGTATATCACTTTATCATTATTTCCTTCGTTTTATTAATCAATTCAAATAATTTAGTCCGAACTATCAGATCAACTTTCAAATGACTAACTTCAACAAATCAAAATAAGCCGAGTTAATAAATGAGTGAATTATAAAATGCTAGACAAATTATATTTTCATTAACTTATTTTATCATCAGCCATAATCTGGAACTATAGTTAGTTGCAAATCCTAAATTTTCCACTGCTTCATGATAAATTGCTCGTCAAATTGTAGTTAAACCACTTGATAGACACAATGAAGATCCAGCGGTTCTGGAGCAAAACTAAAGGAATTTTTTTATGTTAGACTACAGTCTAATTAATCCACAAGAAAAAATAATTTTAATTTTTGTACGTTAAGAATAATATTGACAATGTCTATAAATTGTTACGGCTAGGAGAATGAACTTTTTCAAGAGAAATCTTAGCCAGTATATCGTACTGGAAAACCACTATATACATTTTAACAATTTTCTATTTAAATTCCATCCGCTAACGATATTAAGTTTACTAATTACATTGTATATCATGTTTAAAAATGTATTTCTTGAATTGGAATATTGTAAGTTTGAATATTAAATGTTGTAGTTTGTAATTGAATATTTTAAGTTTGATTTGAATACTGTAATTAATTTTCTAATATTAGTTAATTACTTTAATTTTGCTTTGAATATTAATCAAAATATTGTGATTTTTCGAATATTGTTATCTTTTATTTGAATATTATGGCCTTGAATTGAATAATGAAGTTTTAATTTAAATTCTTGTAGTTTTTTCTTTGAATATTCTAGTTGTGGTTTGAACAATTCATGTTATAACATTTAAAGCTGAATATTGTATTTTTGAATACAGTCGTCTATTTCTAAAAATCAATTGTGAGTAATGCTAAATTTAGGTATATTAACCCATAAAATATGTTAACCACAAGTTATCAATTTTTAATATGCTTGACATAGAATATAAATATTTATTTAATTCTCTATGTAATTATTATACCATTATTATGGTATATTGTGAAAAAAAAGACCAGCAGAATGGTATTAATGGAAGAATCTCTTTTTTAAAACCAACAATACAATAATAAGATCTCAGATACTTTTTTTCAAAGAGGAATATCTTCTTCTAACCTTTTCCTCTTAGGTATGTTTTAAGAAATCGATCATGTTAACAAGTATTTCAAAGTTCACACAGGACAAATAATTTATACTATATTTTTTCTCTTTTTGATATGTTAGACAAAGTCTTTTATATTGGGCGATTCTGTTCCAATATGCAAAAGATAGGATTTTGTAATTGCAATAATATGCAATTCTAGAAACATGTGCAGTAAAGAAAACTATACTTTATTAGTAATAACAATAACACATCCAATGTAATTTCACAATTAAGGTCTGAGGAGGATGTATACCTTATCTATTTCTTGTGCAGGTAGAAAGATTATTTCTGATAGACACTCGGCTCAAGTAATACTTTAATTTCATCAAAAATGTGTTTGAAGGATTCAAGTCTCGAAATGAAAAACTTTTTGTATGGAGCGTGTCACCTTCTTAATCAGTGAGTCTATCCCACACGAATTCAAGTTAATTGGTCCAGTAAATATTGAATACCAGATGATTAAAAAAAACAAGTGTTCAAGATGGAACCAATATAGCTGCAATTCTTTTAGGTAATGGGAATGTTATAAATAATAGATTATTAGTTAAGTTAATTAATATGTATACTTGCTAGGTATTTAAAAAATAAAAGGGTATGCTGTTGGTAAAAAGAAACGTTTAAGGAATAAATTCAACAAAATATTTTTGATTCTTCTCCATGATGTCTTTGGTGGATTAGCTAATATAAAATTTGTAGGTATGTGTTTTATATAATACTATATATAGAGTAAAATATTTTTGATTCGTCACCAAAATGTTCTTTTTTAAAAGAAATAATAATTAAGAACTTAGTTTAGTTTTCTTTGTAGCAATCGTGCACCACAAATACTGTATACCAATCAGATTAAATAGTAATATAATAGCTAGAATTATGAGATCTCCAAATCTTTTGGAAATAGATATATGGAATATCTATTATTTTAACCATGTTAATCAAGAGTTTAAGACCTCTAGGCTCAATGCCACTTTGTATTTGTAGGATCGAACGTACACATTTGATCACATATATTCATTTTTATACCAACTTTTTCATAGTATTAATCATGAGCAACCGTCCTCAGCTCTCGGCTTGTTGATAATGTGAGATCGAGTTACTTCAAGCCCGATTTCTTGTGGCAAACGAGTAACAATTTTAATTTTCTAAATTCATTTTATATCGGAAACTTATATCCGATTTATGGCAACAACAACTATGGGTAAACGAGCTCGAGCCATGTGGCTGATGAGGCTACACTCAGCCATTCGTACCGCCTTAGCATGCACTATAATCGGCTGCACCACCCTACTCAGCCCGCCCTCTGTTACAAGACAACTGGCATTTTCCGCCTTTTCGTACGTAACTGCAATACTTATTGTGCCAAATGCCACCCTAGGGCAAGTTTTAAGGGGCTGTTGGAGCGTGTGTTACGCCACGCTCCAAGTCATGCCCCTTTCCATGCTAGGCTTATGGATTCATGGCTCCGCCACTGATGATAGCAAGTACTTCTCACCCCTCGTAGCTGCTACGATGGTGGCGGGGAGTGCTTTTCTGGTGGCGTTGCCGGGGAATACGGATTTGATGACCAAGCGGATTGCTTTCGGGCAGCTGGTTATTGTGTATGTGGATGCTGTTATTAATGGAATTCATGGGAATATAGTAATGCACCCTCTTCGAGTTGCATCTAGTACTGCTCTTGGAGCTGTGGCTTCTGTTCTAGCTTTGTTGCTGCCGTTCCCTTTGCTTGCTTATTTTGAGGTAATCATCATTTATATCTTAGATGAAATTACATGAATCAATCAAATAATGCAAATTATCAACCAGCTAGTTTATTAATATCCATATATATATATTGCTTAAATTTCTTCGATATTTTTCTTTGGAAAGTTCATACCATAGGAAACAAAATATATCATAGTCTACTTGGTCCAACAAAATCATTGACGCATGTGACATCAACATCAACTGGCCTGTTCAACTTTTTAAATAAGAAAAAGAAAAGGCCAATCTCTTTTTTCTCATGCAAGATGAATGGGATCAAGTCCTTTATGAATCAAAATAGTCGTGAGTGCAACTTAAATTCCCTTTTGCCCATTATTCCATTGTGTTTTTTTTTTTTTTTGGTAACTAACTGTAATTTCATTACCAAAAGTGAATCTTTACAAACCAACTGGAGGGGAGTAATCGTTGGACACAGTCCCCACAATTACTCCGTCAAAAATACCAAAACAAATAAGCTAACATCAAGAGTAAATAGAGCCAAGTCTAGCTACAGAGCCTAAAAAAGAATAAGCTATAAGCAACTATGGATAAAAGTTATGATCTGCCAGCCATCCTCCAAGCTTTGCAACTTTCCCTGCTGTAATATGGATTTCCTGGATCACTTGTTTAATCAACATTGTTGTGGACTGCTCTCGTTCTAGAAAACCCGTGAATTTCTCTCTCCATAACACATAAACTGCAGCAGCCAACATCATCCTGTATATCTCGGCTTTGGGGCTGCTGCCTTTGGCATACTTTTCAGCCCAATGTAGTTCTTCATTCCATCCCATAGTGCCTCTGTTAATGCCAATCCATAGTAAAAGTTTTTGCCACACTTGAGTTGATATTGGACAAGCAAAGAACATGTGGTTTATAGACTCATTTTCCAGCTCGCACAATGGACACTGTTGTTGTTGTGTCACTCCCCACTTAAACAATCTATCTCTCTTGTGTTCAACCTTCCCAAGGTACCCAATCTGAGTATGAATATCCATCTAGGTAGCCCTAAGTTATTACATACCAGCTTCCTCCAAGTTACTTTGTGGAATTGCCCTCGGAGTCTCAAATACATTTTTTTGATTGAGAAAGAGTGCATCTGCAATATCTCATCAGCCTCGTATCCAGCAGCCACAAAGTATTTGCTAGCCTTCAAGATTTTTTGTGTAATCCAAGATGCCTGTTTAGGTACCTCAACAAAGATGTTTCTGTTCCTCCCATAGTAACAATGAATCCATTTGACCCATAGTTTATCTTTTTTTGCACACACATTCCAAAATAATTTGCCAATAGCAGCTTTGTTCCAAGTCGCAACATCAAGCATGTTAAGTCCACCTGCAGCTTTTGGGTAGCAAACCTTTTCCCAAACAAGCAAAGCTTTTTTTGAGAGTTCAACAGTTTCTGACCAAAGAAAATTCATGCATGTGGCTTCAATGAGTTTGATAATCTGCTTTGGCAACACAAAAACTTGCGCCCAGAAAACTTGTATGGAATATAGAATAGACTTGATCAGTTGGGCTCTCCCTGCATAGGAGAGAAATATAGTAGTCCAAGCCTTAACTCGGCTTAGCATTTTATCCAGTAAAGGTTGCCATTGCACTATTGAGACCCTTTTGGCACTCAAAGGGACTCCTAGATATCTTATAGGCAGTACACCCTTGGTAGAGCCCAGTATATCCACAATCTCCTGCTGAACAGTATTTGAAATTCCATTGTGAGTATTAAGTATTAACATTTCATATAGTAATGGAAAAGAACTAGTACCAGCTACTTGAACTAGGAACCAGGTTCCTGTAACAGTAATTAAGACAGTAAAGTAACATAGGAATTATCGTGGAAAACATCGTTGCTTAAGGGGGTAAAAATCACGACCTTCAGCGTATAGGATTTCCAATCAAACTTCACCAACTTCAATGAGTTTCATATTACAACTCTATGATCTAAGGAATTAACTCTAGTACCTCAACTCTACAGTTAACTCTAACTGTTCTAAAACTTCTCCAAGAAGATAAACTCTCTTCTTGTTGCAAACCTTACAAACTCACACACACTGCTACACTAAGAATAGTTACAACTCGATAATACTCCTATTACAAACTCAACTATGAATCAAGAACCACCTACTCTGATTGTTCTTGAATCTTCAGTTCTTGCTTGCTCAATTGTCCTGCCTCTCTATTGCCTTTCTGTGAGAAATCTACTTCTGCGTGTGCAATAGGTGATTACTTCTAACCTAGACGTTTTCCTTATATAGTGAAGATCATGAGGACTGTTGCTCCGCAACCCTAATTGCATCGTATAAGGTTTTACACCCCTTATATTGAATGCAACTTCCCTAGTTAGAGTCTTTGTGGGGTTCTATTTCCTTTTCCCCTATATTTAGCTGAGATCCCTTCCTTTTATCCATCTGGTAGTTTGACTTTTCATGTTGGTCGTTTGAGTTGCACCACCACAGCTTATATAGGCGAAACTGATTCTCCTATGCATTTGTCTATCATCAAAACAGTCATAATATGCAAACATGATTTATTATCAGTAATATTTTTTCGTTGGCTGTCAACTTACTCTTTTATTCGGGTTTGGGACCGATAACGTGAGCAAGCTAAGCTCACACAAGATTAACTTCTAAGCACTTACAATGTATAAAAGATTTTCACGATCAACTAAAATATTTTGATGAGCTTGAGAAAAGTTCATTATATTACATTTGTTTGCAAGGATACAATTGCCAATTTTATTTAATTTGCTAACAGGTGAGGAAACTATACGGTATGTATGCTGAAAATGCTTCCGAGAGAATGAATCTCTACATCAAAGCCGTCCATTCTCGAAATGAACAAATAGCTATGGAGATCCTATCTAAAGCTAAACCAATTTCTCAAACAGGATCCAAGCTTCTTCAGAGTATCAAACACTTAGAGGTATATATGATTAATTATGTCGTCGTCACAGTATAAAGAATTTTCACACTATCAGTGCAGTTTAACCGATCAAACCATATCATTACTTTTCAGGTTACCATATATATATGAAGCAGCGTGGTATGGATAGTTACATGCATGTTGTAGGTTAATCTAACCTGATTATGTAAAAATTCTTGGGACAGACGGCCAAAAAATAATTGCGAAAATAAGCATTTTAAAAAGTATTACGTACGTCATACCTGCTCAGGAAAAAATATTTACAAAATGCTTAGCAGGTATGTACGTTTTGAGGTATACGATTCACATGTTATATACCAACAATGTGATTCAACTATTGTGGTTGGTGTATACCATTAAGGTATACAACGTGTGAATTGTATATTCTCAAGGTATACAACGTACATAACTGTTGCAATATAATTTTTGAACGGGCGAATTCTGTGAATTAGTAAAGTCGGGGTATATGTTTTATTCCATTCGAATAATCGTGAAAAGAAAACCTAAATTCTTTATATTGTCTGCACAAACTATAACCTCATTCAAAAAACAATATCATTTACCAAAGTATCCACTTGTACTTGGAACAGGGAAGTTTACAGTGGGAGAAACCTTGGCTGAGATTCTTAATTTCCTGCTTCACTGATCCTGGAAATGGTTTCCATAACATAGAAAGTCCAATGAAAGGAATGGAAATTGCCTTAACTTCTTGTCCTTGTTTCCAAACTACAATGATAGATGAAGAGCTCATACGTGTCTCACATCGCGTGCTACAGCTGCTCGGTCTAAAACTGAAGCAAGCTCGTCGTCTTTTTCCATCCCCTTCAATGATAGCTTTAGAAAAAGAAGGGGAATTCAAGAATGACTTCTTCAGTTTATCCCCTGAGTCAATTTCCCCGATGAACCTTGATCAACCAGCAATTTTTTTCTTGTCTTGTGTCAAAATGTGCATAAATGATTTAACCATGAGAAAACCTATAACTAAAGGGTCAAAAGATTCACAGGGAAGTGACAGAGCTAGCTCCGAACGAGTCTGCATCAATTGGACTAACCTAATTGACCGCGAAAGCCTAGTATTCGCGTGCAAGTGTTCAATTTCGTTAGGTCTGGCTGTACTACTTGGTCTGCTATTTAACAAAGGAAATGGATTTTGGTCAGGGCTTACAATAGCCGTCGGCTTTGAAACAGGAAAACTAGCAATTTTTACGGTTGCAAATGCTCGAGCACAAGGAACAGCTCTAGGATCAGTCTATGGGGTACTAGGCTGCACTGTTTTTCAAAATTTCGCGAAAATAAGGTTCATAACTCTGATCCCTTGGATAATTTTTACCTCAATTTTAAGGCACAGTAAAATGTACTCTACAGCAGGAGGAGATGCAGCAGTCATTGGAGCATTACTGATATTGGGCAGAAAACATTATGGTCCCCCGAGTGAATTTGCTATTGCTAGACTCACCGAGGCCTTAATTGGATTGTCATGCTTCATCATCATAGAGCTTGTTCTGCAACCTACACGAGCAGCAACTCTCGCGAAAAATCATCTTTATCTGTGCTTGGGAACACTTAAAAATTGCACTAAACAAATTGACCTGGATTCAGGACGGAACAACTTTATAGAGAAGCAAATGCAATTGAATTCTCATGTGGAAGAGTTGCAAAAGTACATAAAAGATGCAGAGTTGGAACCTGGTTTCTGGTTTACGCCTTGTCCTGTTTCGTGTTACCAAAAGCTCCATCGATCTCTATCAAATGTCGTGCACTTACTGCATTTCATGGCCTACAATATAGAATCCCTCTCACAAGCATTAGATAGTTGTGATGCTGATAGAAACGAGATCTGGGAACACTTAAACCAGGACAGAGAGATTCTCAAGGAAGCGATAAGCTCTTCAATGAATTGTATTCAGAAAACCACTTCTATGCCAGAAGAGCAGAAAATTGTTTATGACCTTGAGGAGGGAAAGACAAAACGCGATTATACAACCATCAGAGAGTACTCCAACCCGACCTTCCAAAGCACGCCTGGTCAATTGTCAATCTCCAGCCCAAAGCTGACCAGTACAACTACATGCCACACCGCGGGTGTCATCTCTTCTACGAGAAATAAGGAAGAGAAAACTGTAAGTGATTTCCTTGAGCACTCAAAGGAGATTACTGATAAGATGATATCCATTGAAGGCAAAGAAGAAGTTATTAGAAAGATGATTCTTTGTTTGTGTTCAATAGGATTTTGCATGAGTTGTTTGAGTAGAGAAGTAAAAGACATAGAGAAGGGTATAAAAGAATTGGTAAACTGGGAAGATCCATTAGGCCACCCAATTCACTGATGAAATTTTGCAATAATATTTTCGCATTATTTGTTTATGGTAAATTAATGATCAAAAACACACCTAAAGTATCATGGTTTTTCGAGTTTCATATCTAAACTATCAGGTGCGCGAGTTTTCTATCTGAACTATCACCAACTATTTATCAAAACACAACAATATCAGTTGTTCCCTTTTCTTTCCTGAAATATCACCATTATTCAGGTAGTGGAATTTTATGATAGTTTAGGTAAAGATATCATTCGATATTTCAGGTAGGAAAAGGAAACGACTGATAGTTGAAGTTGTTTTGATAAATGTTAGTGATAGTTCATGTAGGAAACTCGCACACCTAATAGTTCAGATATGAAACTCAAAAAAACAGGATACTTTAGGTATGATTTTGATACTTCACTCTTGTTTATTTTGATAACCGAGAAACCCTCGAAGCTAGTGACAGTTCAGAACTTGATGGATAATGAGTCCGCATCTACCCTTCTCCACACAGTATTCCCACATTATTAGGACTTAAAATTGGTAGTTCAGTTTGTTTTACCTCGACATGATTGAAAAGAGAGTAGAAAATATAAGCTGGACTTAAAAGTTCTTGATATTATTACATCACTTAATTATAGTAAATTTAAACGATTTGGCGTAAACATCCGATATCCACAATTTCTATCATTGAGAGATCTTTTAACTTCTTTCTCGCAATCAACTAGTGAGAAGAAAGCTTTAACTTTTAGCTAGCGATAATACGGGATCATGTAAATATAAATTAATTGTTCAATTCAAATAAAATTGGATCTTTATTTAAATCCACATATTCTGGACTAAAATAATTAATGTGAACTTGTTCCAATACTTTATAAGAGTTCAAGAATCCAAGCCAAATTTTGTATAGCTACTTGATCATAATATGAGGCTACGTAAAGTTGCATTTTCTAACAATGTTATTTTTCATTGAATTATATATTGCATTAGTGAACGTGAATTTTCGTCATATTATCCCTGGGATAATTATTTAGTAAATGATCCTTTTTTTTTATTTCTTTTGTAATATATAGACTTTTTAAATCACGATTTATAATCACGTTTCAACAAATTGAAAACATAGAAAAAGCGTTAGACCATCATCAATCATTTTCAGATGTTAGAAGACAATCTATTATTTTGTATGTAATGGCTTAAAAAGGATATCTGCTAAAATCATCCTTAGTAAATTAAACAAAGAATATTCTCTATAGATAATTACTTATTTGCACCATATGTTTACGCCTAATCATATAAATTTAATGTACTTCGATGATTTAAATAAGGTAAAAATGCATGTTAATTAATCAGTATGTGAAAATACACATGTCATACATTTATTAGCTAGATATAAACCTCCCATACCTATTGAATATTCTATTATTTATCTTAGCCGTTTCTTTTCCTAATTAAGTTTCCAAAAGAAAAAGCTAAAACCAAACCAAACTAGGAATACAACTAAAAACCCATTTAAGGAAAATATAGGAATGGGAATTAACGCGTCATTTGAGTTAAACCTAGTCCAAATTGAACTGGGAATACTACTCATTCCAAAAACAATCTCTATTTATACTTTGTTCCAGAGTAAACCAAAGTTGTATCCTCATTACACTATTTTCTGCTCAAAAACAAAAAACTTTGTTTGTTTATTTCTTGATCGATCAAAGAAAGAATGAGTACTCATCGTTCTTTCCATAATCATTCTTCACCCAATTATTATTATTATGGCAATCATCCACAACAGCAACGAGGCTATAATCCGCATAACGCAAACTATTCATGGTTTGGGGGTAGTGGTTCTTATACAACAGCTGATCATTATGAGTACTTTGCTCCACAATTTTGGGATCAATATCATCAAACTCCTGTTTTTCAACCTCCTCTGCCATATTATGAACAGATTGATGATGTCTATGTCGTTAATGATCCAACGTCTGAGTTGATCCAGACTAGTGGAACGTTAGATAATATCAACTACATGACTAGCCAGGAGAGAAATTCAAACGTTAATTTTGATTCTCTGTATGGCATTGCGTTACATCTTTTGGATGACACGTATGATCATGATCACGAGGAGGAAGAGGACGATGAAGACGTGTTGAAGTATTTGAAAATAAGAACTCATCATGCTCCTGCTAAAGATGGAGTCGAACCAGAAGTAGTAGCACCTGATGTACAATCATCAGAAACCTGTGCGATATGCCAATCTGAATATGAACACGAAGATAATATAGGGACATTGCAGTGTGGACATGAGTATCATACGGATTGCATCAAACAGTGGTTGAAGAAGAAGAAAGATTGTCCGATGTGCAGAGCTTCAATTTTTCCTTCACAACAGTAGAGATTATAGAGAGGCATTTACTCAATGGCGTGCACTTGATGTCAATTTGAGAATTGTTTTTTTTCCTTTTATAAGGGCAAAGCAGGTCCTTGGTATTTGTATTTATTGAAACTCGTGTCATTAAACTTGATATAATATAGACAAATCGTTTTACATTATCTGATTTCTACATACAAATTAGTAAGACTTTTCTTTCATGTTCTTCTTGTCATACAAATTAGACGCTCTAACATACTCATGATCGCAGACATAATATGTATATGATACCCTTCTAGATATTGATACCGGATACACTGAATGAATTAATATCGGATTATACACTGAATGAAATTGGTTTTGGATACACTAGATACATAGTGCACATATATATATACATTAAATACATAGAAGCACTAGAGGGACGAGAGGGGAGAGAGACGAGGGAGAGAGGAGAGAGGCTAGATACATTCGTCAAATATATGTATCTAGAGGCAGACATAGTGTTTCAGACAAAATATGTAACTATTGGTATGTTGAGTAATTAGCACCTATACTAGTGTGCTTTATGAAAGTTGCTCTTTTTTATTCTTTAGTCCCCAACTTCCCCCCAACCCACGTTAACCTTGCGAAAAGAATTTCTTTTCTCATTCTAATTTTTAAACCCAATTTATCTCTTTCATTCCTCCATGGCTCCATTCTTATAATCACTGATTCAAAAACGCTACTCCATCGAGCTTTTCTAACAATAATGTTTTTTAAAAGTTGTGCGCCAAACTTTGTCGCTAATAATTGGCATACTAAAGCTAGTGGTACTCCCATCGCGCTCAAATTCTGGGTCTGCCTCTGACTATCAATTATTTCATTTTAAATCGTAAACTACCAATTTGGATTTTTCAAGAACCCCAACAATAGATATTTCAAAGTTCCACAAATAACTATTCAAACAAGCAGGTAAAATTCATTTTTTAGCTCAAACAAATAGTCATATATTCGAAACACACATTACATCAATAACGACTTTTGCTACTGCAATTCCTACGTCAAATTTAGGGGTGTACACAAATCGTATTAACTCGAATACTCGAATCGATTCGAAGCAATTTGGATAATACGATTTGGATTATACAGTTTGAATTGATTTACGAATTTGATTTTAGAATATTACGAATTTTCGAATTGGGTATGGTTGGGTGTGTTTACAATTCGAATCGATTCGAAAAATCAAAATTTATAAATGGCAAGTAAATAATAGTACATTTGAGTTTTGAATTTTCAGTTTTGAACCATTGTGGTTGAATTTAAATACCACTTTAAACTTGCAGTGCAATGTTATTTTTAATTATTTAAGGTCTAACTTTAAGATTTTATTACTTTTTATTATGTTTGCTCTAAAATTAAAATGAAAATAGTTGCTTGTTGAAATTTCAAAATCGAACAAATCGATTCATAAAATTGGCCGAAACGGACAAATTCATTGTAAGTCTTTTGGCGTCTTCCTTATGTGTGATGCATGTGCCCGAATCGAAATAATAAAAAATGAATCGAATTGGACCTAGAATAGATTGAGTTAGGATGAGGATTTTAATGAATCGAAATTTGAAATTTCAATTCGATGATGGCTGAAATCGAATCGAATCGATTCGTGCACAGACCTAGCCAAATCATATAAATTTATTATAGTTAAGTGATTTAAATGAGGTACGAACGCATATGCTAATTAATCCGCAAGTGAAAGAACACCTGTAATGCATTTATTGGCTAGATATATACATAGTAAGTTTTTACCAATAGAATATTCTATTGCTTCTCTTCCCAATAATTAAGTTTCAAAAAGCAAGAAGATTTGAGCCCAAACCAAATCAAACTACGAATCCAACTAAAAACCCATTTAGGAAAATATAGGAATGGAAAATTAACGCGTCATTTGAGTTAAACCGAATCCAAAGTAAATTGGGAACACTAATGATACCAAAAATTAATCTGTATTTATACTTTGTTGCAGAGTAAACTAAAGTTGTGTCTTCATTACATTATTTTCTGCTCAATCTCAAACAACTTTGTTCGTTTATTTCTCATCGATCAAAGAAACAATGAGTACTACTCATCGTTCTTTCCATAATCATTCTTCACCCAATTATCAATATGTCAATCATCAACAACAACAACGAGGCTATAATTCGCATAACGCTCCAACACGCCCCAATTATCATCTTGGCAATCATCAACAACAGCTAAGAGGCTATAACGTTCCAAGGCGCCCCAATTATCCGTCTTCTACACCACATCACAACGTTCGTAATAATCCACAAGGGAATTATTGGTCACTTGTTGTACGTAACTACTTTGCTCGACAATTTTGGGATCAATATCAAACCCCTGTTTTTCAACATCCATACTATCCTATGCAATATTATGAACAGATTGATGATGTCTATGTTGCTACTGATCCGACTGAGTTGATCGAGACTAGTCAAAATTACGTCAACTTCATGACTAGTCAGCTGTTTGTTCAGGAGGGAAATTCGAGGTTTGATTTTCGCGCTATGTATGACGACGTATCTTATCATGATCATGAGGAGAAGGAGGAGGAGGACGATGATGTGTTGAAGTATTTGAAAATAAGAAGTCATCATGCTCCTGCTAAAGATGGAGTTGATCCCGAAGTAGTAGCAGCTGATGTAGATTCAGAAACCTGTCCTATATGCCAATCTGAATATGAACACGAAGAGAATATAGGAGCGCTGCAGTGTGGACATGAGTATCATACGGATTGCATCAAAGAGTGGCTGTTGAAGAAGAAAGATTGTCCCATGTGCAGAGCTTCAGTTTTGCCTTCAGCAGAGTAGAGATTACAGAGAGGCATTTACTCAATGGCGCGCGCTTGATGTGACCGAAGATTATTTTATACTGATGTTAGTCAATTTGAGATTTTATTTTTTTTTGTAAGGGCGAAACAGGTCCTAGGTATAATACATACAAATTAGTAAGAAAGTTTTCCCTGTTGTTCTGAAACATTGTTAGATAAGCAACAAATTACATAAATGAATATCGTCGAGATTTAGCTCATGTAGACTCTCTAAAATACACGTCATAGACATAATCTGTATGGTACCATTCTATATCGCATCACTGTAGTAATTTCATTGAGCCACAAACAATTGCAAACATAACGTATAAAATTGAAGTTCAATTCACGGATGGATGACATAATTGATATCCTATTAGCTACTGTCACAAAAGTTCCTCCAAAAATTTGATATATGAACAAAAGTCACTGAGTTCCCGAGAACCCGCACCTAAAGTTTTTCCTGATCCGCCCCTGGAAAGGGATCAAGTCCTTTATGAATAAAAGTTGTCGTAGAGCTTGTACTGCAACCTACACGAGCTGCAACTCTCGCAAAAAATCATCTTTATCTGTGCTTGGGAAGTACTCCCTTCGTCTCAAATTATAGAGAAGCAAAGGCAATTGAATTCTCAAGTAGAAGAGTTGCCAAAGTACATAGTAGATGCAGAGATGGAACCTGGTTCCTGGTTTACGCCTTTTCCTGTTTCTTGCTACCAAAAGCTCCATCGATCTCTATCAAACGTCGTGCACCCACTGCATCTCATGGGCTACAGTATAGAATCCCTCACACAAGCATTAGATAGTTTTGATGCTGATTGAAAGGAGATTCAAGAATACTTAAACCAGGACAGACAGATTCTCAAGGAAGCAATAAGCTCTTCACTGATCTGTACTATCAAGAAAACCATTTATATCGGACTGCAATAATATTCCCAAATTATTTGTTTATTTGATAAGGCAAAATGGCTATAATGACGTCTAAACTATGACCGAATTTGCACTAACACACTCATATTTTACGGGGGACCTTGTAGCTCCTGGATATTTTTTTTAAAGCATTTTTTGGCATCTATCTGACGTGACCCAAGCCAAAACTCGATTATATGGAAGAATATAGTGATTCACAAGATTAAATTCCAAGAGATTCAACTGATTTCTTCGTGGAAAATTGAAGTGTGAAGGAGAGGGTTTTCATTTTTTCTTTTGTTCCAAGAGTATAAATGAGTGATAACGATCAAACTCCTTCTTCTTTTTTGCCTTTTGATGCGCCCGTGTGTACAAACGAAATAACAAAGCTTTGGTTTAATTTGTTATTTAGCTTACCTGATAAATATCAAAGAAATGATTTTAAATTCAGGAGGACCCTTGTAAAGTATAAGTGCAAATCCGACCATGGTATAGGCATCATTTTAGCCATATTAATTCCCTTTTGATAACCAAGAAACCCTCGAGGCTAGCGACGGCTCAAAACTCAACGGATAATGAGTCCGCCCTCTACCCCTCTCCGTATTCCCACATGAAAAAGGCTTAAATATGCCTCGAACTTTGAAAAAAGGCTCATCTATGTCATCCGTTAAAAGTTGGGTTCATCTATGTCATTCCGTTACAAAAAGAGTTCATTCGTGCCATTATTTTTCAACGAACCGATTTTGTGGTTTTGCAAAACCATTTATTCCATGTGACCTCTTATTAAAGGTCCACGTCGTCAAAATTAAATCAACCAATATTAATTAATTCGAAATAAATCCCCGACCCATTTACACCAACCCGACCTACCCAACCCATTTCCCTTTTATTCCCCCAAGTAAAAAACCCTTAGATCGATCAATCAGTTAGCCAAAAAGACCCAAAAAGACCCTAAGTTTTTAGTACTAGTAAGTAGCAATTTTCTCAACCAAATCACATCAGATATAAAAAAGAAAATCTTCGAGTCCACGACTTATATTTTCTACTCTTTTCAATCATGTCGAGCTAAATCAAACTGAACTACCAATTTTGATTTATTCGCTCCAATAATGTTTTAATCAATTAAAGGATATTCTTTATAAATATTTATTCACACCGATGTTTACGCCAAATCATATTAAATTCTATAAAATCTGATGTACTTAAATGATTTAAGAATGCATTTTAATTAATTAGTGTGTTAAAAGCCTATGTGCAAATACATATCATATATTTATTGATTAGCTATAAAAATCAAGTATAAGTAAATTTTTACGGGAAAATTAAACAAAATGGCCTCTCGGCCATAATGTTTACCAAAAAAATGTCATTTCTTCTTCCGTGTTTTTCTTCGTCGGGTCTTCTTCTTCCTTCGGCGTCAGCTTCTTCTTCTTCTTCTTTTTCTTCTTTATCGTCACTTCTGCTTCTTGCTTCTTCTTCGTCACCTCTGCTTCTTCTTCCTTCTTGCTTTTTGGTATTTTAGAAAAATCGACGTACCGCAAGCGTGAACCGTTTTGAGCGAATTATATACCAAAAGACTCGAAACATCGAGAGGAGCTCATATCTAAAATTTGGGATGATTTAGAGGAGATTTTGAGTTGGTCGAAAGGCATGGATGCTATCGTCATCAATGGAGATTTTGTTATTTATAGCTCTTCTTTTGATTTGTTTTCAAACTCTATTTTGGAGTAAGAGTCACTTTTGGTATTTTTAAGCCTTTTGTTTTGTATGGAAAAAAAAAAATTAATTTAAAAAAAAAAAAGTTGATCGGGATTGAAAGAAGTTGTTTGGAGAGGTTGGATTGATGGTTGAAAGCTATTATGCTTCCATTTAGAGACTTAATGACTGGGAAAAAAAGATCGATACACTTGTATACACTATTTATATAATATCGATACACGTTTATACACCATTTATATACTATCGATACACGTTTGTGCACTATATATACAATATCGATACACGTTTATACATCATTTATATAATTTTGATACATTACATAACTTTTATACAATATGGATATACGTTTATACACTATTTATACAATTTTGATACATTACATAACTATTATACACTATCGATACATTACATATACATGCGACTATTTTTTTTGTAATTTTTTTTTGTGGCTAGTTCATTTTTGGGCTATTTTGATAAAAAAAACTTGGCTATATTTATTGTAAACTAATTATATTGTACATATTTGAAATTATTCCAATTTTTACCTATAGAATATTCTATTCCAAACCAAACTAGGAATCCAACTAAAAACCCATTAAGGAAAATATAGGAATGGAAATTAAGGCGTCATTTGAGCTAAACCTAATCCAAATTAAACTGGGAATACTACTCATTCCAAAAATACTCTCTATTTATACTTTGTTGCAGCCCAAATATCCTCATTGCATTATTTTCTGCTCAAACTCAAACAACTTTGTTCGATTATTTCTTGACAATAAAGTAACAATGAGTACTCGTCGTTCTTTCCACAATCATTCTTCACCCAATTATCAGTATGTCAATCATCAACAACGAGGCTATAATCCGCGTAACATGCCAAGGCGCCCCAATTATCAGCCTTCGAGACAACATCACAACGTTCATAATAATCCACACGTGAATTATTCGTGGTTTGGGGGTAGTGGATCTTATACAGCAACTGAGAACTTAGTGGATATAGTAAACAATCATAGTCCATATTATGAACAGATTGATGATGACTATGTTGCTACTGATCTGACTCAGTTGATTAATCAGGAGAGATATCCAAGGTTTAATCTTGGCTCTCCAGTATATTCTGTGCCATTTTATCGTTTGGATGACACGTATGATCATGATCATGAGGAGAAAGAGGACGATGATGATGACGATGTGTTGAAGTATTTGAAAATAAGAACTCATCATGCTCCTGCTAAAGATGGAGTTGATCCCAAAGTAGAATCAGAAATCTGTGCTATATGCCTAACTGAATTTAAAGAGAATATAGGGACGTTGCAGTGCGGACACGAGTATCATACAGATTGCATCAAACAGTGGTTGTTGAAGAAGAAAGATTGTCCGATGTGCAGAGCTTCAGTTTTGCCTTTATAAAAACAGAGACTATAGAGAGGCATTTACTCAATGGCGCATGCACGATGTCGATCGATTTAAATTGTGAATGACTTACATTACTTGATAGTACATACAAATTAGTAGTAAGATATTTTTCCCCGTTGTTTAGAAACATTGTAAGATAAGTAACAAATTACATAAATGAATATCGTCGAGATTTAGCTTATGTAGACTTCTCTAACATACACATCATAGACATAATCTGTATTGTACCATTCTATCTCATCACTATAGTAATTTCATTGAGCCACAAACAATTGCAAACATAATGAATAGAAGTAGAAAGAGCCACCTTTTTATTTGTTTTCCCCCTTAAAGAAAAGACTTCTGAAGTTTAAGTATTCAGAAAACAGAAGTAGAGCCAAAAATTAATTTTGAACATCCTCAAAATGAACCAAAACACAACAACCAAAGAAGGAAAGCTCCAACAGCTAAATCATTGATGTAAAAGGAGACCTGCGTGTATTATGTAGGGCACTCCTTTGAAGCAGTATGTAATTTGAAACAAAACTTCGAGAGCATCTTTCATAGGATGAAAGCGAGTTAGTATGCTAATTCCTCATCTGCAAATCAGCCCTTAGCCATAACTGAAATACAGGTTCTCAAGGACTAACCAAGGTTAATTAAAACAAATCGGCACTAGTAGTATCTTTTAAGGATTAAAAAGGACCAGCTTCTGAATCGACAAAATTGGTGTCATATATCTCATATTCATAATCTGCATCAAGGTCCTCCATTGTTCTGCCGAATACAAACTGCTTTGTTCCCATAGTTGTGAAAGGCCAAAAGCTCAGGCAGTTTTTATCTCCCTGGCAATCTTTCTTTGGGCCTTGGCACTAATTCCAGTCTATACATGACCGAAAAGAAAGAGTACGAAAAATTTACATATTCAATCGTCAAAATTAGTCAATGGATTTGATTACGAACCTTGCTCCTCTTGTTGAGAATTCCAGCCTCCGTGATGAAGTTAGCTAGGAACCTCACATTCTGTATCGCAAATTTGTTCAACGTATAAATCAGATAAGTCCATTAAGAGTCAGAAGGTTCACAATGGGCCATAATTACAAGGCAATACTTGGGAAGAAGACACCACTTAAATGTTTATAAGCAACATCGGTACTTGGAACATGATATTCAGCAACAATAAACTAACCAGCGTAGAGACTTGACTCTAAGAATATCAAATATGCAATATGCGTGCTTGAGGGTGTTTCCACATGCAGACATTTGGGTGCATATATGGATACATTTTAAGGTCATACATGGTCAAAGTGATGCAGAACCAAGAATACAAACCCTGAAATCAGCTTTGCGCAAAACTTCCTATGTCGTAGTTTCGAATTCATCCCTTCTTTTGGGCTTGCGAACTCCTGATTTTTTAAGATCAAGATCCTGCATCATAATAATGAAAAGCTTAGAGGTGGACATGACAGCACCATAGAGAATACAGAGCAAGAGGACAGGTTGAGCTATGGCGACAAATTAATGCCATCCATAATTTTGCTCTTGCCACAGAAAACAAAGCATGAAAACGAGGTGTACTAGGAAATAAGCACTTAAGAGTATATAATTCTTCTTAATCTGTTATAGTATTGAAGTCTCCTCCTACTATCCAAGGTATGTGGACTGAGTCTGCTATCTCTTCCAATGTCTCCCATAGTGACACTCTTTCAACCTGAGTACATTTAGCATAAGTTAGGGTGACGACCACTTCCAAGCCTAGATCCTGGTTCTGCAACTTTAAAGTCAACTGTTGTTCATCATCTCTAATCACACTATACTCTATGTCTTCATCCAAAAAGGCCCATATTTTATTGTTAATATTAGCAATTGCATACTTCATTCCCAATCTTCTCCTGTATTGCTCTATGTTATTTCTATCTTGAAATGGTTCTAGTAGTCCCACAAAGTAAAACTGGTGTCTCTTCTGAAGAGTGATTAATCTTGTGAATGCTTCCTTTGTATTCACTGACCTTATGTTCCATATGAGAGCATTCATAATGATCTGTTAGGTTTGATAGCAGTACTTCTTGTTTGCCTTGGTAGTGCTTGGGGATTCTCCCTTATGCCTTTCTTCTTCTGCTTGTCATGATTTGCTTTCAACCTGTCAATCTGTTTAGGAGAGAGGTCTCCTTCCTTGGCCATTTTGTTGATGTTTCCCTCAAGATCCTCTACAGCTTCACTTCTTCCCTCTGACTGAAAAGCTCTTTAGAGCGTAAAAGTTTTAGAATAATTGGAAGTAAAGTAAAATATATGCACTTTAGTTTTGCGCTACTAAAAAGATAAATTTGAAATGAGAATGGACAATTTTAGGGGGAGAATTGATTTTTTAGGTCACTTATAAAAAAAAAAATTGTTTTATGATCTTTTTACGAAAGATCTTCAATTTACACATAAGAGATTCGAAAAGACTATTTTCTTTTATTTATTTTGTAAATGGCCAAGAAATCTTAATTCCTCGACTCTCTATATGGTGCCTAATTGCAGTTCATTTATTGCTCAGTATTATGGTAGAATGGCACGATAGATGAAGGAGCACATCAATAAAATTGAAATAGGATAGTAGAAGTGGAAATATACTACAAGAATGCTAAGCAATAATAAAATATCTCACAAAGTGAAAACTTATTTTATAGAATTGTTGTGAGACTACCAAATGTTATAAGAAATTGAATATTGAGGCTTAAACCCAACATATTCACAAAATGAAGGCGTGATCATACAAGAGTAGACAAGATTAAAAATAATCGCGTTAGATAAAAACTGCAAAAAGTACACACGATAAAAATCGAGAGAAGGTGGCTGCTTGAGTTTATTTGAATACATTTTACATAGACCTTTAAATGCACCCTTGACTACAAGGGCGGAGCCAGCTTGGGGTTAGGAGGTTCATTCGAATCCCTTCAGCAAAAATTACACTATTATACATGATTAAAATTATTATTTATGTATATGTAATAGATGTTGAACCCCCTTCGGCTAGTTCTTTTGTTTACTTCTTCATATTTTCAACCTCCTTAGTGAGAATCTTGGCTCCGCTCTCCTTGAATAGATGCAATATTGTAGTGATTAGAACAGGATACACCTAAATTCACACTATTATAAGAAGTTGTCTCAAAGCAAACAATATTTAGAATTGACATTGAGTTGGGTAAGAATATAACATAATGGAAGAAAAAAATGAAGATAGACAATACTAACTAGTTGAAACTCCACCTTTTCCATTAAATTCAAATCAAGCTTGATAAGGTAAGCGTGCAAGTTAGACAACCCTTAAATAACCTGATTTTTAATTATAGAATGAAAACATGATCACGATCATACCCAATGTAGTCTTACAAGTAGGATCTGAACTGAATGAAATGGGTCAAAATAGAGTAGAATATATCGAAAATTCATGTTACGACGTCGTTTCGTGAGAATGAGAGAGCAAATGAGCTAGAAAAAAGGCCAAAAAGTGAGAATGAGAGAGCAAATGAGCTAGAAAAAAGGCCAAAAAGATATAGTGTGGCTGCTGGGATTCGAGCCCAGGTCTCCACGGCCACAACGTGGAATTCTCACCACTAAACTACAGCCACAAGATATTAACATTATTGTAATACTTACATTAGTACTATGTTTATATGTTTTACTAAAATAAGAAAAGAATTTGGTTAGGAATACAAATGTATTTCATATCATTATACATCATACTATATATTCCATACATGTTCGTTTGGTTTTTTCATACCAGCAATAATTTCTTAAGAAGTTAGAAAATATACCAAGTAATTCATTTCTAGCTTATTCTTTTTATTAAGTTTTATTATTTATTAATAAGATTGATGATATTTGAATCTAATTCTTATTTTCACAGGAAAAAACATATTCTTTTTTCTTTATTAGTTCCCAAATTTCAACAAGACCCTTTACGTTATTATATTCAGAGACGGAGCCAGAATTTTTAATTTGTAATTCTAGATCATAATTTCATTTTTTGCTTACGGAGTTTTTAATAGATTTTTTGTATATATATTAAATATTTTTTTTAACACAAATACAAAGTTGAACTAAAGTTATTGAATTATACCGCCTCGTAATTTACATTGTGGCTCCCCAGTAACATTATTTTATAACATTGCTTAATTTTGTAGTATAGGTTAAGAAGCATGTTATAGAAAATAATTTTCAAGAAATTTGAACTCATTACAAAAGGGAGACATGACTATGTAATGACCAAATTTACAAAGAGTAGCAAAAACAAAATGCGGATCAAAATTTGGCTCTTCTTTTTCAGCTTTTGGTTTGTTGAAATTGTATGACAAATTTTTCTTATATCAACAATTTGGATGATAAATCTAGGGAAAGAATAAAATTTGTGTATGAAATCTTGGGAGTAAAATGTTAATATGATTAACTATTTGGTGCTTAATTTACAACAACAAATACAAGAGTAAAAACTATGGTATTTGGTGCTTAATTTACAATAGTTAAACTTGCAAAATCCCGATAAGACCTTTACGAGTTTTTTGGTTCATGCGATAAGGTGAGATATCTGATGATTAAATTTAGGATTAAATTTATACGTTCAACCAAACAAAGTATAAATTTATTCTCAAACTTTTCCAACCAACTTGATATTATTTTATCTCACCTCTCAAATGACATAAATTAGTCCAAGGATCATAATCTCAGAATTATAATTCCAGGATAACTTAATCCGCGAGCCAAAAGATCCCTCGATAACACACAATCCTATTGTATTCACGAAATTACTTTCGTTTCAAAAAAGAAAAATATGACATGCTGATACTATTATGTTGAAGAAAATAAGGAAACAAAAGGTGTCGTGGTGTAGTTGGTTATCACGTCAGTCTAACACACTGAAGGTCTCCGGTTCGAGTCCGGGCGACGCCAATTGTTTATTTTTTTCCTCCCTTTTCAAGTACCTGGGTGAGTTCCTAGTTGATTTCGTGAAATATACAAATAAAAAAATTATGGTAATCTAGTTTATGTTATTATCTGTTGTCTTGTTACTATCTCTTGTTGTTTCGTTCCCACCTATTGTTTCTTGTTCTTATATTATGTCCTTTTCTAGATTCCTCTTAGGCAGTGATACTGCGTACATTCCACCCTCCCCAGATATCACTTTGTCAAAATATACTAGGTATGTTGTTGTTCTTGTTGTATACAAATTTTTTTCATGTTTTTGCTTTATACATTCACCATCTGAAATCTACTGGTTAACTTAGCCAAATTCAAGTTGTGTATCCCTAACAAGTAACAAGAGAAATGACATCAGGTATAGTGATGGAGCCAGAAATTTTAAGAAATTAGAACTTGTACCTCAAGTAATTTTTGAGATACATGTCACTAGCATGGGATTCAAAAGCTAATATATATACAAAAAGAATTATTTTTGCCATCTGCAATTTATGGGATTCATTAAGTTTGCTGCACTTGAGCCAAAGGTCCTTCGAAAACAGTCTACACGAGGTAGGGGTAAGATCTGTGTACACTCTACCCTCCCCGGAGGGATTTCACTTGGTATATTGTTGGTACAAAGAACAAAAGAAAAGGTCAACCAGAGGATATGTATTTGCATATATAAATATATCATTACATGCTATGGATAGCGACATAACAAGCTAACTCCACCAGAACTTGATCAAAAAGTTCACGAGCAAATGAATATATTATGCATCTGCTGTATACAACACAAATAAATGGTACATGGCAGGAAAATAGTAAATACAACTATGATCATTACAAATCAAATGAAAGCTAAAAGTTGTAACCTTAAAAAATAATGGTCCTCAGAACAATTTGTTCTATTTACTTCACTCCTTTTTTCTTTTACACGAGAGGTAATTAACCAATCCTGTTTGTAATGCTACATACATGTTGTAGTTTCAGAGACGAATCCTTCCGAAAAGTAATTTGGATGTCGATTTTGGAAGGAAAAAGAATTACCAGAAGTTGTGGCATCTGCTACTCTTAGAGGAAACCTCCATCAGTCCATTTGGACTCTGATTTTCCACCATGCGCAACATGTTTATTATTTGATGCACTTTGGAAGTTATCAAATCCATCATCCTTACCATCATCCCAACCAGCCCAGCCATCATCGTCATTACTGGATGTGGCTGCTCTGGTAGAATTTTCTTTCCTATTATCTTTACTATCCCAATCATCCCAGGACGCTGAGCTGACGGAATTGGATTGCCTACCAGATGATTGTACTCCTCCAGAAGAATTCCATCCTTTAGATGCCTGACTGGATTCCTTATTATAGCCGTTTCCTTCATTTTCACTTCGTTGCCAGCTATCGTCCCTCGAGTTTGGACCCTCAGCAAATTCCTCAACCTTCTGCGAAGCTAAAGCTAAGACCCCCTTCATGATACCCCAGCCCTTCTGTCCGATCTCAGTTGTTTTTGTTGCGACAACATTGACTGTTTCATTCATCTTGTAATCATAACCACCCTCTGACACCTGTAAGAGTCGGATTACACAAGCACCTTACTGAACATTCATAAATCCCTGCCTCTTTGTCCAAAAACTAGAAACAGTAGAGTTGAGAATACAGGCTATATAACCAAAAACTTAAATTAAGACTGGAAAAATACACAAACACCAGTACTTTGAAAGAGAGAGGGGGGGGGGGGCCTCCTGCTCGATTAAAATATACACAATCAGTAAATTGGATATTATGCATTTGATAGAAATTGTCATCCATATGAGCATTGAATAATCACTATGGACTCTTTAGTGATTGGAGAAGGATCAAATACAAACTAACCTGGAAGCTGGAATTTTAGCAGACGACAACTCCAACTCAGAACATAAAATAATAGAAAATATACATTGCAACCTTTCTTCTTGGAAAATAATAGAAAATATAAATTGCAACTTTTCTTCCTATGACGCCAAGTTCCGTTAACTCTTAAGTCACAAATTTCGGTTTCAATTAATACAATTCAACTGTGCTGTCTTCTTTCTCATTGCAAGATAAAGGGCAAAAGACTGATTATATAGATGCTCACTTTCATATAGAGTAACTTCCAAGACGAGAAGTTATACCATTAAGGGTTATAACTAGAGAGGTGGAGAAAGCCTGGAAATATTGGTTATGATACAGTGCAACAAAAGGTTGCTTCTTTTCCATGCTTTCCCCTAAGGTCCGTTATAGTGAAAGAATATCTCGAATCTGAACTTCCCTAGTGGCAGCCCCTTGGGAGGATCCACTTAGCTAACTAAACTAATATTTACTAGGCTAAGCATTTCCAAAACTCTCTCTCATTTTATTCAAGATATTCAAACTATAAGATATGCATAGATTGTTAAGGTTTATTAGAACGAATAGGTCCATTTCTAATTAAAGATACCAAGACATCTTACAAATTTGTATGGTCTTAGGGTGTCTAAGAGGTTAAAACTAAAAAAAAAAGTTTGAGAAGATATCAAATAGCTATTAACCCAAAATTTCTCAGGCTTAGTACATGTAAGGTTTACACTCTTAACACATTTTAAAGTGTTCTCTATGAAGCCTAAAAGTCAGTACAGCTCACAAATCCAATGTAAAACAGCATGAGCATGTTTTACTCGATCTATCTTATCTACTTCTAATTGTTATCTGAATTCCGTCTGATCTCATGGAAACTAGACTAATAAGCTAAAAGTTTTATGAAGAGCATCAACCAGTTCTCCCATTTACCAAACCAAATTTTGAATTGGATCGGAGCATTATGTGGTCCGGCCTTGTGCAGGTCTACAAAGATATCAGGATTTGATTCTATTGTATAAGATCCCACATAAAATAGATATATAAGGCTATCTATATACTATATACGGAAGTGAAATAGCTGTTGCAATCATATACCATACTGGAACACAGGACTTCAGTCTTAGTGGGAACATGTCTTAATTTTTAGTTGAAGAGAATTTTGCATGCAACATCATTCAAGACTTAACTGATTATCCAATCTCAACACACTTGATCAAAAAAATGTATCTAATCTCATCTTTCAAATCTCTGATACTATAGAAAGAAAAGGGCAGCCTGATCCACAAAGCATCCCACGTTCACGCAATATGCATGTCAAGCATAAGTTTGATACATCACAAGACTTAGGTTGGTAGACTCACAAAATAGACAAATTATTAAATACAAGTTCAAGTTACAAAACAATGGTCGAACAAAGAATATTCCAAAATTACATTTGAACCATGTAGAAGTCCCAGCCCCTGATGATAATGCAAATGTGGTTGTAAATACAACAACAACAACAACATACCCAGTGTATTCCCACAGCGTGGGGTCTGGGGAGGGTAGAGTGTACGCAGTCCATACCACTACCTCAGAGGTGAGGTAGAGAGGCTGTTTCCGATAGACCCCCGGCTCAAGACAAAGCAGTCTAAAAATAGGCTAAAAAGGACGTAACAATGATACAGGATAAAAATACAAGATAAAACTACAAGAGACGATAGGGAGTAATATGTAGTAACAAACAACAGACAAAAACAGAGCACTGCCACAAGATACTACCACGAGGAATCCAAGAACAAGAGACTATAAGCGTAACACTACGATTACTAGTCGGGACAATAAGGAAAGAGACTCCTACCTACTAGCCTACACACACTTCTACCTACTACTCTTCTACCCTAATCCGCGTCCTCCACACCTTCCTATCTAGGGTCATGTCCTCGGTAAGCTGCAACTACGCCATGTCCTGTCGAATCACCTCTCCCCAATACTTTTTCGGTCTACCTCGTCCTCTCCTGTAACCACCTCGTCCTCTCCTGTAACCATCCATAGCCAACCTCTCGCACTTCCGCACTGGAGCATCCGTGCCTCTCCTCCTCACATGTCCGAACCATCTCAACCTCGCTTCCCGCATCTTATCTTCCACCGACGCCACACCCACCTTATCTCGGATATCCTCATTCCTAATCCTATCTCTCCTAGTAAACCCGCACCTCCATCGCAACATCCTCATCTCCGCCACCTTCATCTTTTGAATATGGGCGTTCTTTACTGGCCAACACTCAACTCCATACAACAAAGCTGGTCGGACCACCACTCTGTAGAATTTGCCTTTAAGTTTAGTAGGCACCTTCTTATCGCACAAGACTCCCGATGCGAGCCTCCATTTCATCCACCCAACACCAATACGATGGGTGACATCCTCATCAATCTCTCCATTTCCTTGGATAATAGACCCAAGATACTTGAAACTCCCTTTCTTTTGGATGACCTGTGTATCCAGCTTCACTTCTACGTCGTCATCCTGAGTCGCCTCACTGAACTTGCACTCCATATATTCAGTCTTGGTCCTGCTCAACCTAAACCCCTTCGACTCGAGAGTCTGTCTCCAAACCTCCAACTTAGCATTAACTCCTCCGCGAGTCTCGTCCACCAAAACTACATCATCCGCAAATAACATGCACCATGGCACCTCACCTTGTATTTGTCGCGTCAATACATCCATTACCAAGGCAAATAGAAACGGGCTAAGGGTCGATCCCTGGTGCAACCCCATTAACACGGGAAAGTGCTCTGAATCTCCTCCCACAGTTCTAACGCGAGTCTTGGCCCCCTCATACATGTCCTTAATTGATCTGGTGTACGCCACGGGTACACCTCGAGCCTCCAAGCACCTCCAAAGGACCTCCCTAGGGACTTTATCATACGTCTTTTCTAGATCAATGAACACCATGTGCAGGTCCTTCTTCCTTTCCCTGTACTGCTCCACCAGTCTTTTAAGGAGATGAATAGCTTCTGTAGTCGAGCGTCCTGGCATAAAGCCGAACTTGTTCTCTGAAATAGGCACGATCTGTCTCAACCTCAACTCCACCACCCTCTCCCAGACCTTCATAGTGTGGCTTAGCAATTTGATACCCCTATAGTTGTTGCAACTCTGAATATCACCCTTGTTCTTGTACAAAGGAATCATCGTGCTCCATCTCCAAGCTTCAGGCATCTTTTCAGTTCTAAAAATACCATCAAACAACTCGGTTAGCCACTTCACACCTGTCTCACCCGAGCTCTTCCAAAAATCAACGGGAATCTCATCTAGCCCCGTCGCCCTACCCCTTCGCATCTTATGAATCGCAGCCTTAACCTCTTCAACCTTTATACAGCTATAATAATCATAGTCACGACGCCTCTCTGAGTGTGCCAAATCTCCCAGCACAAAGCTTTTGTCCCCCTCTTCATTCAAGAGTCCATGGAAGTAAGACTGCCATCTCCTCCTAATGAGTACCTCATCTACTAGTATTTTGCCATCTTCGTCCTTGATGCACTTCACTTGGTCAAGGTCCTGAGTCCTCCTCTCTCTAGCCTTTGCTAACCTGTATAACTTCTTATCCCCACTTTTATCTTCTAAAGCCGTGTATAAGCTTTCAAAGGCTGCTATTTTAGCTGCCGTTACCACTAACTTAGCCTCCTTCCTAGCAACCTTATATGCCTCCCTATTCTTTCGCCTCTCCTCCTCATCCTTACTCTCTACCAACTTCGCATATGACCCCTTTTTTGCTTCCACCTTTCCTTTTACTTCTCCATTCCACCACCAGTCCCCTCGATGCTTGCCAGAACGACCTCTCGAGACGCCCAACACCTCTCTAGCCATCTCCCTTATGCAACTAGCAGTCGTATCCCACATATTATCCACATCCCCACTACTCCCCCAAGCCCCCTAGTCAACAACTTCTCCCCTATTTCCAGTGCACTGGCCATAGTCAGGCTACCCCATTTAATCCTAGGCCGGTCATCCACAATCCGCTTCTTTTTCTCCTTCTTGATCTCTAAATCCATCACTAAGAGTCTATGTTGGGTCGAAAGATTCTCACTTGGGATAACCTTACAGTCTTTACAAAGACCTTTATCACCTGTCTTAAGGAGCAAAAAGTCTATCTAAGTCTTGGCCACCAAACTACGGAAGGTAACCAAGTGCTCCTCCTTCTTCGGGAAACTAGAGTTAGCTACTCTCAACCAAAAGGCTCTAGCGAAATCCAAGAGTGCGGCACCCTCTTCATTCCTATCCCCGAAACCAAAGCCTCCATGCACATCGTCATAACCCCTCGAAGATGCCCCGATGTGCCCATTGAAATCTCCTCCAATGAAAAGCTTCTCAGTATCAGGCAAACCTCCCACTACCTCGTCCAAAACATCCCAAAAGTGTTTCTTCTCCTCCTCATCTAAGCCCGCTTGTGGTGTGTACGCACTAATAATGTTCAAAGTAGACCCTCCAAGGACTAACTTAATTGTCATCAACCTATCGTTGACCCTCCTAACCTCCACCACTTGCTCTCTCAACTCCTCATCCACTACGATACCTACCCCATTCCTATTCCTCACACCTCCTGAGTACCACAACTTATACCCGTCTACCTCTCGCGCCTTAGTGCCCACCCATTTAGTCTCCTGGACACACGCTATGCTAATCCTCCTCTTCCTTAGAACCTTCACTAGCTCTATGGACTTTCCGGATAAAGTCCTTATGTTCAAAGACCCTATTCTCAACCTAGGTGCTCCTTAGCTTATCAAGATAAAATACATTAATTAAATACTTCAACCCCTTTCACAATCGCCTTCATAAAAACCCGCTTCAAAATTAACCTTCCTATCCCTTAGAATTCCCAAGTCACCTTGAAACCTAGACTTCCTAAGTCACACTTGACACCTAGACCTCCCCAAGTCACCTTGACACCAAGACTTCCCAAGTCACCTTGTCACCTAGACTTCCCAGGTTACACTTGACACCTAGACTTCCCAGTCGCCTTGTCACCTAGACTTCCCAAGTCACATTTATCACCTAGACTTCCCAAGTCACACTTACCATTGTCAACATCTATTCCCATACCTAGACTACCCTTTCCTTATCCAATTCAACCGATATGACTCAACAACTTGGGGTAAACCCCACTACTTAGTGACGTAGACCACGTCCGTCTACCACCACCTACTATTAAAAAACTGCCCCTAATGACCCCCAGGGCCATACTCAACAAGTAACAACAACCAATATAATAACCAGACCAAAAGTCTCCTCCTTAGCTTATCAACCGCATATAACAAGTCTAACCAACCTTGTCAATTCTTAGTGACAATATCATACATCCTTTTTACATAATCCTGACAAAATAAGGATCCTAAAACATCATTTATGCCAAGAACATGCAACCTCGGTTCACAGAAGAACCACCTTGTCACTTAAGCACACTAACCCGACCCTTCAAGGACCAACTATGCACCAAATAATAATAAATCCTGGCCCTCTCAGGAGCACAACATGCTAAGAACAAATAGTACACTTGCACTGAGTAGAGCAGTACAACGTACAATAACCGCCAGTAGTATAATTCTAGACTCTCAGTCTACCTTTTGACTTATCAACCACAGAGAACAAGTTCAACAATTATTTAACAACAATCATAAACATGACATTTACCCTCTTTCCATTACCCAGACCAGTGTTCTGGAAAGCGCTCGCTTCGTCGCTTAAAGTGGTGAAGTGTGGCGAAGCGAGCCTAAGGCGCTCCGAGGCAGTGATGCGCTGCAGGCCTACAGAAGCGTCCCGCTTCTAGGGTTGTCGCGGTGAAGCAAGTCGACGCGAGAAGCGAGACCCAGACCAATCAAGGATCCCTATACCAACACCTAGTGTTAACCTACAATGCCCGGTCCACCCCAGGACCAACTCCACAATTAAGTGTAATAACTTGGCCTCTCAAGGACCAATGTATACAAGCATAAATTTAGCATTCAACCTGGTCCACTCATGGAACCTTCAACAAACACAGTCAAAAAGGTATAATTAAACCCATACCAGGCATGGTACATGAGCCAACCAATATAGAACCTGTACCAGGTGTGGTACCCGAGCCAACCATTAGTATCCTGTACCAGGCATGGTACCCGAGCCAACATTTATGAATTTCTATACTAAGCATAGTACCCGAGTCAACCATTTGTTATCCCATACTAGGCATGGTACCCGATCCAACTATTTTTTATCCTATACCAGGCGTGGTACCCGAGCCAACCGAATATCACAAAAAATCCACAGTCACAAACAATGAACAATAAAACTTCTAAATCAACAAGCAATAACACCTAGTTCATTCTACAAGACTGATAATAGGACCTTAGACATTCCTAAATCATTCCCTAAGCATGCAACTCATATAATACTTAGACAAAAGTACACAAACATACAATGTATACATGAATCAATAACCATCACCTACCCCCATTCTGGGTACATAAACTCAACCTTGAATCACGTCGAAAGACTAACCCCAGCTCACCCCTTAACACATACTAGTGGATACACCCATTTTTGACCCTCCTCCTAGGACCAAAATATGACAATAGGGAAACCTCTTCTAACCTTTGTAATTCAACCACTTATGATATTCTAAATATACCAATTCATTTCCCGGAACCTCCGTTCCTTGCACATTAGTTAATTACTAACCCATTCCAGTTCCCCGAGCCTTCCCGACATTCTAGTCCCTGAATTTCATTAGCAAAACCTTACCAAAATAAGTATACACCCAGAATATCACAACGCAGTATCACTAATCTACTAGTTCCAGTTCAACCACACAACCCAATAATCTTCCTTCAGACTCCATGCCCAAAGGCCTAAATATGGATTCTCCCTTTTATTCTACACGATAAATAGGAAATGAAAGCGGTCAATCTACTCTATGAAGAAAACCTAGACTACTTGGATGTCGAGAAGTTGCTCCATGCCATTTTTGGCTCCATAATGGCATTACCTGATGATTCTGTAGGCTCGAATCTATGGTTTTGCATATTTTTTATCAAAATTCCTCCTCCTCATGGCTCCTAAGAGTTGGAATAGCCTAGGAGGGTTCTTGGAGTAACCCTCATATATTTTGGGGCTGAATGGGAGAGAAGAAAATTATAAAACCCATTATTGAATACCGCTATAGCGGTACTGCCGTAGTGGAACCTACCGCTATAGCGGTGTAGACCAACATTGACTTCCGCTATAGTGGTAATTTCTCTGCTATAGTGGAGGTTGCTACAGTGGTATGTCAACTATTATGGCAGTCGACATGGGACAGAAAGTCGTAAAGTCCCCCAAAAGTGCCCATTTTATAACACACTTCGAATTCCTAACGTTTCGTACCAACCCTTTCATATCAACTTCGATATCGGGAGTTCTACTAACCCGAATTCATTTTTGAAAAGTCCCCCAGACTCCTTAAGGTCTTGGATAATGAAAAAACTAGCTCGACCCCAGATATAATACCCAATCCACACCCAAATTTCCCTAGACCTTACCTTGCTCACAATTCGTCTAAGACTAGCCTAGCCCAAAATTTCCAACTCCTCAACCCGAAAGTTTTTTAACCCTTTTCTTTGCACGAATAACCTACCCGATATGAGGTGCCTTTTAATAATGACTGAATAGGTCATTACAACAAGCCACCTGATGTGCCATCAATGCTCATGAATGATTTTCTATACCAAGGTTCGTGAGTAGTATAAAGATCCGGGTTATGAACATGTTTATGAACAAGCTTTGATATCTAGATATGTCACATGTACTGAGCCTCATATTATTTTTTGGGAGTTGTATTTAGCACCAAGCGATGAGGATTCCAGATAACCCAAAATCCAAAACTATGTTGCCATCGTAGGTTACCCTCTGTAGCCTATGACAGGTTCCTTATGACATAGTTCTAACCTTGGCCAGTTAGGACAACCTTTTTCAATGTGGATGCATGACACTGGACTCCATGTAGCTCAGCATGGTTTATGTCATTTAAGAGAAACTCATGCATGATTATTTTCAAGCTATGAAGTTATATGATACTCTAGTTTGAATCTTGACTTCTATTTTATGTTTTATGCTTTATATCATGATATTTACTTATGCTAACTCATTATATGTACGAACTCATTTCAAGCATATTTTAAGTATGTTTTTATCATGATTATGCATATCTCACATACTTGGTACATCCTATAGTACTGACGCATATTTTGCGTTGCATCCTCTTGATGATGCAGACTCAGGTTCCCTCCCTTAGGCACGTGGCTAGAGACCCCAGGCCATTCCATTCAGTGTTGGTGGGTCCTTATTGTTCGAGGGCTAGTTATGATCATTAGTTATCTTTATGGCTGTTTACTTTTGTACTTCAAGTTAGCTAGGGTCTTGTCCTAGCAACTCCTTATGTCATGTGTAAAGGATTTTCATACATAGACACTATTCGAGTCTCTCTTTTGGATTATGTTTCTTATTGACTTTATCATTTATAGAGTGGATTGCCTAGATTTCTATTTATGCTTCCGCTATATTTCCTCTTGTATGCCTATGTTTTGCTATGACCAAGGGTTAACTTGGGGCACTTATGGTCCCGGGTCTCGTGTTACGTCTAGGGGGTAGCCTCGGGGCTTGACAGTTACATTGTTAGGTTTTGAACCTTGAATAATGTTTACTAGTTTAGGTTAGTCTTGTTAATCTTAGTTTAGGTTAGTCTTGTGAACCTAAGTTTATGTTAGTCTAGTAAGTTATGTGAAAAATTAAGTGTATGTAATTGTTACTGTTAGGAAAATGAGGATTTGAAGTTCAAATTGAAGTATTAAGAGGTGAAATTGGTGAGTAATTTATGAACATATTGTATTAGGTAATATTTTATGGAGAAAAAATACTTTCAACATTTAACCGGATTGATAAATTTTTAGTTTATATAGAATAATGAGAATTTCAGATAAGCTTGTAAAAAGTTGTGCGAAGATGCAGCAGGCCGAGTATTATAGTAAGGTTGTCAAGAAGGTAATCCAGGTCGATAAGCTTACTAAAAGGCAGGAGTGCTATAATGATCTCAAATAGCATTGCATTGAAATTGATGCTTCTATTTCAAATTTGAAAGTTGTCCTAGAAAAAGCAGAGAAGAATAAGAGAGCAATTGAGGAACAAGAAAAAAAATTGAAAATTGAAATTTCTCCCTTTGAAACTGAATTTCTTGATTCAAAGAATGACATGGCTGATTCTCTAACTACTCAAGCAGAGGCTAGTTGGGAAGACTACAACCAAAAACTAACTGATTCGAGAATGTGAAGTTGTCAAGACATCAAACTTGCTTTTTATGGATATAATATACTTTGCTATCTACTCAAAACCCCAAAATGGTTTTAAGTAATGCATGTAAATATATTTTTCTATCTACTCAAACTTATTTTTATGGTTGATTTGAACATGAGTTTGTTATTTTTTTGTACATTACAATGGAAATATTCAAATTAAATGTGAAGGAATTTTCTCTTATCAATTTGTTGATAGGAGGAGTGCCTTCTCCAACCTACTAAAGCAGACTAGGATCTTCATGTATTATCTTATTGAAGATTAGTAATGTCGGTTATGTGACTCATAAAATATAATTTCTCATCTTCTAGAATCTAAAATACATCCTTTATCATGTCAGGGTAATTATCACAATGCCACTCAAATGGGAATATATTAAATAGTTTGACATGGTTTCCTTCTCAGTTTTCCTTTGATTTTTTTCCACTTAAATTGTATTTGGTACGAAGAAAAATATTCCTCAACTGATTTTCTTACTTATTTTTAGTGTTTATTAAGATATATATATATATATATATATATATATATATATATATATATATATATATATATATAATGCAGGCAAATTCTATGGGGTGAAAAAAAAACCTTTTTTGTCCTCGAGGGGTACGCGCCACACACCCTAAACTAAATGCCTCTCATCTCTTCCTATTTGTCCAACCTAGTAACTTCTGACCACCAACCACTGATGTTGATGAATGTGGATTTAATGATTCCCAACAACCCTTTACAAATATTAAATCCCACCTCTCCTATCTTAAATTCTCATAGTAATTGTCAATTCTCGATTCACTTAAACCCCTTTTTTTCCCCAAGCCACTCCCCCCCAACCAAAGTACTTCTCCAGATCTGAACCAAAATGCTCTGAATCTTCAAACCACCTCCTCCTTCCAAATTCCCCTTTTCTCCCTAAATGCTATCCCGTTTTAGTTGCTGCCTTTCCGGTATATGCTATATCACCCAATCTCTCGGTTGAGAAAGCACGTGCTTTGGAGGAACTCGAAAAAAATATTTTCTCTAAATCATTTTTGCCTGAGTGTTAGCAAATGTTGACTTATTAACAAGCTTCTCTTCAAAGAAATTATCTTTCTCCTTGTTTGTCTATCTGATCAAACTCCCTCTCTATTCGTTATTTTTTTGGGGTTAATTTTTGTTTAAACTTTTAAGGAATTGCTGGATGTGAAAATTTGATTAACCATATGTAGGTTTCAACCTTTGCTTCTCTCCACCCTTGGTTGATTTTGGTAGGACAAAGGAATACTTTAAACTCGAGCTACTGAAGCTCAATCACTTACCATTACTATGGAGCAGAAAATGAAGGAGTTGGATAGTGAAATTCTTGTTTCTGAGGTTTTTTTCCTAATTCTGCAAGTTCTTCTGAATTTATATAAGTTCATGCTTCAGGGATGAATTTCCTTCAGAGCTTGAGCCATTTTATCCATTAGCAAAATAGTAGAAGCTCCTTCTGCACTCTCTGGAACCTGATTGGCTCGGACGCAAGACATGGAAGTCATGCCCAAATGTAACTAAAAAATGGATTTATTGGGTTGATCGATTGGAGAAGGTAAACCCGGAGAAGTGGAGAACTGTTGGTATATATAATGCTATCCATCTTTCTAAAATTGACATATCCCATAACATATATCTTCTGTACACTGCTTTGTGCTTTTGATCAATCTCAAGTAACTCCTTCCATTTTAACTTTGGCATGATGGGTCCAATTGTATTGGATATTATTGCTTTGATAGGGTTTAGACCTCATGGCGAGTAGATTAGTGCAACCCTCGACATCCCAAAGCCAACCTTTACTTTTCCAAAGGACAAGAATGGTAAAAGATTATTTTATGAGAAATTTATCGAGGTCAACACAAAAAGAGAGGATGTAACGGAGGAGGAACATATCTCTTCCCAATTATGTGGCTTTGCAAGTACGTCTTCTGCAATGGTTTATTTGCAGGTCCAAACCCTCTGCTATCTAACTAAATTTCTTTGGCCTCGATACAAATGAAACAATACATAAGGAGCCAAAACAATCTCCTTGCCTAAATCAAGAGCAATGACTAATTGGCTATATTCCTTTGTTACCCTTAATGAACCATTGCAAAAGACGTACTTGCAAAGACACATAATTAGGAAAGAGATATGTTCATCCTCCGTTACATCCTCTCTTTTCATGTTGACCTCAATAAATTTCTCATAAATAATCTTTTACCATTATCGTCCTTTGTAAACGTAAAGGTTGACTTTGGAACATCGAGGGTTGCACTAATCTCCTTGCCATGAGGTCTAAGGCCTGTCAAAGCAACAATGTCCAATACAGTTGGACCCATCATACCAAGGTTAAAATGGAAGGAGTTCCTTGAGATTGACACAAAGCACAAAGCAACATATAAAAGATCTCTGCCACGGGGTATGTTGATTTTAGAAAGCTGGATGGCATCATATATACCAACAATTCTCCACTTCTCCCCTTTTACCTTCTTTAGTCGATCAACCCAATTAATCCATTTTCTACTTACATTTGGGCATGACTTCCATTGTTTGTGTCCAAGCCAATCAGGTTCCAGAGAGTACAGAAGGAGCTTCTCCCCATTTTCTAATGGATAAAATGGCTCAAGCTCTAAAGAAAATCCATCCTTGAAGAACGGATCTAATATAAATTCAGAAGAACTTGCAGAATTAGGAACAAAAACCTCAGAAATAAAAATATCACTATCCAACTCCTTCATTTTCTACTCCATAGTGGTGGTAAGTGATTGAGCTTCAGTAGCTCGAGAACAAAGTATTCCTTTGTCTTTGCAAAATTCAACTGAGGGTGGAAAGATGCAAAGGTGAAAACCTGCAAATGGTGAATCAAGCTTTTACATCTTGCAATGCCTTAAAAGTTACAACAAGAATTAATCCAAAAAAATAAATCAAAAAGGATCAGAAAGGGAGTTTGAAATGATAGACATACAAGGAGAAAGATAATGTCTTTGAACAAAAGCATGTTAACAAGCCAGCATTTGCCAACACTCAGGCAAAATATTTTCCTGAGTTCCTCCAAAGCACATGCTTTCTCAACCGAATAATTTATGATTGTTAAGTGCGTGAATTACTGTTGTAAACTGTTTGATAAATATGAATTCCCAACACTAATTCACGCACTTAGCGTAAAAATCTTTCATCTCTATTAACAAATTTTCAGCAGGCGAAGAGGCAGCAAGACGAGTATTATAGTAAAGCTGCCAAGAAGGTAATCCTGGTTGATAAGCTTACTAAAGGGCTGGAGCTTTACAATGATCTCAAACAACATCACATTGAAATTGATGCTTTTTTTCAAATTTGAAGACGAGCCTAAAAAAACAGAGAAGAATAAGAGAGCAATTGAGGAACAAGAATTAAATTTGAAAACTGAAATTTCTCCCTTGGAAGCTGCATTGGGAGAACTGGGAGCTGAATTTCTGAATTCAAAGAAAGACATGGTTGATACTCTAACTACTCAAGTAGAGGCTAGTTGGGAAGACTACAAACAAAAATTAACTGATTCGGGAATGTGAAGTTGTCAAGACATTAAACTTGCTTTTATGGATGTAAAAATACTTTGCTATCTACTTAAAAGTCAAAACTCCAAAATGATTTTAAGTAATGCATGTAAATATATTTTGCTATCTACTCAAACTTGCTTTTATGGATGGTTCTTTTTTCTTTCAATCTCTCCCATCTTCATCACTGAAGAATGGAAGCATATATACTATATATATAAGAAGCATTACAAAACAGACAGAGGATTAACACTATGTACCTACTAAAAGTGGGGTAGACACCACCTATAGAGATAGTAGGCTTTCATGTATGAAGTAAACAAGCAGTAGTAATTCTTGTTGCAAGTATCATTTCAAGCATTATAGGCACAAGGCATGTCAAATAAAAGCACTAAGCACTATATTAACAAAGTTGAAGAAACAATATATCTACATTAGTTTATACCCCCAAACTGATGGCAATTAGGCAAAAACTCAGTGTTATACTACTGTATCAACATTTGGTTCTGTCAATTCACATCAACTTCCAAAACATTTGTGCAAAAGGATCATGTTCTGATGAAAGACTTGTGAAAATCAAACAGGACGGGGATTTGGATGCTTATACAACTTATATACAACTTCTGCCTTGGGTGATGCCCGCTGAAATTTTACTAGCTTAGCGAGTATTTTGACTATTGCAGATTTTGGAGAAAGAAGTTGTAGGAGAAAATAGAGTGTATTTGTGGTGAAAATTTTGGATATGCTTCAAGCCATATACCTTACTTGGATCACTTTTCAAGGAGAATTATTTGTTCCAAATACTCTCCCGAGATAGAATGAAGCAAAATCAAGAAATAATAAAACATGTCTCTAATCAAACAAGGAATGGTCCTGCAGCCGCCAAACTTATGCAAATTTTTATGGAAGAATATTGGTACTAGATATGTATATTCTTCTTCTAAATATGCTAAGGATGTTCCTCTATTTATAGAGGACTCAACTAATTCTGAAATGACACATCATTTTCGAAATGACACATTAATTTCGAAAAGACACCTCTTTTTCAAAAAGATACATTTTTTCCCAAAAGAAACATCTTTACCGAAAAGACACATCTTTTTCAAAAGACACATCTTTATCCAAAAAACACATTTTTTCCGAAATGACATATCATTTTCCAAACGACACATCATTTCGCAAAGCAATATATTGTTTAGAATTTTGTGCCTATAAACGTTTTTCCTTTTGCTTATTTCTTTTATTTTCTCTTGAAAATTCCAACAGCAGATTCTTCAACTAGACATGGCTCGATTAGAATTTGCAACAACTCGGGACACTTGGCTAACAAAAGCAGATGTATCACAGGGATTGTGCCATTAGTTTGCATTAGCTTAACTTATTTGAGGTGATTAAATGTCACATCTGAGAAGCATTCCGCTTCAAGAGATTCTAGAGCTGGTATATCATTGTCATCAATCTCCACCTAAAAAAATGAACCAAAACTCAACTCTCTGAGCTTATTGATGATTCAAGGAGCACGAAAATAAGGAGCCACTACATAAGAAAGGAGAAAAGCGAACCTTAATTTCCATAGATTGTAAATATGGGAAGCTTTGTATCCAACAAAGAGCACATGAAACCTCGTCCGAGTCAGACAGATTATATCATCATATCATCATCATATTTATTCTATAAGTGAGAAATCCCATAGTTGAAAGTAGTGAGAAGCCCCATAGTTGAAAGTTGAATTACGAAAATACCCTTTAATATTGAATCTTTTAAAATTTTAATAAAATATTTTAAATAAATAAATAATAATAATAATAATAATAATAATGGCATTGAAGTCTTTCCCACTACTCTATTAAATATGCATACAAAAAAGAAAATGAGAAATCATCACTGATTCACCAATTTATTATATGTTCAATGAGAATATAAAGAGTTGGAAAAAAAAGTTCAAACGTTCCTATTCATCTAATATCTGATTGATCTTTTCTTTATTGAGTACTCTTCTTTATTTATTATTTATTCAATGATGCATTAAAGAAGAACTAAGGAATGTACACCCATTAACAATATAAGGTCATTAATATCTATGACTATAATTTCAATTAAAGGCATCAATATAATTACTATCTTGCTTTCCTGTTGAATCAATACCATACCATATTATATGAATATCATGGGGTGAAATGAGAAGAAAGGAAAGAACGATCACAAGTTCTATGAAAAATTATTATATTTGAAAGAGTGAAGTATCAAAAACACACTTAAACTATTTTCTTTTTTTGAATTTCATACCTAAACTATTGGAAGTATGAGTTTCATACCTAAACTACCACTCATTAGTTTGAGAAACACACCTCAATATTGACTCGACCTAGTGTTTGTGTACAAACACATTTAGGCGCATCTATCCATTAAATATTTTGATGACGTGGCATATTTTTTATATTTTTTAGCTGAAACATTATTTTTTTTAATTTTTCAGATGATTTTACCCTAAATTCTCACCTTCTTCTTCATCATTTCTCGACACGATGAATATATAATTTTTAATCTAATACTAATAATTTCTTTAATTTTTGCCAAGGTGAAAAAATTTCACGTGAAGTGCCACGTGGCCGAATTTTTTAAATAAAATAGAGAGTGTAGTACACACACTATCACATATTTGTTGAGGTGTGTTTCTCAAACTAAGGAGTGATAGTTTAGGTATGAAATTCACACTTACAATAGTTTAGGTATGAAACTCAAAAAAAAGGAATAATTTAGGTGTGTTTTTGATAATTCACTTTATTTAAAATCATTCTTTTAATTTTTTCTGGATGCAAATGAATTCTATATATAAACACATTAATCAATATAAGATTTATAATATTTACAAAAATATTGTATGATAAATAGCTATTAACATAAAACTAGGCTTGTACAAATTTTATAATATAGTTGGGGATAAATGTTCAACGCTCGTTTTCAGAAACTAGTACATTATTAAAAGTAGGAAGCTCCAAAGTGAAAAAGTTGAATTACCATTTTCCCCATACACTAAATCAAAAAATTATAAGCTATCCAATTAATTAAATATCAAATAATTATATTATTGCCTTGAGGATGTTGCAAGTCTTTTCCACACTCTTAATTTAATATTGCTACCTCTTAAAAACTTAAACCCTAAGTTTAAAGTTAAATTACAAAAATATCCATAGAAAGTTAAACACATTTTTACTCCTCGTCTAAGCACTATTCCTATAGTATTTCCTACCAAATAGTAATTTTACTTTTAAATAAATGACAAATAAATCATGAAATGGAAAGAAAATAAATAACAAAATGATGGGTTAGAGCAATAATACATTCAGCCCTTTAAGTTACCTATTTTTATTATGATCTTTAAACTACACTGATTATAAAATACTGATATAATTAAAGAAGTCTAAAAGTCACTGTCTATCAATAATAATAAGTGAAAATTACAATTTAAAATATTTCAGCCAAATAATTTATTCCTCCCATCTAATTCATTTCTTTATTTCTTATTAAAAATAAATCTTTTGATATTACATATTCCAGCCACGTTTCACCAATTGAAAGTGGCATTTATTTGCCTTAAAATTTCATTGAAACTTGAGAGTGTCATTTATTTGTATTAAATTTCTATTACAAGGTGCATATATTTAATCAACTTAAAGTAGTACTGAAACCTCAAAATTAGAATGCTAAAAGCATAGTTGCTGGCCGGTTCAGTAGCTTGAGTGAGGGCAAGTTCGTCTTTAATTTCTTCCTTTCTTTTCCCCTTTTAATATAATCTCTCCTATTTTAACATAAAATATTAGTCCCCTGTTAATTATATGTTATTTGCTTTCTTACGACTATGATATACCCACACGCAGCTACAAAGATTGCTTAGGTTCCGGAGTCATTTGTTTTCCTTAAAAAAGGTATGATATTTCCTATTATACCCTTTCTTTCTCTTGCCTTTTTTTCTATTAATTTTAAGGTAGAGGTAAGATATGAAACACTTTACCTTTAATAAAACTCCACTTTGAAATTTCTTCGACCTTTTTATATTTCAAGATAAATTCATGTAATGTTTAATTTGATATTTTTGTTAAAATACTTCTAATTAGATTGTGTGAGAGTAGTAGCCCTCTACAATATAATTTCATAATTATCTCATGAAAATCGACTTCCATTTTACCTGTGTATTACATACTCCCTTGAGATCACTTTATTTGTCGTCCTTACTAAAAATAGATAGTCCAGAATAGTTGTCATTTTAAAAAATCAATGTATAATTTGTTTTCATCTTTACCCTTAGTTATAATTATGGAGAGATATTAACATAGTGCAAAAGAGAGAGGTATTAAATATTAATGAGTAACAAATAAAAATAGTTTAGTCAAATTATTCTCTAATTAATATTTTTCTTAAGAGACATATAAATAAAATATGTGACAAATAAAGTGGTCCGAAAGTATTATTTAGAAGAAGATAATAATATAGCCTGTAATTCTTGAGGAAGTTAATGTTATTTTCACTATTTATTATTTCTGGTAATATTGAATTGAAACATCTGTCATATTGTAAGTCTGTAATAGGCGTTTGACATATTTCATACATCATTATAAAAATTATTCAATGAGATACAACTACCAATAATATTTATGTCGTACATGAAAATATGTTTTAGGGAGTTCTTTTTAACTTATCCAACTTATACTTTATACTTCTCTTTAGAAAGTACACTCAAGTGCTTATTTTACTAAGTTGTCTTTTTTATGTTTTAAAAATCCAAATCTGACTATTAATACTTCAATAAATTTAAAAGACGATTATTTAGTGACAAGGTAAAACTAAATAGTAAATAAAAACTACAAAATGCATCAAGTATGCCTGCGAATAAGATGAAAATCTTTATATTAATATAAAGGAAGGTTATGAAACTGTTGACGTGACGCTTTTTAAGACCTTGAATTTTATTTATCTTTTTTGTAGATTTTTTGAGCCTTTTTTCTAACTTTAAAAAAGAAAAGACTGTTTTAAAAATCCAAATCTGACTATTAATACTTCAATAAATTTAAAAGACGATTATTTAGTGACAAGGTAAAACTAAATAGTAAATAAAAACTACAAAATGCATCAAGTATGCCTGCGGATAAGATGAAAATCTATATATTAATATAAAGGAAGGTTATGAAACTGTTGACGTGACGCTTTTTAGGACCTTGAATTTTATTTATCTTTTTTGTAGATTTTTTGAGCCTTTTTTCTAACTTTAAAAAAGACTAAAAAATCACTTTTTAATCTCTTTTCCTTTCCTTATCTCATCATTAACATTATTTATGAGTGCAAGAGTTACCATGTACCTACAATAAAACCTTTGATTACCCACGTAGCATCATCGGTATTTACTATACATAAAGCCTAAAGCCGTTTCCCTCTGTGCATTCATCCCCCCTCTATTCATCTCTCTGTTAATTAATGTTATATTTTGACCCTATATATAGTCATCTTCTTATTCTTTTCTTTTGGGTATGTTATTGTTTCTTCGTGCATTTTTCTTTTGCACAAATATATTTATCAACAAAGGTATCATGTGTGATTTAACTTTCTAATATTCTTATTCAGTAAATTAGTATTTTAGTATTTTATGGAGTATTGATTTTCTAAATTCTTACACTAGATTTGCTGTTATTGTTATCCTATATTGATTGTAACGTTTAAGCAAAAGCACAACATGTATCATTTTTATTTGTTTTATTACAATTCTTATTAATAATGCATTATTTTTGCAATGTATTATTTTTTGCAGGGATAAGGAGAAGATCAAATGGTGAACGGGTGAAATGAAGACGAAAACATGACTATGTGGAGATTTGAGGAAAAGGACAAAGGGAACACTTGACACGAATATTTTTTATGGAATTACATTATTTTTTCCTCTAAATAGTTTAAAGTTCTACACCATTTATTCATTTTATTTGTCATTATACTAAAAATAGATGTCAACTTTACTTATCAAGTTTAGAAAATCAATAGATAATTTATCTTTATTATAAATTATAATTATTTTTTAAAATATTAAATTTATTATATTCAAAGGATGATATAATAAAATTGTCATTATATTTATTGCTCCTTGAGAGATTTGCCAAGTCAACCCTAGACAAATAAAATGGCGGAGAAAGTATTCTTTAAATTTGACTTGCAAAAAAAACATTTGATGGTTTCTCCTTCACTCCATGTAAGGTATCTAACCGTTTTAGAACAATGGGTTATAAATATTACATAGTATACTCACTTTCCTCTTTTGGCATCATAAAACATTGTGAAAACAAAGAGCACACTAAGATGGACAAGTTAAATACTCATGGCCACTGGGGATATCATATATACAAACACTTAAAGCTAAAAACTCAGTTAGATATAAAAAAGTATTTGCAAAGACAAGGAAATAGCCAGAAGCAAGAGACTAAAACCAAACATTTCCATTGATCATTCATAAGATGCACCACAAATTTTTAACAAAATTAAAAATAATATTAAAGCACTTGTGATGAGAGTAGGAAAGGTTTGGGAGAGTCAAAGGATAGGAGGTCTAGACTTTTGGTGAAGCTGGAGCATGAGATGATAATTGAGGATCTTTCTTGAGTAAGTCAAATAAGCCTTGTATGTTGGCATAGTTTGTAGCCTTTTCCCCTTTTTTTCGTTCAGCCTTATGACATGCATTTTCCTCTCTAAAAGCATCCTTCTTAATATCATACTGCACATGAAGCATATTCAGGACCTCAAGGTGAGAAGCACAAAGTGTTGCAATCTCATCATCCTTAGCAATCAAAGCAACCCTTAGGTGCTGCAAAGGAGCATTTGACCTTCTTAATGAACCAGATGCCTCAACTTGTTCCGTAGGTGCAGATATTTCAGACTCAACCTTTAATTGTTCATCCGTGTTCACCAATTCTAAATCCCTTTCTACAGTGAGCCCAACAGGAGAATTAGGTTCTACTGAGGGGTCCCCAAATATTTCCCCCTAAATAGATGCATCAATGAAATTGAGCCCATCAGATGAATTTGTTCAACTATGGGGTCACCCAGATATTCCCCCTCACAAGATACATCCTCCTTAACTCCCTCAGCAACATTAACAGCCTCATAGACATATTCCTCCTGATTCACACCCCAGATGATTCTCTCTTACTTAGTACCTCAATTTTCTCTTGATCATACACAATAAGAGCACTTTTATTAACAACAATTCTAGTAGTAGCTACTCTCTCAGAATTACTATTCATATGATCAACTCCTAAATCATCAATCAAGTTTGGCTTTGAGAAAAGGTGTGATGAGATGATACTGACAACATTATCAAAAAAAAGAGTCATCATTACCTTGGACTTCTTACTTTTGAAAGAGTGATGGTTATGGAGTTCTTTTAGGAGTCAATCTCTTTTGGGCATTTTGAAAGGAATGGGTACAAATATTTTATAATCATTTTTAATATCAAAAAAAATTAGGTGCACATACCTCAATCAATATTTCAATGCTTGATCCCGTTTTCCTTTTTCAAGTCATTTTCCTGTGACATAGGCAAATATAATGTTATATTGCATGAGTTACTTGAACTTGAAAATGGTATAGAGACATACAACTAAATGTACAAGTCTGAGCATAAAATTAAACTTAATGTGCACTTTGTACAGTGTTCTTTAGCCAATCATTGAGGGATACTCATGTAATCTTAATCATCATCAATTAGATTTCTGTGATGGACCAGATTTATTCACATGTTTCATCCATAGTTCCCCTTATCACAAGGTTTTCACTCTTTCCAATGTCATTCCTTGTGAAGTACTCGGGATATTCTCTTAAACAAAAGCTGGTGTGCTTAGTGGCCATGTCTACTGATTTGTTGTTCCCCCTGTCAATGAGCTTTCCTCTAGTTCATCTAATGGAATAGGTGACACAACCTGTTCCATCGTACTTTTCTCAGTGACAACATCTTCATCGTGCAATCTCCTCCATAGGCTCCCTTTTCCACTTTTTCCTTCAGTATGTGAGAGGAGCTTTTATTTATCTCCAGTCATATCTTACACTAGCGCTATTTATGTACTACTTCTGCTTGCTTCTTCTCACTTTTGCCTGCAACTGAATCAGAGGTTAGTTTTAGAAACCCAGACAAGCTTGGGCCCTTTTCTTTGAACAAAAGGATGAATTAAACTTCTTTTTGTCCAGTTTGGAAAAACATAAATAAGTTTTTCCCTTTTTACATACCTATTCCCTGGACGTGTTTCATCACCTTTGATTGACTTTTTCTTTCCATTAGTGACAGCTCTTAGGTTCTTGTAATTCTGATTTATAGTTATTGGGCAAATTGACCTTATGTGACCAGTGTTGCCACAGTGTGTGCAAAGATCATCTTTAGTCAAAGATGTTTCCTTTACAAAATCTATTCCAACCTTACCACTTTTATTTTGTGGTGTTTCCTTAACAAATCCTAACCCAGTCTTTGCACTATGTGTATTATTACTAAGTTGACTTATAATCATTGAGGACTGAGTCCACCTATTTGCTCTTTCAAGTTCATACTTAGCTCTAGACAACTCCGAGTTAGTTCTTCTAGATTTCTCCCTTTCTAGGTACAATTCATCTTTAAGTTTCTTTACGTTCTGTTCACATCTGATTTGATCATCTATTATTTCAGATTTCTCTTTACAAATGACAGTCAATTTTAAAATTTCAGATTTGAGAGACAAAGTGGATGAATCAAATTGCTGGACCTGTTCCTTTAAGGATTGTTTTTCCTTTTCTAGTCTAATTTTGATATTCTCAAGATCAAAATACTCATACTTCATACTAGTTAAGAATACCAGCAATTGTTCTCTCTTTTCATTTATATCCTGAAGACTATCTATGAGAGTTATCATTAAAGAGGTCAATTTTTTCTTAGAAAATAATTTTAACTTATCTTTTAAGTCAAGAATGTTTACCTCTTTCCGTTCAGTATCTGATGTTGAGTCTGACTCCGAGTCCTCCATGGCTATCAATGCAAAATCATTTGTGGATTCATCATCTGACTCATCAGAACATGTTCCTTCATAAGCGTTCTCAAGAGTGTCCCAAATTTGTTTTGCGGTGGTACAACCTGAGATCTTTTTATACTCATCTGGTCCAAGTCCGCAAACCTTGGCCTTAGCATTTTTCTTGAGTGCAATGAGATCTTTAGGAGTGAATTCAGCTCTTTCTTTTCTTACATTATTTTCTTCGGCATCTTTCTTCATCGGTATTTTTGATCCATCGGTAATCCTATCCCATAGTTCATAATCTTCAGCTTTCAAGAAGTTCTCCATTCGAGCTTTCCACCAAACAAAATATTCTCCATTGAATAATGGAGGCCTATTGATGTCTTTTCCCTCACCGTGTCTGAGTGGAGGTGCAGAATTTATTTTGATCTTATCTTAAGGTGTTAGCTTTCACAAGATAACCCGCTCTGATACCAATTGATAGTATGCACGTCCTACCGATTTAATTGTTTAACTATATTATTTACCTATCGATGAAACAGGTTGCCTAACGTGTTTTAACAGTAAGAAAGCAGTAACTAAATAACACAGTGATTTTTACGTGGAAAATCACCCGGCTCACAAAGGTGTAAAAACCACGACATGTACCTCTACAGAATTCAACCCCAACTTCACTAACACAATGAGCCTCAACAAAATGATTACAACTCGATGTAACCTAGGAATTATAAACTCTAATCCCTAACAACACCAACCACCCAAGGTTTGTGTTTTCCAAATCTTCGAGTTAACCCAACTTGAAGACTACAATCCTACTTCAGTTTATAACACACTGAACTATGATTACAACTCAAAGAACAACTCCTGATACATCACTACTAAGACGCCTTAGCTGGACTATGTACTTAGGACCAGGTTCTTCAATGTGTTTCTTCAGTATCCTCCGTTGCACTTGCTAAAGTCAATTTCACAATTGCCTTTTTATTCTCTGTGAGTGCACCAGTGCTTTGGATAGCAGCTCTGCTATTTAAGCATGACTCCTCAAGGAGTTCTTCTCTCATTTGAACTCCTTTTCTCATTCAAACACTACTTGCATAGACTTCTACTTCAAGTGGGACTTCTTGTTGTACTCAAACTCATCCCTTCGTTTGTGTTGTAGTCCAACTCTACTTCATCCGTACTGGCATATTTCTTTGCTGAATTGATTTTTCCAGCTATCTTTCCTATGCGGAGTTGACATGTCACAGTCCTACTTCACTTGGGATTCCTGTGAGCTGATGTCCTATGGACCAGGTTGAGCGACCTGTTTCATGCTTTGTGCAGACTTTGAGTTCTTACATGAGTAGACTTCTAATTCCACAAGAACTCTCTTGATTCTTGGACTCTCTTGGTCTACCCGTATGTATACTCCTTATCATATATAGACTCTTATTTGATTCGTGTTTTGTGCAGACTTTGAGGTCCTTTCTACTTGAGACTCCTTCATTTCAAGGAATCCTAATGCAAGTTGGACTCTGCATGATAGAACAGGTAGTATAACACGTTTCATGTACGTGTTTCACTATTTTGTCAATCATCAAAACTTCACGAGTCCTAACATCAAGGTACAACTTTTCCAACTGGGAAATAAGGGCTCATTAGTCACGATTTCTTCCCCTTGTTGTTCCTCTTCTGTGATCACTTCTTCCATTGATTGGCAGTCTCTTATCTCTAGTATCGGAGAAACAGAGCACCTCTAGCCACTGATGGAGACATAGTTTCTCAATTTTTCACAACTCTCCACACTCAATTCTTCAAGTTTGCTGAAGTAGGCAGTTGGAAGTTGGTGAGAGCATAGAGCACTTATGCTGTGAGCCCCCCAAATAGATAGCTCTTCCAGGCTGGGACAAGAAACCTGCAAATAATTGAAAGGATGAAGTATCAACTCCATTTAGATTTAGCTTCAATTTGACCTACATTATTTGGTAGTTGTTTGATTGTTGGGTAGAAAGCAGTAACTTTGAATAGTTGAGAAGCATTTGTCTCCAAGTCTGTCTGTCTCTCTTCCTGTATTATTTAGGTTACAAACAATTACTCGTAATAAAATTCTTATTTTTGATTTGCCAAACTTCTAAAATCAACTTATTTTTAAAAGTGTTTTTCTTTTCCTCTTAAAAGTAGTTTGGCCAATAAATTTTAAAAAATAATTTTGAACAACAATTAGTGTTTGACCAATTTTTTAAAGTGTTTAAGTGTATTTTTTTCTCGAAAGTACTTTTAAAAATAAACTATTCCCCAGAAACACTTATTTTCTCCAAAAATTTGATCAAACGCCTTATTTTTAAAAATAAGTACTTTTTAGAAAGAAAAAAAGCATTTTTCGAAAAAAATTAAGCTTGGCCAAAAGGGCAATAAATCATTAGATATCAATAAAATGAAAGTATATGAAATATACAATATATAAATTTTACTATAAGAGAATATGAAATTAGCTACGAATTTATTGGTAATCCCTAGCTAATTCGTCGCTAAAAAGCTCTTAGCTAATTGAAATTTCTTATAATCCATCGATAATCCATAGCTAAATGGGATTAGCATGGAATGTTTTTTGTTTAGCTACGAAATTTTGTTTGTCGCTAATTCTCTATTTTCTAGTAGTGATTGTATTTTCTATTTAATTTTGAATTTGACCCTTATATTTCTAATCATGCAGAAACTATTAAATATTCTACTTGAGTTGAAAAATACATGTGTAATAAAAAAAACTTCCTTTGAAGTAGTTATTTTAATTTATAGAACCTTTTTTAGTTATACATGTGAATCGATGGCTCACATATCAAATATTAAATTAATAAGAACAGATACTACCTTGATCGATGACCCATAATAGAACCTTTTCTTAAAAAAAACAATAATTAAAAATTACTCTAACACTAGTAATAGTAGAAAAAATGGAAACCACATAAGTGAAGATATCTAATACCCAAGTAAGATAATATTCACGACCCAAAAAAAGGAGTATAAGATAATACTTTAATTCATAAAAGTCGTCCAATTAAAAGTTGTAAAAGAATTTCTTTTATGATCATGTAGAACACACCTTTTCATCAAAAAAGGATGAAAAGTGTCAATTCATTTGTTCTTTCATATTCATATTTTAATATATATTAAATTCTTATGTTTTCTTCAAATTTGAGATGGTATATTATCCGTAATTTTTAAAACTGAAGAAAGTGTATCAGTTTTTACTTTTTATATTGACTTTTATGTATTATTAAAATTTGTTAAGTTTGAATGCGTACATTTTTCTTTTTTCTGCTTTTTTGGCATTTTTCTTATTTTTCCTGTGAATTATTTCAAGCTTGACTGGACGTCTTATAACATTTATAACTCTGTACGAAACGTTTTGAATAATAAGGACACACTAATTATGAATCTGAAACGTTTATGTAATTAAACAGTCACCACCACAGTCCATCTCTCCAAAACCACCATTGAATTCATCTTCAATTTGCCCTTCTTGAACGTTATATAACTTCATGTTGCCCTTCAAGGGATTACAAGGTGAGAAATCAAAACCCTTATCAACAAGTTAAGGTGGGAGTTCAGATAGTCAACCAATTGAACTACTTAAATTTTCCCGGAGGACATTGTTTTTTAATCCTTGTATGGCAATTAAATTACGTCAAGAATCTATGAGATTATTTGAATTATGTGTTCTTAAATCAATGATTCAATATGAAGCCTCTTTTTTTAAAAGTTATGGAAACTTTTTGGCATTTTTTCAAATCTTATTAATTATTAATGTGCAGATTGATGAAGAATTGGCTAGAAGAGTGAAAGACTGTAAAAATAAATGGGTAAATTGGGTCCTTCCTCAAAACTATGCAGTCTTTCTTCATAGATTTTGAATTTTTTTTCCTTGTTGTACATACTTTGTTTTGACATGATAAAAATAAATTGATGGGGGAAAAGTACATATTTAAAAGTTAAAAATTATCAGTGTTAGATTCTGATTATTCTGGTATGTTATACTATGCTTGAGATGAGATTTCTCTTTTCTATTAATCTACTACCGTATTACACTTGAGATAATTGCATTAATTCTCAAGTTATATGAGATTTATCTTTTGTTTGATCTTAACAACGGTACTATTCTCAGTGATCTTTTCCCTTTAATTCATTATTGTGTTGTGTTTCAATTATTGTATCAATTCTTAAAGTAGTCATAATCATTTAAGATTTTTCTTTTATTTTTAGGATTCTGCATTACAATATATTTTTTCGTTCATTTGTAGTCTATGAAAAAGAAAATCTCAATTTCGTTGAAATTTAATTTTGTATTGGTGATGTTGATCAATCGATTACTTTTCAGATTTTTAAGATATATACTGATAATGTCATACTCAGCGGCAAAGCCACCCTTGGTCATTGCAATTTAAGTCATCTCTTCGTCGGATAATTACACTACATGTTGAATTTCCTGAACTTTTTCATGTATTACTTATTTATATTTAGACTCCCTTCTGTAAGGTGATACTTTTGATCATAGGGATCTTTGTTCCATTTCATAAATCGATATACATAAATTATATACTGATTATACACATATTATACATATTGCTAACTATTATTAGTTATATTTCATGTGTTTACTATTTACCATTCATATCTAATCATACTTTTAGTTTTTCTATTTGACTGATCATTTAAGTTAGAGTTCGATTGATTAAGCTAATCAAAATATGATTGAAGCTCAGGTTTTACAAATTATATATTTTTCTTGTCATTTGTTTTTCTATTTATTTAATTATTTTCTTGGCCTCTCATACGATATGCTTAATTTGAAGCACGAACAAATGAAAGTAGCTTTCTATTATTTAAATTAGTGAATCAACACTTTCTTGGACCTGACTTCAATCTATTTTTCTCTTTAAAATCTTTCACTTTTTGCCCTTTTTTCTCATCTCATTTTGCGCTAAAAGAATAGAATCAAAAGGACATATCAAAAATAAAATTTAAATCTGCTTTTGCTTTATTTACTTTTCCTTTTAACTTGAATCGGAAATAGATAATAAAAGTTTTACTATCAAATAAAATAAAAAAACATCAAATACTATTAAAGTGAAGATGTTTTCCTTATAATTTTTTCCCTTTCTTTCTTTTCTAAATAAAATCCGTTGATGAAAAATTCATCTCATCTTGAACTCTAATTCGGTCTTCATGACCGCGCAAAGCGCGGACCGTTACACTAGTTATTATTAGACTAACAAAATAAATAACATGTGTTTAATAGTACATATATGCTTCAATTCCTACTAAACATATATTGATTTATTAAATTTTTATCTTTATCTCCAAAAAATTAAGATTAAAACAGTGTTCAAGTGACAAAAAAAAAACCCAAAAATCTGGAAAAGATTGGTATAGTTAGTTTTGTTTGATTTGATAAAAATTGAACCAAAACGCCCCATGTACATAGAGTATAACCACACATTTAAAATATAGGCAGATTTTATAAGGAATTCCTAATGGGTACTCTATTTATACTTTAAAAGAATTTCAAATTATATGTTAGAAAATATTTTATTAATTACAATCAAAACTAAAAGTTCTACACACACAATAGAGAGAGAGAGGAACAAGTAACATTAAAGTAATAAGGGTGTAAAACTCAAAAAAAATAATAACCGAGGTGTGTTTTTAACCATTAACGGTAGATTTCATAATAAATTCACAAATGGCTACTCTACTAATACTTTAAGTGAACTTAATTTACAATCTAGAATAAAACAAAATATAACTTAAATTATAGGTAAAAAAAATATTTTGTATATAATAGAAAAATATATACCGGATATGTTGTTATATACAATAAACAAAAATAGACATTAAGTATGCAAAATTTTAATTCATAAAAATCCTTCAAATAGAAGAGTAGAAGCGGAGCTTTTCACCAAAAAGAGAATTTGAGTGCCAGAAATTTTGGAACTTCAGTAAGGTCGAGAAGATCATTTTCCGTAACTGAGGGAACTCAATGCCCTCAACACTGTTACTGCAAAAGTGAGCGAGGCATTGCAGAGTATGAAGTTCCAAGTTATATAAACATCCATGCTTGAAGTGTCTATGGAAGCTCCACCCACTTTCAGAGTGTACCGTGTCAACTTGGAGGAAAGGCCGAAGTTACTGTAAATCACATCTCCGTACATTCACTTAATGTCAGTGCAATCAATCTCGATAAGGATTCCAGTTCCCTGAAGGTGGAGTAACTACAATGTTTTACTTCCATAACATGTAGTTCCTCCAATCGATCTAGTCTTGATAAGACCCCTGGTGAAATCCTTTCAAGTTTTTCTCGCCCATACCAAAACTCTAACATAATTAGATTGGTCAATTTTCCTATCTCCACTGGCAGCTCCTCTAACTGACAATCTCTGATACTGAGATTTCTAAAGTGACAAGTCCGCCAATAATGGATATGTCATCCAACCTTAAATTACTCAGACACAGCGTCCTCAGATTTGACAACCGCTGAATGGATGCTGAAAAACGCAGAATGGATATGTCTCCCCTCGTGCTTAAGACATTGAGTTTACTCATTCCATAAAAAAAAGGAAACAATCGTCTAATCAGTGTTTGCATCAATAGATAAAACAGAGGATTCATACAAGATAATTTTTTTAAAGAAACTTCTTGTTCTATTGCCTTCAAAACTTTCTTGACATCAATTACAAGTGTACAAGAAGTATGTACAGTTTGACAATACTACAGCCAAAAATTGGTTAAAACTGAACTATAAACTCAAAAATTGCCGACGTTAAGAGACAATTTTTAGAAGTGCCATACAAAAATGTAGCTCCAACCTTGCTGACTAACTCTGACTGCCTTTTTTATTCAGGCTTGTTGAATTGGTTCGGGACTTGAACCTTCAATTTTTATACTCTCCCCTCTCCCTCATCTCTCAAACCTCAACAGAACTTGCTCTGTTTTGCATGGTTGAGGAGACGTTTGAGGGTTTAAACGATGGGAAAAATGTAGTCTCGAATCTTGATCATAGCCTAAATCTACTCACCATTATGAGAAAAAGACAAATGATTCATTTCCTTTTTTCGAACTAGAAGGAGCAGACGATCTAATTGAAATATCATCTGCATCAGCGGAAAATAACGAGGATTCCTCCGAATCTGTAGCCTAATTCAGAAGGAAAATAGAGGACTCACAGCTAGAACTAGACGAGGTGGAAGATTCATTCAAAGTTCCTTCTCCAGAAGAAGAAAACAACGAGGACTCCTCCAAATCTGTAGCATAATTCGGAAGGAAAATAGAGGACTCACAGCTAGAACTAGACGAGGCGGAAGATCCATTCAAAGTTCCTTATCCAGAAAAAGAAAACAACGAGGACTCCTCTGAATCTGTAGCATAATTCGGAAGGAAAATAGAGGACTCACAGCTAGAACTAGACGAGGCGGAAGATCCATTCAAAGTTCCTTATCCAGAAAAAGAAAACAACGAGGACTCCTCTGAATCTGTAGCATAATTCGGAAGGAAAATAGAGGACTCACAGCTAGAACTAGACGAGGCGGAAGATCCATTCAAAGTTCCTTATCCAGAAAAAGAAAACAACGAGGACTCCTCTGAATCTGTAGCATAATTCGGAAGGAAAATAGAGGACTCACAGCTAGAACTAGACGAGGCGGAAGATCCATTCAAAGTTCCTTATCCAGAAAAAGAAAACAACGAGGACTCCTCTGAATCTGTAGCTGAATTTGGAAGGAAAATAGAGGACTCACAGCTAGAACTAGACGAGGTGGAAGATTCATTTGAAATTCCTTCTCCAGAAGAAGAAAACACATAGGACTCGTCCGAATCTGTGTCTCCATTTCGAAAGGATTCATCGCTAGAAACAAAGGAATTGATCGAGTTTCTCCTTGAGAACTCGAAAAACCATGGGATGATTCATCTGAATCAAATTCAACAACCAACCACGAGGCACTAAATTCGAGATGTTGGGACAAAAACTGTGTATTACCCTATAATACAGGGGAAACATTAACACAAAGTTCTTTCATGTTCCACATCAGCAAGCATTTACCCTTCACGTTCTTCGCGTAGCCATATGATCCATAGCTTCAGAATATCATCTCTGCATAGTGAGAAGCAGAAAAATTGAAGCATCTGACAATTTGATCGTCATTGATTAGCACAGATGATTTATCAAACACAATCGCCATTGAAACGTCGTTCTCATAGCAAGTATCCTTTAAAGCACGGATTGCATTCCGGTCCTCAACATCCTCAATGCTTGTGAAGAGCAATTTCTTCGAGCAACGGGGTGCGTCACCAGCGCGGGGAGTTATGGTTACCATGCGTTGATTGCCCCTTTGATCATTCAAGTGAGTGACTTTCACAGCAACGTAGATTTCAAAAACCTCATCTCCTATATTGTACAACTTTGGCCTGCTTTCCCTGCCATTCACAACAAGCATAGCACCTTTAGCCCCTATTTCCGTTTCTTCAATAGGCTTCGCGGGACTAGTACTCCCCGAGCAGGGGGCAAAGAACTCTATAGGAGAAAATGGCGTGATTTCACTGGTTTCTTCATGACTTTCTTCTGAACGTGTGGCTACTTCTTGACTTTCATCTGAGCTCGTGATTCCTTCATGACTTTCTTCTGAACTCATTTGAAATATTAATTCATGAGTTTTGATACCACCTCGCGATTCTTAAGTGAACGAGGTTGGTGAAGGAAAATTAGAAACTTGGACTGGTTTTCGATCCAAATAAAGACGATGGACTTGTGTTGGACTAGATTTGGAAGGGGTAGTGTGGTTGGGAGATCTTATCCGTTTATTGAGTTCAGGACAAGTCTTGAAAAAGTGTCCAAATCCACCACAATGATAGCATTGTTGTGCTCGCGTATAAGCCAATCCAACTAGTGGACCACCGGATATTTGAACGTGCAAACAAAGATCCAAACAACAAATTGAATCGATCAACTGAAACCAAAATCGAGCATGTTTACTATTCGAAGTATCATCCACAAAGATCGGGCAACCCAAAGGCTCACAAACAGCATTGCCAATTTTAAACACCGCATTGTTTGTGCAGTACTCAACGGGAAGCCCTTCTAAGCGGGCTTCCACAAAGTCTCCAGCATCAAGAAGTGCCACTTTCCTGAATTGGAAGTTAGGCTGCCATTTATAAACCTGGATGAAATAGTGATCCGAAATCTGCCAAATGCTTCTCTCAATAGCTCTATCATAATCTCGTTGGCTCGAGAACTTGGCAGAGTACCTGCAATATAATACAAATTTATCGATTTGGTTGTTGTCGAAAGAAGTCAAAGAACTAAGCCGGACTATAAGTAGATTTGCGTGTGTACAATTATATATATATATATATATATATATATATATATATATATATATATATATATATATATCATTATCATATCATACTATATTACAAGTGGGAAGCTCCCAAGTTAAAAGTTAGATTACAATTTTGCCCTTGTGTAAACCAAAATATTATAAAATATTTAATTAATTAAATGTTAAATAAATATTTTGATGTGGATTGTTCTTGTTTAAGTGAATGCCATTTTGAATTTGGTAATTCTTCTATTACTAATGTACTACCTTCAAATTGATTTCTCTTCTGATTTTTATTTTGATGTTATAAAAGAGTGATTGGTTAAATACGTGATTAATTAAGGTGAATTCATGATCAATTTTAGTGGCCATAATAGATGTGTTTTTGACATGAATAAACAACATATTTAAATACCTACAATGCAAATTTTAATTTTTTGGAAAAAAAGAAAAGGTCTAAGGCCATGTAAGTTGAGAGTTCTTTCCTCTCTTTCCTACCTCTTGTTGATACTCAATTTTGACCTCCCTATACCACCCTCGGGCTATTATTTTACTAGCTATTATTATTTTAAAAGCTTAATTTTTCTTGCGTTTTGCTCTTATCTGCTAAATAAATCACGTGTATTATCGACGTCTTGACACTTTTTAAATTTGTATGCAATTTATAAATATATAATTCATTTCTTAATTATTACTATTTTATCATAAATATCGTATAATATTACATGTCATTAATTTTACGTACAATATATATATACATAATTAATTTTAAATAAATTTCTTCGCTTGCTAATTATCGTTAATCATTATTTTTGTTTATCAAATTATATATAGTTTTACTAATCAAATAATAGCCCAATTACATGTCTTTCTCAAATATTTTAAATTCTAGCCCCTTTCTATCCAAATTATTTCAATTCTAGCCTAATTTGAGCCAATTTGGCTTAATTTTTAAAGCCAATTTTCAAATTCAATTGCCTAAACTCAGCTGATCCGGATCTGACCCGCTCCGTGACCCGACTTATATCAAATCCAATCTCAGCCGTTGATCATATGATCAACGGTCGAGATCAAGTCCCCATTTTTCTTTCCTTTTAAACAAATATACCCCCCAAACCCTAATGCACTCACCTCCACACACACACACACACCCAGCCGCCATCACCCCCTTTCTCTCTTCCACCCTCTCCTCTCTCTCTAAACTACTAACAGCCGCCACCTTCTCTATTTCTCTCTGCCCTCTACTCCGGTGGAACCACAACCCACAGCCGACCGCCTTGGTCGGCTGGCCTCCCTCACCCCCAAATCTCCTCTCCTCTTTCCCCACCAACGAGCGACGGCCCACTGTCGCTGCCTCGTTTCTCCGACCAACTCCCCATCGATAAAACCCCGACGAACCACCACTCTCCACCACCTTTTTCTCGTCTCCCCCTTGACGAGCGGCGAAGACTGTCGCTGCCTCCTTTCCCGGCTAAACCCCCACGTCACCGGCGACCAACCAACAACAATCATGTCACCGCTGCTCCGACGGATCTCCATTCGGCAGACCCCTCTAACCCCCTTTACGTTCAAAACTCAAAATCCTAAAGGTTTGTCCCCTTCGACGAAGATGTCGAGTTCGTCGCCCGCCACCCCTACCTTTCACGAATTGAAGTACTCCGAGGAGATTCCGATGGAGTTATGCCCAATTAGTGAGACACCAAACATTAGTCTTGGAATGATTTGAGCAATAATGAGCATCATCAGTCGGTCTTCGATCGTGTCCAGAATTGAATGATTTGGATTCTTTGGCGGATATGAATCCTTCTCGGGTTTGACTATTTATCTTTATTTTTTACCCTCACTCTGCCTTAGTTCGTATTTTGTTCACAATTGATTTTCTGACATGAAATTGGTGGGTGTTGAGTATCAATTTGTGCATAGAAATAATTGATTTCACTTTCTTGTGGTTGCACGTCGTCATATATTGTCATGAACCATGTTTTCTAATACTCTACTGCATGTAAATTAGTTATTGGTTATTGTATTTGTGTTATAATTGAAAATGTGCCTGCTTAGTCTATATGTCATCATCTGAATACATTGTTATGTTCCATTCCAAATTCGCCTTCATGATCATCCTGATGTTGAATCAATCACAGAACTAGATATAGATTTGGTTAATTATTGCCGGAATATGATAGTTTGCATCATTCTTTGTTCAAAATGTGTGGTGACTTTAGAACTTGTCTAATTTTGGTAGATTTTAGCAGTCTTGTGCAATTTTGATTCCTCTGGCTAAGTTGATTCATTGACAGTTATGTGTAATTAAATATGGCTACTAGAGATTTTATCTCATCCAAAAGTAGTGTAGTAATCATGTAGTTACAGAAAGTTGATCTATTTTAATACCCAAATCAATTCTTTTTCCTTATCTTTTGCTTCCTTTAATTGTGACAGATTTTGAATTTTCTTATTTTGGTAAGCTTGGATTGAGTTTAGATTTAATTTGATTGAGGAGAGCCTTTTATGATTCATACCCTTTCCTTTTCTTTCCCATGGCTAATTGAGACAACTTTGGTACTTGGCCATTTATAGTAAAGATCTAATCCATTTTACACTTAATTGAGAATATTATGTGGCTGATTTGTGTATGATTTATTTCAAAATATGTGACAACTGCTTTACATGTTGTTATGGTAAAATGGAGTTTGTTGGACACCAAAATCCCCATGATTGATTCTAATTGATAATCTTTGATTATTATTATTTTTTTTCCTTTTATCACCCTCTCTCTCTGTTGATTTGGTTATGACTAGTATATAAGCAACATTCTCCTATTCTCTTGATCACTGGATGTTTCCTCTACTTCCAGACTTTAGACTTTACACATTCACTATTACTCTCATATTATTAAAAGAAGGCCTTTCTTTTTGGACAAACTGTTGATTGCTAAGTGTTGGGTCTCGAATCTCTTTTATTATTTACTGCAAACTGGTATGTATCCTAATTCGTGTGTATAAATTATGTATATGATAGAAAGCATGACTATAGGAGTTTAAAGCTAATAACTTGTTGTCTACTTGATTATGTGATCCAAATTTTCACTACTTATAGATCATGTATTAGTTATATATATTACTGCCATGATTCTTTCTTGGTACTGTTCTGGTATATGTTGTATGAAAAGAGGGCCTTTATGCATCCTATACCACTTGACATAGACAATACCTAGAACCCATGAGGTTCTCATGAAACTTTGCAATGTCAGAGATAAGTATCAAGGTTGCTATAAGTCCCTCTGGATTTCGTATATTTGTTTCGCATATTTGATAGGTTTTGTTAGAAGATGGGTTACGCGGTGAAGAGTTGCCTAGAATTCGGAGAGTCTTTAAAAGACCATTAGATTTAATTAATTCTGTTCTTTTATATTTATATTCATTCATTGGGTCTGTAATATTTTGTATAAACTCCGTCGATAAATAAAATAACTTAAGGGACTGCTATGGGGGAGGGGCAAACTACGTGCTATTTGCCCTAGTTGTTTGAAAACGCCTAGAAAACATGCCTATAGGTTTAAATTCGTTTCAGCTTTAAAATTAATCACCATGGCTTAAAACCTGTTTTCAATTCTTTTAGTTGTCATGCTTAAAAGTCAAATCGTTTCGGCAGTCCAAATTAGTTAGCCACTGTTTCAGTTTATCAAATTCAGTTTAGTATGTCAAACCGTTTCAGCATTTTTTTAAAAAAATAAATAAATTAGTTACCATGTTTGTCGGATTAAATAACCTCATAGTTTGTTTGCATATAATAATAATACATAGACATCATGCCTATAGGACTTGTTAATTTTCAGCATGCTAAATAACCAGTCTGTTTATAGGATTAAAACTTCAGATTCTTAAAACGATCATTCTGTTTATAGGAATAAAGTTTCAGCATGTTAAAGTTAGGATCCATTTCTGCATAATGATGTTAGAAATTATGCCTATAGTATTGAATCTGTTCTGCATATAATACGATTAGAAATCATGCCTATAGGATTCAGCACGTTAAAATCGTTTCAGCATGTTAAAATCAGCTCAGCATGTTAGAAACTGTTTCAGAATGTTAAACTGGTTCAGTATGACTGTTTCAGCTTTTTTTTAGAACATTCAGAAACCACATCTATACGATTAATTCAGGCTCAGCATGTTAAGTTAAAGATTCTGCCTATACGTTCAATTTAGCTTCAGCACATTAATTTAATTAGCTCTCATGCCTATAAACTTTAAAACAGTTTCAGCAGATTAAAATAATCAATCATCCTGTTTGTAGGATTAGATTTATTTACAACATGTTAAATAATCAGAAACTTTGTTCATAGGACTAATTAATAAGTGGTTCTGCACGTTCTCCATCCCTAGATATCATGCTACATAAAGTGTTAATTGTACGAATTGTGAGGCCTATGTGAGATCATTTATGTGCTACTTGTTTTTCAGTCCATGTATGTTTTGATTGACGTTAATCCCGAGTCTAATTAAGTAGTCTTGGAATCTTATTGTCTAGACCCATATCCAAAATAGTAGTCCAATGCCTCTTGGACATTAAGTGGGACGAGTAGGCATACTAGGGTACGATAGACTTTTCTCATTTCTTTAGTACGCGCTTTAGGTTAATAATAATCTTAATAACCAACTTAGGTGGGTAGATAGACGGACATGATGGAAATTGACCCGAGCAGAATATGACAATGTCTTTGAAATTGTCTTCGATAAATAAGTCGGGTGCTGATCCGAATAGGTTTAAACTAACCTAAGTCTAGTTCTTGTTTTATTATATGTTTGGGGTAGTTATCTAATTCACTTAGTAATTAGGTTTCTTTTTCTATATTCTTGTGTTAATTCTGTCTTCTCGCTGATCTCCTTTTCGTTTCATTATTTATTTTAATTGCGGTTTATATGCATGATCTTTTTTCTCACTTAGACTATTAGTAACTAATTTATCTACTTGCATAAAATAAAGATTTATTTGTTTAATTACTTAGTTAATAATAGGCTAACACCTTCCTTTTGAGGTAACTTGAACCCTTACCCGATTTCTGGTGGCGTAAACCTCTAAAATTAATTTAACTGTTAGTTAGTTAGTATGGTGCCCTAACACGCCTTTAATTCGTTAGGTGGCGACTCTTCACTCTTTTCTATCCAAAAAGAGTTGTCACGTCGATGACCCACTTTTTGCGAGAAAAATGGGGTGCGACAGAATGACGACTCTGCTGGGGATATTTAGGTTCTAACCATTACGGGTTTGTATTTTATATGGGATTTTGTGTTTTATTTAACTTTGTTTTTGTTACCTTTATAAGATTGAATTTGTTTTATTTTTCGTCAAAAGGAAAAATTTATGATTAATCCCTTTTCCTTTCTTCCTTATTTGTTTTCTTAAATAATCGAGTTTGTTTCATGTTTAATATCTTTTCTCATTCTCCTTACGTGTTTTCTTACTAGTATTTCATGATTAGTTTATTATTTATTTATTTTGTCTAGTTATTTAATATATCTCATGATGCATTTATTCCTTTCCTTTTATTTATTTACTTTTATTTCTTGACCGCGCTTTATTTATGTTGTTATTATTTCGTTAAACTGTTCAATGTGTTACTGTTTTTCACTATATGCTACTTGTTACCGCTTTTTATAACTGTCATTCCGCTCATATTTCCCTCACTTGGGAACTTCACACTTTCACACACTATACATATGAGTTGTGCCTTTGCACTTCTCCAAAATTCTTTCAAATACCCATTTTAGAGAGTTGGCATAGACGTGGGGTAAGCGGATGGTTTTGCTACCGTGTGACCACGTGCCTCCTCGCATAGGAAAACCTTGAGTCCGTGTCTATCCAAATATCAGAAACTTAGGATAGTGTTGTATCTACCCCTTTATATAAGTCATGCATACATCAGCCATATGTGGTTTGGCCCTAGGAGTCAACCCGCAAAATTAGCAGCCTCCTATTGTCAAAGAGTTCCCATCAATCCAAAGACAAATAATCATATTATATGCTAAGTGATCATGACAAATTAATCCAAGCCAGTTTAATATGAAAGAAGTTTAGAAAAGTTTATTTTGTTTCTCTTTAAGGCTGTAGAATGGAAGGCACACCGGTATTTCCCAACACTAGGATGGTTGTGGGTGTTCCCCACAAATTAAAGAGATGGTGGGAAGATATGAAGAAAGAACATGGTAAACATATTCGTCCTTGGTTTCCTGACCTCTTTGATTTATGTAGCTCCAGATCGGTATTTGATCAAGGCTTTGTTGCAATTCTGGGACCCTGAAAAGGTAGTTTTCAATTTAGCGATTTTGAGTTAACACCGACCGTGGAAGAGATTGGAGGGTTCACTGAGTTGCGGTACTAAAATAGAGAGTCGATCTTGCCTCGCAAACAATCTGGGAAAAAGTTTCTGCATCATCTCGGATTGAGAAACAATCTCAAACTAGCTTGTCTGGACTTTGACTGGATTTCTTTGGATTTCTTGTATGAACATTTTGGCCGCAGGGATGGTCATAAGTTTTTTCAGAAAGAGTTCTCTTGTTCTGCTGAAAAATGGGAAAAGAAGTGACTGAATGCTTTTTCCATAGCCTTGCTAGGCACTCTAGTGTTTCCAAGGGAGAATGGTAAGATTGATACTTGCCTTAGTTTGGTGGTTCAAGCTTTATGGCACGGTATTGATAATATGGGGCCACCTTGGTACCCATGATCCTTGCTGAGGTATTTAGGGCACTGTCCAAGTGCTTTAGGGGTAAGAGGTTTTTCGAAGGGTGTAACCTTCTGCTGTAGCTATGGCCGTTGAGCACTTTTACAAACGGCCTAACTTGATAGACATTTTGACGGGAATGGGAAACAAGATCGACACCCATTCTCAAATGATGATCAGGTTCAATTCTCGTGTGGGTACCGAAGATTGGTTTGCTTTTATGAAAGCCCGTTCAGGATATCAGATTCAGTGGAAGTATTCATGGTTACCCGCCCACACAGCTGTCATAAGAAGCAACGAGCTTTACTACATCGAGCTCATTGGGATGAAAGGCCTCCAGCCTTATGCTCCAGTTCGAGTGCTCCTCCAGTTCGGACGAACCCAAGTCATACCTCTAAGAACCCACATGGGAGGTTCTGAGCTTGAGTTTGGCTCAAAATATGAAATTCCCTAGGCCAAAGAATTGCTTTAACAATGGGAAGGGTTGATGACTGTAAGCGTGGGCACCGAGCAGGCTTATTGTGCACCCGAATACTATGTGTGGCTTTTGGAGGATGCTGAAGATGTGCGGCTCAGCAAATTGGGACAACCTTATGGATTTGAATATATAAAAGAGACCACCTGGGCACGGAAGCTGTTGAATCGTCATTATGATATCACTCCTGCAATGTGGGCACAAGTTGATCCAAGATCTCTAAACCAGTACAATGGAGGCTTTTGAATTTAGGATTTTCCCTTGTCATCCCGCTTCCTCTTAGCTCTACTTTATTGTTTTTTTTTCTCATTTCCGCAAAGAATTATAGTAGATCAAAGTTTGATTTAATAAATGGTTTACTTCGTTTATTATCTAACTCTAAACTCCGACTAATATTGAATCTTGGCTTGGATTAAAATGTCGTGAATCATATATGTGTCGTTTTAAGCCTACCTCTGGCTCAACGTTTGGCCCTTGTATTTAGGACGTTTATTTTTCGCAATCAATGTGTTTATCTTTAGAATAAATATCTTACTACTGACTTGGTTTCTGTTGATTTTGTCTTACTCTTACTCCCTTCCCAAAGGTTGATTTGTGCATGCTGGGATATCATACTAGATCAAAAGGGACTCCTCCTCCTCCTCCGAGTCCAAATCGTGAAAGGAAAGATAAAATGGGTGACAATAGTGCTAGTAAGAGTAAGGAAGTCTCAGAAAGTGTTGGTCGAGACCGTGATGAGCTAATCTTACGAATGGAGCAGAGAATCCTTGACTTACAGGATGAACTGGCGCAAGTTCGTAATTTGGCCAAGTTGTCCTTCACATTGAACAGTCCTCGTGACCTGACGGTCGAGGACAATATCACCGCAAAACTCCAAACCATACCCAATGTACCACAACCACAATATGACTTGCAGCATACTTACGTTCTTCCAAGAACTAGCCAATGTCCTCCACCACAGTATCCTACCCTCTCAGCTCCACAAAACTCCCAAACCCCTCCAAATATAGTCCATACCCACATTCCAGGAAATTATAACTTGAACCCTATATACGTGGAAACCGCTCCTTTTGTTCAGCACCAGCTTGAGCTAGAGCCTTCAGAAAAAGACCGATTAATACAGAACATGGTCGAAAAGTTAGAGCATGTCACCAACAGACTGCAACATATAGAGGGCATTAGAGGGGTGAAGGGTCTGAATTATGAAGACCTATGTATGCACCCAGATGTTGAATTACCGGAGGGGTACAAACCTCCCAAATTTGAGTTATTCAATGGGACTGGGGATCCCAAAGCACACTTAAGAATGTACTGTGATAAGCTGGTGGGAGTAGGAAGAGGTGAGAAAATATGGATGAAGTTGTTCATGAGAAGCCTTACCGGGGAGGCCTTAACCTGGTACATTGAGCAGGATACCAGAAGGTGGTCCAGATGGATAGACATGGCCTCTGATTTTGTAGAAACATTTGGATTCAACATGGACAACGCCCCAAATTGGTTTCACATTCAAAACCTGAAGAAGAAGCCTAATGAATTATTTCGGGAATATGCCTTGAGATGGAGAGCTGAAGCGGCCAGAGCCCGACCTCCAATGGACGAGGCTCAAATGAAAGATTATTTTATTCGGGCCCAGGAACCACAGTACTATGAAAAAATGATGCTCATCACGGAAAAAAGTTTTGCCGAGATCATCCAGGTTGGGGAAAGACTAGAGGAAGGCATCAAAAGTGGTAGCATTATCAATCTGGAGGCTCTACAGGCTACCAGTAAGTCCCTACAATCTGGTGGAATTGCTGAAAATCGAAAGAAAAAAGAAGTGGGGACTGTGATGATGGTACAGGATTTCAAAACCCCCCCACTCATTTCCCAAATGCCTACAACACACCCTCCACTATACGAACAATCTCCATACCCTATCCCTCTTTATCAAATGCCTACATACTCATACCAAATTCCCTCTCACCCCATTTATAATGCCCAGCCATCTCAATTCCAATCTCCCCCACCTAATCTAAATTACAGACCCCGAGCCAATTTCGAGAAAAAGCCGGTCAAGCAGTATACTCTTTTGGCTGAACCAATTGCCCAGTTGTATGAAAGATTGAGGGTAGCTGGCCTTATCACTCCCATTCTCACTTTACCTGTAGACACTCAGGCCAAATGGTATGACCCTAAAAAAGTTTGTGCGTACCATTCGGGGATGAAAGGTTCACATACTACTGAAGTATGCCACTCACTGAAGGATCAAATTCAGAAGTTGATTGATACAAAGGTTATTCAGTTGAAAGACCCAACTCCGAATGTCACCAACAATCCATTCCTAAATCATCAGGTCAACATTGGAAGTTGGAGAGGCAGTGGATCTGGAAGGCTCTATTTGGGTTATCAAGAAAGAAGGGGATGTCGCGATGGTGTCACAAACATCTGCTCCGGCACAGAAACAGGTTCTGTTTGAAGTAGAGGTGGCAGCTCCTAAATCCGCATTTACTGTATATCGAGCTACTCCAGATACTTATGATCCCCATGCAGTACCATGGAATTATGAACGTGATATTTTGGGAAAGGCAAAGGTAGCCGAGGCTGACGCTGCTCAGGGTGTGACTCGATCTGGCAGAATCTACACGCCTGAAAATCTGGCTCAGGGAAGTTCTAGCAAGGGAAAACAACCAGTTGTAGAAGTTGAGGAGAATGTCATTTGGAAGAACGTACAAGCAAAGGAATATTCTGTTGTAGATCAGCTGAGCAAAACTTTGGCTCAAATCTCTATTTTGTCACTTTTACAGACTTCTGAGCTCCATCAGAAAGCTCTAATGAGGGTTCTTAGTGAGGCTTATGTACCGGCTAATATCACCGGTGGAGAGGTAGCCCATATGGTTGGGCAGGTATTCGAGGCTCATAAAATATCCTTTCACGAGGATGAGTTGCCACCTCAAGGAAGAGTGCATAATGATGATTTGCACATCACTATGCAGTATGAGGATAGGGTGATAACAAAGGTATTGATCGATCCAGGCTCTGGTCTAAACATATGCCCCCTCGCCACACTGACAAGGCTAGAGGTTGACACTTCTAAAATTCAGACTTGGAGGATGAACGTGAAGGCTTTCGACGGCTCTCAAAGAGATACCATTGGGGAAATTACCCTTGATGCATTGATTGGACCTGCCACATTCTCCATTGTGCTCCAAGTAATGGATATCCCAGATTCCTACAATATGTTACTTGGTCGCCCATGGCTTCATATGGCAGGAGCGGTATCCTCTACTCTGCATCAATACCTCAAGTTTGAATGGGACTATCAAGAGGTGGTGGTCCATGGTGAAAAAGGGCACTCTATATACGCGGTGGAAGGAAAAGAGAGATTGGATGGAGAAATGTTCCACACATTGGAAATGGTGGGATTTGTTGGAGAGGGACCATGGTGGAGCAGCACGATCATGAATATGTTGCTTCGCTCAGGGTTCGTACCTAATGGCGGCTTGGGGGAAAATTTGCAAGGCATAATGGAACCAATACAGATACAGTCACAGGAAACCACGTTCGGATTGGGTTATCTTGGCACTGCACAAGAGTACAAAGATTGGAAGTCACCCGTGGGCGGATTCTATTATCCTTCGCTAGGATCGATACCGTCATTGCATCAGACTTTTGTCTCTGCGGGATTTCTTGATGATGGTAAAGATGATGTGCTAGAAATCTTAAGAGGTCTATTCCTGACAGAAGTGAGGTGCAACGTCATCATCGATGAGGGGAGAGGAGGAGTTCCTAAACAGAGAAATTAGCCCAAAGCCACTCTCAGCAACGGGACTGCCACTCCTTCTAGGGCCCGCTGAGCACTTGGGTAGATGCATAAGATTTTATTGTTTTCAATAAATAGGCTCGCTTTCGAGTTCACTTTCATGCTATATACTATTTTGAGGGCACTCAGCTTTCTTTAATAAAGGGTTTCTCTTCAGTATATTAATATCCTTTATTTATGTTTTCTTTTCTTCTTTCTTTTTCAGCAAAATTACTTCTAAAAACGTTGAATTTGAGACTGTGACATTTAATGAGACTGTGCAACATAATATAAGTGAACTAGAAAAGGTAGAAGAAGCTGAAGTACCGGAAGAACTCGTTAAAAAGGTTGAAGAGTTTGAACATAAACCTAAGGCAAACCTAGTGGATACAGAGGTAGTGAACTTAGGGGACTCGGAAGTGGCTAATGAAACATATGTCAGTGTTTACTTATCTGAAAATGAGAAAAAGGGCTACATTCGGGTTTTGAAAAAACACAAAGACGTCTTTGCTTGGTCCTATGCAGATATGACAGGATTGAGCACTTTGATTGTATCCCACAGACTGCCCACTGATCCCTCTTGTCCTCCTGTCAAACAGAAACTCAGAAAGTATAAACCTGATCTGAGCTTCAAGATTAAAGAGGAGGTGACAAAGCAAACTGAGGATGGAATCATTCGAGTAACTGAATATCTGACTTTGCTAGCTAATATCGTACATGTTCCCAAGAAGGATGGTAAGGTCAGAGTCTGCGTTGACTACAGGGATCTTAACAGAGCCAGCCCTAAGGATAATTTTCCACTCCCTAATATACACATCTTGATCGATAACTGTGCCAAGCATGAAACACAACCATTCATGGATTGCTTTGCGGGTTATCATCAGATTAAGATGCATGAGGAGGATGCTGAGAAAACTGCTTTCATTACACCCTGGGGGGTTTATTGTTACAAGTTTATGCCTTTCGGGTTGAAAAATGTCGGAGCTACATACATAAGGGCCATGACTACCATTTTTCATGACATAATCCACAAGGAAATTGAAGTTTATGTGGATGATGTTATCATCAAATCCAAAAAGGGTTCGAGTCATTTGGACGATCTTGAGAAGTTCTTTCATAGGCTACGGAAATACAATCTGAAGTTGAACCCGACAAAGTGTGCCTTTGGAGTCCCTGTGGGAAAATTATTGGGTTTTATCGTCAGTCGTCGCGGAATAGAGTTGGACCCGACCAAAATCAAAGCCATCAAAGAGCTTCCGTCACCGAAAAATAAGAAAGAGGTAATAAGTTTCTTGGGCCGCCTCAACTACATCAGTCACTTCATAGCCCAATCCACTGTCATTTGTGAGTCAATTTTCAAGTTATTGAAAAAAGATGCTTCCACAAAATGGACGTCAGAGTGTCAGCAAGCATTTGACAAAATCAAGGATTACCTATCTAATCCTCTTATATTGGTCCCTCCTGAGCCAGGTAGGCCGCTATTGTTGTATTTATCTGTGATGGATAATGCTTTCGGTTGTATTCTGGGGCTGCATGATGAAACAGGGAAGAAGGAGCAGGCAATCTATTACATGAGTAAGAAGTTCACATCATATGAGGCTCGTTACTCTTTGCTGGAACGCACGTGTTGTGCATTAACTTGGGCAGCCCAAAAGTTGAGACATTACCTCTCAGCATACACTACTTACTTGATCTCTAGAATGGATCCACTAAAGTACATCTTCCAGAAGCCTATGCCTACCGGGAAGCTGGCTAAATGGCAGATTTTGTTGAGTGAATTTGACATAGTTTATGTCACTCAGAGGGCCATGAAAGCACAAGCGTTGGCATATCACCTGGCCGAGAACCCCGTAGATGATGGATACGAACCCTTGAAAACTTCTTTTTCCTAATGAGGAAGTGCCATTTATGGGAGAGGACATATCCGAAATATATGATGGTTGGAAGATATTCTTTGATGGAGCTGCGAACTTCAAAGGGGTAGGTATTGGAGCTGTTTTAATCTCAGAAATTGGCCAGCATTATCCGGTATCAGCCAAACTTAGGTTTCCTTGCACCAACAATATGGCTGAATACGAAGCTTGCATTTTGGGGCTTCGGCTAGCCATTGACCTGAATGTCCAAGAGGTATTGGTAATTGGGGACTCAGACCTGTTGATTCATCAAGTACAAGGGGAATGGGCTGCCAAGAACAGGAAACTCCTGCCATACATAGATTGCATACAAAAATTGCGCAAGAGGTTTGTCAAGATAGAATTCAAACATGTTCCGCGAATCCAGAATGAATTTGATGATGCTTTGGCCACTTTGTCTTCTCTGATACAGCATCCGGACAAGAATTATATTGATCCCATCCCTATTCATACTTATGAGCAGCCTGCATATTGTTTGCATGTCGAAGAGGAGTTAGATGGCAAGCCATGGTATGTTGATATCCAGGGATACTTAAAAAATGGAGATTATCCGGAGAATGCCACAAGTATTCAAAAGCGCACTATTCGGAGGTTAGCTAACCAATTCTTCTTAAGCGGAGAAATCTTGTACAAGAGGACTCCTGATTTAGGACTGCTGAGGTGTGTTGATGCTAGAGAAGCTTCTAGTTTGATTGAAGAAGTCCACGCTGGAACTTGCGACCCTCACATGAATGGATTTACCTTGGCTAAGAAAATACTGAGATCTGGGTACTTTTGGTTAACTATGGAGATGGATTGCATTTGTTATGTGCAAAAGTGTCATCAATGCCAAACGCATGCCGACATGATTCGAGTTCCTCCCAACGAACTCCATGTCACCAGCTCTCCTTGGCCATTTGCAGCTTGGGGTATGGACGTTATTGGTCCTATCGAACCTGCCGCATCCAACCGACATAGGTTCATTCTTGTTGCTATTGATTATTTCACCAAATGGGTCGAGGCTACCTCACATAAATCTGTCACAAAGAAGGTTGTAGCTGATTTTGTCCGAGATCATATTATCTGTCGATTTGGAGTTCATGAGTCAATTATTACAGATAATAGCACTAATCTCAACAGTGATCTGATGAAAGCAACGTGTGAGCTGTTCAAGATCAACCATCGAAACTCTATAGCCTATAGGCCACAGATGAATGGAGCAGTTGAAGCTGCGAATAAAAACATCAAGAGGATATTGTGTAAGATGATTGACAATTACAGACACTGGCACGAGAAGCTACCCTTCACATTGTTGGGATATCGTACTACGATGAGGACTTCTACAGGGGCCACTCCTTATCTTCTTGTTTATGGTACTGAAGCTGTGATACCTGCTGAAGTAGAGATACCTTCCCTAAGGATCATTCAGGAAGCAGAACTGAGTGATGCTGAATGGGTGCGAGGTAGAATGGAACAACTGGCACTCATTGATGGGAGGAGAATAAATGCAATTTGTCACGGTCAACTCTATCAGAATAGAATGGCCAAAGCTTTCAACAAGAAGGTCAGACCAAGGCATTTTATACCGGGGCAACTTGTCCTAAAATGGATCTTTCCAAATCAAGACGAGGCAAAAGGAAAATTTGCACCAAATTAGCAAGGTCCTTATATGGTCCATCGGGTTCTGACAGGAGGAGCACTCGTATTAGCGAAAATGGATGGTGAAGTGTGGCCTAAGCCTATAAATTCCGACGCTGTCAGAAGATACTTCATATGAGAAGTTAAGAGAAAGTTATTTTTGTTATGCTTCCTTACCTTGTAATTGGAACTATGTTTGACCTGATTCCCGTTTAAGAGGGATGCGTAGGCGCTCCTATGGAGTTCGTTCTTATCATAATAAAACCTTTCATTTTCCCTTGTCAAGCATTATAACTGGGGAAATATTTTTGAGAGGATCTCAAAAATTCCATCTGAAAAGCATTACCATGAATCGTAAGACTGGGAAAGAAAATTTTGAGGGAACCTCAAAATTCACAACAAGCGACCGCTCATTCTACAAAATTTTCTAGCCGAAAGTCAAGTTCTACACTGGGGCAGAAATTTTTGAGAGCCCTCAAAAATTTCATCGGAGCTGCACTCCAAACGCAAAGATGATAAGATGTTGTGATGTCTCAAAACATGTCACGGTTTATGATTCAACAATATATTTTTTTAACATTTCCCCTCCATTTTCAAAGCAAGTTATTTCAAAATACGATTTAAAAGCTTATTTATTTATTTGCTCGAGCGAGTGCCTGAAGAGAGTGCGACAGCCCGCAGACACATAACAAGGAGGACAGATGCACCCAAGAGCAGATGCACAGATCAACCTCCCCTTTTTACAAATTAACAATTTTTCTTTGAACGCAGAACTAGCAGGTACAAATCTGAGAATTGTCTCAGCAGCATCAAGACAAACACCATCATCAAAATATGGCAAGAAAGCTAAGCTACTCTATCTCCTCAAAGAAAAATTACATTAAGCCCGAGAATTATATTTGGCCCGAGATTGCGTTAAGCATGAGAATTACATTTGGCTCGAGAATTATATTTGCCCAAAAAATGCATTTGAGCCCGAGATTGCATTTGGCCCGAGATTGCATTTGAGCCCGAGAATTGCATTTGGCCCGAGAATTGCATTTGGCCCGAGATTGTATTATGACCGAGATTGCATTATGCCCGAGATTACTTTGGCCCGAGATTGCATTTGAGCCCGAGAATTGCATTTGGCCTGAGAATTGCATTTAGCCCGAGATTGCATTATGCCCGAGATGACTTTGGCCTGAGATTGCATTTGAGCACGAGAATTATATTTGGCCCGAGAATTGCATTTGGCCCGAGAATTGCATTTGGCCCGAGATTGCATTATGCCCGAGATTGCATTATGCCCGAGATGACTTTGGCCCGAGATTGCATTTGAGCCCGAGAATTATATTTGGCTCGAGAATTGCATTTGTCCTGGGATTGTGTTAAGCCTGAGAATTACATTTGGCTCGAGAATTATATTTGCCCTAAAAATGTATTTGAGCCCGAGATTGCATTTGGCCAGAGATTGCATTATGCCCGAGATTGCATTGTGCCCGAGAATTACGAATCACATTGAGCCCGAGAATTGCACTGCGCCCGAGAAAGGCATTTGAGATCGAGATTGCATTTGGCCCGAGAATTGCATTGTGCCCGAGATTGCATTTTGGCCCGAGAATCGCACTATGCCCGAGAATTTTGATTGAGCCCAAGATTGCATTTGGCCCAAGAATTGCATTGTGCCCGAGATTGCATTGAGCCCGAGATCACATCGAATCACAACAAGCTACCATGGAACAAATTATTCAGAGGCTACCAAACGTCATGCTATGCCACTCAAAATAGATACGCTTTCCTTAATCATTCTTTAATTGTCCGAAAGCGTCATATTCCAAAGGCATCATTTTTATGGCCTGCGGATATCATTTCATGGCCTAAGGATTTAATTTATATTTATCATGCTCCAAAGGCGTCATAGTCTAAAGGCATCATTTCCATGGCATGTGGACATCATTTATGGCCTAAGGATTTAATTTATGTTTACCATGCTGCGAAAGCGTCATATTCCAAAGGCATCATTTTTATGGCCTGCGGATATCATTTCATGGCCTAAGAATTTAATTTATATTTATCATGCTCCAAAGGTGTCATAGTCTAAAGGCATCATTTCCATGGCATGTGGACATCATTTCATGGCCTAAGGATTTAATTTCTGTTTACCATGCTCCAAAAGCGTCATATTCCAAAGGCATCATTTTTATGGCCTGCGGATATCATTTCATGGCCTAAGGATTTAATTTATATTTATCATGCTCCAAAGGCGTCATAGTCTAAAGGCATCATTTCCATGGCATGTGGACATAATTTCATGGTCTAAGGATTTAATTTCTGTTTACCATGCTCCGAAAGCGTCATATTCCAAAGGCATCATTTCCATGGCCTGCGGACATCATTTCATGGCCCAAGGATTAATTTTACGTATCATGGCCCTAAGATATCATCACTTAAGACATCATCTTTATCGTCTTAAGCAACCTTCCATAGTCTTAAAGGGAACCTGCATCATGTTTTACTTTATTCTTATTTAAATATTAATCTTTATTTAGTTATAATAGAAGTTGCAGGCATCAAGAACTGAGCAAGCCAAGAAACGAGATTAATTGTCGTCTTCGCGTCCAAAACATAACTCTTACTATCCCCATGTCGTCTTCGCTTCCAAAACATAACACTTACTATCCCCATGTTGCCAACACTGGACCGTTGCTCGCATCCTATTCTTAGCTAATCGTTTAAATCTCATCAACTCGTGCCAACTGCTTCTTCGCTCGGATTTTCAGTCGTGCATTTTCTTTAGAAACCTCATTCGTTTCTGAATCTAGAACTATACAAGACTTGATTCTCATAAAACCAGGGATATGTAGGCGACTTGAAAACCGAAGTCTCGGCCGCAACATTTTTGCAATACCCTTTTGCTTTTCGGACTCAGAAGAATTAATCGTCAGGTCAGACAAAATTGGCTACTAGTCAACATTCCTTGACCGTCAATTCATCCTTTATTCCCGAGCAAGGAAGGGGCAGCTGTTGACACCCAATTTTGACCTCCCTATACCACCCTTGGGCTATTATTTTACTAGCTATTATTATTTTAAAAGCTTAATTTTTCTTGCGTTTTTCTCTTATCTGCTAAATAAATCACGTGTATTATCGACGTCTTGACACTTTTTAAATTCGTATGCAATTTATAAATATATAATTTATTTCTTAATTATTACTATTTTATCATAAATCTCGTATAATATTACATGTCATTAATTTTACGTACAATATATATACATAATTAATTTTAAATAAATTTCTTCGCTTGCTAATTATCGTTAATCATTATTTTTGTTTATCAAATTGTATATAGTTTTACTAATCAAATAATAGCCCAATTACATGTCTTTCTCAAATATTTTAAATTCTAGCCCCTTTCTATCCAAATTATTTCAATTCTAGCCTAATTTGAGCCAATTTGGCTTAATTTTTAAAGCCAATTTTCAAATTCAATTGCCTAAACTCAGCTGACCCGGATCCGACCCGCTCTGTGACCCGACTTATATCAAATCCAATCTCAGCCGTTGATCATATGATCAACGGTCGAGATCAAGTCCCCATTTTTCTTTCCTTTTAAACAAACATACCCCCCAAACCCTAATTCACTCACCTCCACACACACACACACCCCTCAGCCGCCATCACCCCCCTTTCTCTCTTCCACCCTCTCCTCTCTCTCTAAACTACTAACAGCCGCCACCTTCTCTACTTCTCTCTGCCCTCTACTCCGGTGTAACCACAACCCACAGCCGGCCGCCTTGGTCGGCTGGCCTCCCTCACCCCCAAATCTCCTCTCCTCTTTCCTCACCAACGAGCGGCAGCCCACTGTCGCCGCCTCGTTTCTCTGACCAATTCCCCATCGATAAAACCCCGACGAACCACCACTCTCCACCACCTTTTTCTCGTCTCCCCCTCGACGAGCGGCGAAGACTGTCGCCGCCTCCTTTCCCGACTAAACCCCCACGTCACCGGCGACCAACCAACAACAATCATGTCACCGCTGCTCCGACGGATCTCCATTCGGCAGACCCCTCTAACCCCCTTTACGTTCAAAACTCAAAACCCTAAAGGTTTGTCCCCTTCGACGAAGATGTCGAGTTCGTCGCCCGCCACCCCTACCTTTCACGAATTGAAGTACTCCGAGGAGATTCCGGTGGAGTTATGCCCAATTAGTGAGACACCAAACATTAGTCTTGGAATGATTTGAGCAATAATGAGCATCATCAGTCGGTCTCCGACCGTGTCCAGATTTGAATGATTTGGATTCTTTAGCGGATATGAATCCTTCTCGGGTTTGACTATTTATCTTTATTTTTTACCCTCACTCTGCCTTAGTTCGTATTTTGTTCACAATTGATTTTCTGACATGAAATTGTTGGGTGTTGAGTATCGATTTGTGCATAGAAATAATTGATTTCACTTTCTTGTGGTTGCACGTCGTCATATATTGTCATGAACCATGTTTTCTAATACTCTACTGCATGTAAATTAGTTGTTGGTTATTGTATTTGTGTTATAATTTAAAATGTGCCTGCTTAGTCTAATGTCATCATCTGAATACATTGTTATGTTCCATTCCAAATTCGCCTTCATGATCATCCTGATGTTGAATCAATCACAGAACTAGATATAGATTTGGTTAATTGTTGCCGGAATATGGTAGTTTGCATCATTATTTGTTCAAAATGTGTGGTGACTTTAGAACTTGTCTAATTTTGGTAGATTTTAGCAGTCTTGTGCAATTTTGATTCCTCTGGCTAAGTTGATTCATTGACAGTTATGTGTAATTAAATATGGCTACTAGAGATTTTATTTCATCCAAAAGTAGTGTAGTAATCATGTAGTTACAGAAAGTTGATCTATTTTAATACCCAAATCATTTCTTTTTCCTTCTCTTTTGCTTCCTTTAATTGTGACAGATTTTGAATTTTCTTATTTTGGTAAGCTTGGATTGAGTTTAGATTTAATTTGATTGAGGAGAGTCTTTTATGATTCATACCCTTTCCTTTTCTTTCCCATGGCTAATTGAGACAACTTTGGTACTTGGCCATTTATAGTAAAGATCTAATCCATCTTACACTTAATTGAGAATATTATGTGGCTGATTTGTGTATGATTTATTTCAAAATATGTGACAACTGATTTACATGTTGTTATGGTAAAATGGAGTTTGTTGGACACCAAAATCCCCATGATTGATTCTAATTGATAATCCTTAATTATTATTTTTTTTCCTTTTATCACTCTCTCTCTCTCTGTTGATTTGGTTATGACTAGTATATAAGCAACATTCTCCTATTCTCTTGATCACTGGATGTTTCCTCTACTTCCAGACTTTAGACTTATTCTGAAAGTATCAAAATAATAAATATGATATTTCCAGTTCTTCTTGAAAGAGGTTACATATTCACTATTACTCTCATATTGTTAAAAGAAGGCTCCTTTCTTTTTGGACAAACTACTGATTGCTAAGTGTTGGGTCTTGAATCTCTTTTATTATTTACTGCAAACTGGTATGTATCCTAATTCGTGTGTATAAATTATGTATATGATAGAAAGCATGACTATAGGAGTTTAAAGCTAATAACTTGTTGCCTACTTGATTATGTGATCCAAATTTTCACTACTTATAGATCATGTATTAGTTATATATATTACTGTCATGATTCTTTCTTGGTACTGTTCTGGTATATGTTGTATGAAAAGAGGGCCTTTATGCATCCTATACCCCTTGACATAGACAATACCTAGAACCCTTGAGGTTCTCATGAAACTTTGCAATGTCAGGGATAAGTATCAAGGTTGCTATAAGTCCCTCTCGATTTTGTATATTTGTTTTGCATATTTCATAGGTTTTGTTAGAAGATGGGTTACGCGGTGAAGAGTTGCCTAGGATTCGGGGAGTCTTTAAAAGACCATTAGATTTAATTAATTCTGTTCTTTTATATTTATATTCATTCATTGGGTCTGTAATATTTTGTATAAACTCCGCCGATAAGTGAAATAACTTAAGGGACTTGTTGACACCCAATTTTGACCTCCGTATACCTCTTACGGGCTATTATTTTACTAGTTATTCTTATTTTTTTTAAGCTTAATTTTTCTCGCGTATTGCTTTTATTTACTAAATAAATCATGTATTTTATCGTCGTCTTGACACTTTCTAAGTTTATATGTAATTTATAAATATATAATTTATTTCTTATTATTAATATTCCATCGTAAGTTTCGTATAACATTACATGTAATTGGTTTTACGTACAATATATATATACGTAATTTATTTATAATTTTAAATAATATATGTAAATTGTTATGTACGTAGTATATTTATTTATTAATCTCGTTAATTATGTTATTAATTAAATGGCAGCTCAATTTGTAATTCTCTTACCAATTTATTTAAATTCTAGCCCCTTTTGAGTCAATTTCTTTCAATTCTAGCCTAAATTTGAACTAATTTGGCCCATTTTTAAATCTCAAATCTAATTCCGTAACCCATCAACCGACCCGGATCCGACTCGCGATGAGATCAAATCTCAGCCATTGATCTAATGTGATCAACGGTCGAGATTAAATCTCACCCCCTCTTTCCTTTCTTAATCACCCATATCCCCCTAAAACCTAATTCATTTTCCCCACTCCACCGTCTCCACTCACCCCAAATCCCCTCTTTCCCATAGTTGACCAGTGGCGGTCGCTGCTACTCCGCCATCCACCGAGCCTCCGACAAACCCAGTCGCCGCCTCACCTTCATCTAACTCTCCTCTCTTTCTCCCTCTTTACCGCCGCCACCACCGCCGCTGGCAAGCGGTTAGCCTCTCCTCGTTCTCTCTACTTCGACAGACCACGGACGGAGCACCGCACCCCCCCCTCACTCTCTCTTCTGCTCCATCTCACTCTGTCGCCACCATCGTCCTCCATACCCCTTTCTCCCCTCGTCTCCATCTGCCTCGACCACGCCGCCGCCGCCACCGTGAACCGCCAGTAAACAACCACCAAAGCCCTATGCACCCCGCTCCATCTCTATCTCTGTTCATTCCCCTTTTAAACCCCAGAAATAGCTGCCTCCACTACCGGTCGGCGAGCCAGAAAACCCCACTGTAAGTCACCAATGAAATTATTGTCGTGTTCTTCTCTCCGTCGAACTTTAAGATTCTTCGACAAAGGGTAACAGGAGCAGTCCATCGACGTTTTCTGGCAGAATATGCGTTGGGATTAGTGGTTCCCAAAGTTATTGCCTCATCTTGATTTCTGTTAACTTTTTGATAACGCCCAAACTACACCTCGAATTAAAGAAGCGTAAGCGGTCGTAGTCAAATATAGAACCCAACAAAGGTTGGGGTCGAATCCCACAGAGAATATGGTGAAGATTAAGCCTTTAGTGAAGTATGTGACTAATAGTCAATAATTTCCGGTAAAAAGGGGGGGTTTTGTGTAATCAACTTATAAATAAAACAAACGATTAATGTATGAGTGATAATCAATAGGAGAATGAACTAGGGAAGTGTTTACCATGGCGTTGGCAACAATATCGATCCTAAGCTTAATCGGGTTCTTTTTATATGCGTGTCACGATGTGATTGAAGTAATGGTATCGTCTAAACGTCTCTCGACCAAATAAACAAATTTCCTTTTCTATTCTCTCGACCTCGAAAAGATGTGCTTTTTAGATTTCAATCCTAAACATCAAGTAGATTAATCTAGTTACAGCATTAATCATTAAGACGAGAGTTAGTAGTCTCGAATCCTTGTTGTTAATCAAGTTTCCCGGTTTTAATCTCTTTACTCAAGCAAATTAAACCTAGGCATGTTCTAATGTTTGCAACCACTAGAAAATGTTAAATAATGAATGATTAACAACGTGACAATACATATATTGAACCCAACGCTACCCGGAATCTATATCGCTACGTTTGCCATGGCTCCCACAACCCTAGTTGCGGGAGGTTTAGTTAATCATGCTTGTAGAAGAAGAGAAGAAAGTTATATTCATAATAAAGAAAAGAGATCCTTACAATGTATTGAAAACAATCTTTAATTAATCCAAGAGCAAGAAAAACAAAGATCCCAAGAACAATCAAGAACAAGATTGAAGAGAAGGAAACCGTGTGTAGCGCGTTTCCTCTCTCAAAAATCGCTCAAAACTCTCCTACAATTATTGGGTAATGTATGTAAAAACTATTGGAAAAGTGATATGTAAAATAAACCTAACATAGGGTATTTATAGGAGTCTAGGAAACCAATCCTAAAAACGCTCGGATTCCGCGTCGCGGACTGCCTAAGTGTGACGGCCAGGGTGACGGACCGTCACAGGGTTGACGGACCGTCGCCTGGACCGTCACCCTTAGGCAGTGGTGCTGCCTTGGCTGCTGCCTTGGTGTGACGGTTTGGGTGACGGACCGTCACACCCTTGACGGACCGTCACCTAAACCGTCACTCTTATCCAGAATGTTCTTTTTCGCGTATTTCCGTCCGTTTCCGTGTTTGTTTCCATTTCCTACAAATACAACATAAAAACATCAAAAACAACAACGGTTGCTTGAAAACGTACGATTGTTCTTAGTAAAAAGGAGTCGAAAGTGCCGTAAATTAGCGGCACATCAACACCCTCAACTTAAAACGTTCGCTTGTCCTCAAGCAACATACCATAAAACAATAAAACGACTCAACTAAGAACACGAACTCATGTCTCTAGCAACTCATGGTCATTCCACATCTTATTCCACTAAATCAAGCTCCCTCGTAGCACATGAATGTATGAAACACTAACTTGCAAGGATCCAAACATGTCATTCCGATATGATAGAACATTCTACATTCACACGCGCAGCTATCCTAACAATCAATAGACAATACAGACATCTTGGTGCCCTCACCACAAAGAAATCCCTCACACAAGATTTGGGACTAGGTAAGCGCTCACACTCACAAACGATTTCAAACAATGCACATGCGATACCATAGGCTTGCCCTTACTATTCTATTTCGGTTCTTCAGAAAGCCGCTCAGGATCACTACAGGACTTGTTTTGGCTTGTACTGAGGCTTCAGGTGCAGGTAGGATACATTTAGGGGTTAGTGACTAAGCCCTCCTTGGAACTACCGACGTCTTATTACCACATCCTTTACTTTGTCCATCCTTATTCGCCTTTTTATTTCCTTCTCTCTAGCTACAGGTGCGGCCTCTTTATTTTGAGAATTCTTTTTGTTACTTTTTCGATCTTTTTCACTTCTTTTTATTTTTCTTTTCTTAGGCACACACCCGAATTTTCATTCTATTCACAACCAATCTTCTCCATCCTCTTTTTCTTATCATTCACCTCTGTAGTAGCCACCCTCAACTTAGGCTGATTGCCTGTGTTGAGGTGCACGATGTCCAAGGAAGGACCAGGGCCAAAATAGGGATTGAAAGTTAAACGGGAATGGTGACAGGTTATTGAAAGAATAAGGTCAATTATGGCTCAAACAGGGATCAAGGGATTATTTATATTTGGACGGTCTTTTAGGTTAAGTGGACTGCACACAAAAAGGGCTTGTGATCCTTTCCTAAGCAACCAAACTTCAAACTTAACAAAATAGACCGGGCAAGTTCTAGATGCATGCACAGAGTAAGAATTTATAACAATAATCTCACACGCTCTTGGCACCAAGAAACTATATCGCTACCAACTATCAAACAACCGCTCGGCTTAAGCATACTCATTCTACTCATAATCACACAATGACATACAAGGATCCAGACAGTCAATCGTTTCAACATAAGTACAAAACCAGAAAATTTTTAAAGGGGCCTCGTTTTTAAACAAGAAAAACGCCATGATGCTTGCTATAGACACTAAAAAAACAAAAATTTAAAATAACAACCTAAACATGCCGGTTCTACTAGATAGCACACCGGAGGGAAAAGAAACACGGCAACAAAAACCCTCGGTGGTGACTCACAGGTTTCCCCACACCCTCAACTTAGACTCATGCATTGTCCCCAATGCATCCATATGAAAGCTAAAAACTGTGAGAGAAAGGAATACCTGTGACGTCGATCGGACTCAGACTCTGGAATGATGTTGGAGACCGCCAGGGTCTCCAAAACAAGAGAACTCGATGGAGTGTGGCGTTCCAGCTTCCTTTTTGGGCTCCATCGCTAGTCGCGACAACTTCTTCGCTCTTTCTTTGCAGATTCTCTTGCGGTGTTTTCATTTTCTTGATCTTTCACCGCTTTCCTTTACCTGCTCATTCTTTTGCGATCGCGACTTTACTCTCATAACATCTCGGGTTTCAACACAACCCTTCTACTCAAGATACACATCCGCAGGGCCTTCCTCAATAGCATTGATGACCGCGACCACCCTCATGTCACTTGGTTGCTTCATCACTCTGGACACATCGAACTTGACCATTTCATTATTTAATCGGAAGGTCAGTTCGTTTCTCTCCATGTCAACCAATGCTCTAGCCGTGGCTAACAAAGGTCATCCCAAGATTATGGGAACTTCAAAATTCACTTCGCAATCCAAGATCACAAAGTCGGCCGGGAATATAAGCTTACCAATCTTGACCAGCACATCAGACAATATTCCCACAGGTCTCTTTACCGAACGGTCAGCCATCATCACTCTTATGGATGTTGGTTTAGGAGCTCCCAAACCCAATTGTTTGTAGACAGCTAGCGGCATCAAGTTGATGCTAGCACCCAGATCACACAAGGCTTTCCCGAAGTTGAGCTTCCCAACCATGTAGGGAATAGTAAACGCACCTGGATCTTCCTTCTTTTCGACTAACGATCTAGAGGAAATAGCGCTGCAATGGTGGAGGTTGTCTTTCGGTTCATAACTTACCGACCTCTTCTTTGTAATCAAGTCCTTCATGAACTTGGCATAACCGGGCATTTGTTCCAGCGCTTCCACCAATGGTATGTTTATTGAAATCTGCTTCAGCATGGTCATGAAGTTCAGGAACTTACCATCGTCAGCTTTCTTCTTCAAACGCTGTGGGAAAGGAGGTGGTGGTCGAGGCATCATAGTTGGAAGCTTTTCAGCTTCCTTGCTTTTCTCCGCGGGCTTTGGAGTTTCCTCCTCTACCGCCTCTTCATCATCCGCAGCATCACCTTGAGTCTGAATTACCGGATGTGATTCCGGTAATATTTTTCCGCTTCTTGTGGTGATCGCCATACAGCTAGCGTCATTCCTCGGATGAGTCGTGTCACTCGGCAAGGTACCTGTCTTCCTTTGGTTTAAAGATGCCGAGATCTGACCCACTTGCTGCTCCAATTGCTTGATTGCGGTGGAATGTGACTCTACTACCTGACTCAACGTTGATAACTCAGTCCTCATTGCCTTTACCCCAGAGTCAGTCGATTCCACCTTTAGCAGCATCTTCGCCATCATGTTCTCTAGCTTGGAAGTCCCTGCCTCATTGCCAGCTTTGTCCCGATTACCAGGTGGTACATACAACCCACCTCTATCGGTGTTATTCCTCCAGCTACCTTGATCGCGATCTCTGTAACCATCTTTCTCATAGTGGTTGTCTCTCTGGTAGTTCCGACCTTGGTTTCCCTGGCCATTGGCCTGGAAACCCCCCAAGTAATTCGCCTCCTCAGTCTCCATACCTTGGGAACCCACCGCTTGTACCTTCTCCATGCCTCCTGAGAACAAGTGCTTGGTCAGTAGGTCCAACTGCGTTTTCAGATGCGCCATGTCTTGGTCGCGCTCCTCCTCTTTCCTACGCTGCTCTGCTGACATACCAACGGTATAGGTGCTAGCTGCAACCTCTGAATCTCGTGTGTGCCAGGCCCTGTTGGTTTTGGTGAGCCTGTCCAAAGTAGTTGTGGCCTCAACAAAGGTAAGACCCATGAATGCACCACCTGCTGCGTTGTCTAACGTCGGCTTGGTAGCCAAATTCAGTGCCCGGTAGAACGTCTGCATCAAAAAGTTTTCGGTCAACTGATGGTTCGGGCATTGTGTTATCTTCTTTTTGAATCGCAACCAAGTCTCGTGCAGTGCTTCGTGCGGTTGCTGCCTAAAGTTGCTAATCTCGTCCCTCAACTGTATCATCCGAGAGGGAGGAAAGAACCTTTCTAGGAAAGCTCCTCTTAACTCTCCCCACGTTGCGATAGAGTCGGGGGTCAGCTCTGTCAATCACAATGCTGCCTCATCAGACAGAGACAACGGAAACAACCTGAGCCTGATCGCTGTCTGACTCACGCTTGGTAGTTCAAACGACTTGCATATGCCCACAAAATTCATTAGGTGCTGGTTTGGATCCTCTCCAGCGACACCTCGGAACACTCCTCTCAAGTTCAACAGCTGGATCATCGTGCTAGTGATGTTGAACTTGGCTCCGGGCGGTAGCGGTGGAACGAGAATGGCGCCCGTAGCGCCAGCTCCATCTAAGTCGAGATCCTCATCATTCCTTGCGATCTCATCCTGCAGACCACCAGCATTCAGATTTTGTTGGGCCTGCAGTTCTGCAGCGATCCTCGCTGCCTCTAGTTGTGCGGCCATATTCCGCCTCAATGTTCTAGCAAGCTCGGGGTCGTAAGGTAAAATTTGTTCCCCCGAACTTCGGGTACTTGTCATGCACAACTGTGTACCCTGTCAAAGACAAAAACAACAAATAAACGTAAAGCAGGAAATTATGACTAAGAGTCAAATAAACACACCAGACTTAATTAACAACCGTATTCCCCAGCAACGGCGCCACTTTTTGATAACGCCCAAACTACACCTCTAATTAAAGAAGCGTAAGCGGTCGTAGTCAAATATAGAACCCAATAGAGGTTGGGGTCGAATCCCACAGAGAATATGGTGAAGATTAAGCCTTTAGTGAAGTATGTGACTAGTCGTCAATAGTTTCCGGAAAAAGGGGGGTTTTGTGTAAACAATGCGTAAACAAAACAACAATAACGTATGAGAATATAATCAATAGGAGAATGAACTAGGGAAGTGTTTACCATGGCGTTGGTAACAATGTCGATCCTAAGCTTAATCGGGTTCTTTTTATATGCGTGTCACGATGTGATTGAAGCAATGGTATCGTCTAAACGTCTCTCGACCAAATAAACAAATTTCCTTTTCTATTCTCTCGACCTTGAAAAGATGTGCTTTTTAGATTTCAATCCTAAACATCAAGTAGATTAATCTAGTTACAGCATTAATCATTAGACGAGAGTTAGTAGTCTCGAATCCTTGTTGTTAATCAAGTTTCCCAGTTTTAATCTCTTTAGTCAAGCAAATTAAACCTAGGCATGTTCTAATGTTTGCAACCACTAGAAAACGTTAAATAATGAATGATTAACAACGTGACAATACATATATTGAACCCAACGCTACCCGGAATCTATATCGCTACGTTTGCCATGTCTCCCACAACCCTAGTTGTGGGAGGTTTAGTTAATCATGCTTGTAGAAGAACAAAAGAAAGCAATATTCATAATAAAGAAAAGAGATCCTTACAATGTATTGAAAACAATCTTTATTTAATCCAAGAGCAAGAAAAACAAAGATCCCAAGAACAATCAAGAACAATATTGAAGAGAAGGAAACCGTGTGTAGCGCGTTTCCTCTCTCAAAAATCGCTCAAAACTCTCCTACAATTATTGGGTAATGTATGTAAAAACTATTGGAAAAGTGATATGTAAAATAAACCTAACATAGGGTATTTATAGGAGTCTAGGAAACCAATCCTAAAAACCCTCGAATTCCGCGTCGCGGACTGCCTAAGTGTGACGGCCAGGGTGACGGACCGTCACAGGGTTGACGGACCGTCGCCTGGACTGTCACCCTTAGGCGGTGGTGCTGCCTTGGCTGCTGCCTTGGTGTGACAGTTTGGGTGACGGACCGTCACACCCTTGACGGACCGTCACCTGAACCGTCACTCTTATCCAGAATGTTCTTTTTCGCATATTTCCGTCCGTTTCCGTGTTTGTTTCCATTTCCTAAAAATACAACATAAAAACATCAAAAATAACAACGGTTGCTTGAAAACGTACGATTGTTCTTAGTAAAAAGGAGTCGAAAGTGCCGTAAATTAGCGGCACATCAATTACAAGAAACAACTCATCACTCACATACTTTCGAGTTTAATAGTTTCACTAGGTGAGATCATATGAATATGCTAGGGTGGAGGTAGGGAAAGTCCCCAATGCATACATGTGAAAACTAAAACTGTGAGACTAGGGAATACCTGTGAAGTCCATAGGACTCAGATTCTGACATGATGTTGGAGACCGCCAGGGTCTCCAAAGCAGGAGAACTTGATGGAGTGTGTGCACGCGACAACCTCATGTTGCGTTCCAGCTTCCTCTTTTATTGGCTCAATAGCTAGTCGCGACAAATTCTTCGCTCTTTCTTTGTAGTTTCTCTTGCGGTGTTTTCGTTTTCTTGATCTATTTCCACCGCTTTCCTTTACCTGCTTCTCCTCTTGCGATCGCGACCTTACTCTCATTACAGCTCAGGTTTCAACACAACCCTTCTCCTCAAGATACACATCCGCAGGGATTTCCTCAATAACATTGACGACCGCGACCACCCTCATGTCACTTGGTTGCTTCATCAATTTGGACACATCGAACTTGACAACTTCATTGTTTAGCCTGAAGGTAAGTTCATTTCTTTCCATGTCAACCAACACTCTAGCCGTGGCTAACAAAGGTCGTCCCAAGATTATGGGAACTTCAAAATCCACTTCGCAATCCAAGATCACAAAGTCAGCGGGGAATATAAGCTTACCAACCTTGACTAGCACATCGGACAATATTCCCACCGGTCGCTTTACCGAACGGTCAGCCATCAACACTCTCATGGACGTTGGTTTAGGTGCTCCCAAGCCCAATTTCTTGTAGACTGCTAGCGGCATCAAGTTGATGCTAGCACCAAGATCACATAAGGCTTTCCCAAAGTTGATCTTCCCAATGGTGCAGGGAACAGTAAACGCGCCTGGGTCTTCCTTCTTTTCGACTAACGATCTTGAGGAAATGGCGCCGCAGTGGTGGAGGTTATCTTCTGGTTCAAAACTTACCGACCTCTTCTTTGTAATCAAGTCCTTCATAAACTTGGCATATCCGGGCATTTGTTCAAGCGCTTCCACCAATGGGATGTTTATTGATATCTGCTTGAGCATGGTCAGAAAATTCAGGAACTTACCATCTTCCGTTTTCTTCTTTAGGCGTTGTGGGAAGGGGGGTGGTGGTCGAGGCATCATAGTTGGAAGCTTTTCAGCTTCCTTGCTTTTCTCTGCGGGCTTCTGAGTAGCCTCTTCAACCTCTTTGTCGTTGGCGTCATCACCCTCAACTTGAGTCTGAATTACCGGATGTGATTCCGGTAATATTTTGCCGCTTCTTGTAGTGATCGCCATACAGCTTGCGTCATTCCTCGGGTTTTGAAATGTGTCACTCGGCAAGGTACCTGTCTTCCTTGGGTTTAGAGATACCGAGATTAAGCCCACTTGCTACTCCAATTGCTTAATCGAAGTGGAATGCGCCTCCACTATTTGACTCATGGCCGATAACTCAGTCCTTATCTCCTTCACCCCAGAGTCAGTCGATTCTACCTTCAGCAGCATCTTTGCCATCATGTTCTCTAGCTTGGAAGTCCCTTCCTCGTTGCTAGCTTTATCCCGATTACCAGGTGGTACATACAACCCACCTCTATCAGTGTTATTCCTCCAGTTTCCTTGCTCGCGATCTCTGTAACTAGCTTTCTCATAGTAGTTGTCCTTCTGATAGGTCCGACCTTGGTTTCCTTGGCCATTGGCCTGGAAACCCCCCAAGTAATTCGCCTCCTCATCAGTTTCCAACTCTACTGCTCTACCTTGGGAACCAACAGCTTTTACCTTCTCCATACCTCCTGAGAACAAGTGCTTTGTCAGTAGGTCCAACTGCGTTTTCAGATGCGCCATGTCTTGGTCGCGATCCTCATCTTTTCTGCGCTGCTCAGCTGACATACCAACTGCATAAGTGCTAGCTGCTACCTCTGTATCCCGTGTATGTCAGGCCCTGTTGGTTTTGGTGAGCCTGTCCAAAGTAGTTGTGGCCTCAACAAAAGTGAGACCCATGAATGCACCACCTGCTGCGTTGTCTAACGTCGGCTTGGTAGCCGAATTCAGTGCCCTGTAGAACGTCTGCATCAAGAAGTTGTTGGTGAACTGATGGTTCGGGCATTGTGTCAGCTTCTTCTTGAACCGCAACCAAGTCTCATGTAAAGCTTCGTGGGGTTGTTGTCTGAAATTACTGATTTCATCCCTCAACTGTATCATCCTAGAGGGAGGAAAGAACCATTCTAGGAAAGCTCCTTTCAACTCTCCCCAAGTTGTGATAGAGTGGGGGGTCAGCTCTGTCAACCACAATGCTGCCTCATCAGACAGAGACAACGGAAATAATTTGAGCCTGATTGCCGTCTGACTTACTCCAGGCAACTCGAACGACTTGCAGATGCCCACGAAATTTATCAGGTGCTGGTTTGGATCATCACCAGCGGCACCACAGAACACTCCTCTCAAGTTCAACAGCTGGATCATCGTGCTAGTGATGTTGAACTTGGCTCCGGGCGCTAGCGGTGGAAGAGCAATGGCGCCCGTAGCGCCAACTCCATCCAAGTCGATATCCTCATCATTCAGCATAACATCATCCTGCAGACCACCAGCATTCAGATTGTCTTGGGGCTGCAGTTCTGCAGCGAGCCTTGCTGCCTCTTGTTATGCGGCCATATTCTGCCTTAACGTTCTAACAAGCTCGGGGTCATAAGGTAATGTTGATTCACCCGAGCGCCGGGCACTTGGCATGCACAACTCTGTACCCTGTCAAAAACAAAAACAACAAATAAACGTAAAAGCAGGAAAGTATGACTACGAGTCAAATAAACACACCGGACTTAATAATCAACCGTATTCCCCGGCAGCGGCGCCAAAATTTGATAACGCTCAAAGTACCACTCCAATTAAGAAGCGTAAGCGATCGTTGTCAAATATAGAACCCAACAAAGGTTGGGGTCGATCCCACAGAGAATATGGTGACAGTTATGTCTTTAGTGAATTAGTTGACTAATGGTCTATAGTTTCCGGTAAATAAAGGGGGGGGGTTTGTGTGATCAACTTGTGAACCAAAAACAAACAATAATGTATGAGAAATAATCAGTAGGAGAATGAACTGGGGAAGTGTTTACCATGGCGTTGGTAACAATTTCGATTCTAAGCTTAACCGGGTTCTTTCTATATGTGTGTCACGATGTGATTGAATTAATGGTATCATCTAAACGTTTCTCAACCAAATAGACAAATTTACTTTTCAATTCTCTCGAACTTGAAAAGGTGTGCTTTTAGATTTCAATACTAAACATCAAGTAGATTAATCTAGTTACAGCATTAATCTTTAAGACGAGAGTTGGTAGTCTCGAATCCTTGTCGTTAATCAAGTTTTCCCGGTTTTAATCTCTTTACTCAAGCAAATTAAACCTAGGCATGTTCTAATGTTTGCAACCACTAGAAAATGTTAAATAATGAATGATTAACAACGTGACAACATATATATTGAACCCGTCGCTACCCGAAATCTATATCGCTACTTTAGCCATGGCTCCCACAACCCTAGTTGTGGGAGGTTTAGTTAATCATGCTTGTAGAAAAATAGAAGAAAGTCATATTCATAATAAAGAAAAGAGATCCTTACAATATAGTGAAAACAATCTTCAATTATTCCAAGAACAAGAAAAACCAAGATCCCAAGAACAAATCAAGAACACGTTTTCAAGACCAAGGAAAACGTGTTTCTTGCTCTCGAATTCTCTCCTAAAACTATTGGGAGAACTATTGTAAAAAGCTTGACATGTAAAATAAACCTAACATAGGGTATTTATAGGAGTCTAGGAAACAAATCCCAAAAATGCTCGGATTCCGCATCGCCGACTGTCTCAACTTGACGGCCAGGCTGACAGACCGTCACTGGCTTAACGGACCGTCGCCTTGGCCGTCACCACTAGGCAGTGGTGTAGCTCAACTAGACGGTCACTGTGATGGACCGTCACATGTGTGACGGACCGTCACTCAGGCCGTCACTCTTATCCAGAATGTCTTTTTGCTCGTATTTCCTTCCATTTCCGTGTTTGTCTCCATTTCCTACAAATATAACATAAAATCATCAAAAACGACGACGGTTGCTTAAAAACGTACGATTGTTCTTAGTTAAAAGGAGTCGAAAGTGCCGTAAAGTGGCGGCACATCACAAATATACACAAGAATGAAGTATAACCTTACCATACAAGGCATCACAACACAAAAATTTGACAATGAGTCTCAAAATCAATTGGGACAAATGACTTTTGACAAGCTATTCCGAGTTTTTTTACACACTCATTTGTGAATCGATCAAGCCAAAATGGAGAATGTGAAAGTCATGACAAGAGAATGCTCAAGAAAAAAATCATTTTCCCCCTATTTCCTTAAATTTGCAAAACTCCTTGCCCAAATTTTTTTTGGTGGGCCCAATTCAAGACAAGCAAAACATGGACTCAATTTTAACACTAAAACATAGCATTTTCCCTTAAGAAAGCCACCTCTCAATCTATCGTAGGGAAACACCAACCTAGTTTGACACAAAAATAAACTAAAAAAATAAACAAAAGAAAATAATATCTCTTGAGAAAGAATCGTGGTATAAAGAAAACCCTTGGAGTTTATTTAACTACTCTACTATTAAGAAGGCAAAGGTGAAAACGGCTCTCTTAGATCAATGGACAACAAGCCTGGCGTAGGCGCTAAGTGCATTTGCAAAGCACGGGTAGCATAACAATTGAGCATGTAGGACTAACTCGGCAATATCGCAAACATAAGTGAATCAATAAGATAAACCCGACAAGAGCATATTTTAAGCATTAAGAAAATAAAAGTCCTGGCAAGGGCAATACCACAATCATCTAAGCTACGCCCGACAAGGGCCAAATAAATTATCTAACAAGAAAAATAAAAGGTCTGACAAGGGCAATAAAAAGTAAGATCTCAAAGCCCAACATGGTCAACCAATCAATAATCAATGCACCATCTCCCGCACTTAAAATAAATAATTGCTCTTAATGCTTAAGCTTAAAGTAAGTAAGGGAAAGGTGCATAGACTTCCTGTACTAGCTACTCCTCCTCCTCCTCCTGCACTGCTGGATCTGAATGGGTACCTTCTCCTACTCAATGAGAGTGTGCAGTGTATTGGGAATCGTAAATGGCCTACTAGAGTACTAGGTCCTAAGCTTCAGAAACCTCTTCATCATTGCCACCCAAGGTAGAAAAAAACTCATCCATGAGGCCAAAAGTGGGATGGGGTGCAGCCGAGGCATCCTCGAGAGTACTCAAATCAACATCACCCATTGGTGCCTCCCTCTTAGCCTTATCGATATCTTTTGTCTATTCACCACATCCCGCTCAACAATATCCACCCTCTTGCACAAGTTGGCCACGCTGTTTACCACCTTTTTCATAACATTCTTTATAGCCCTTTGAATTATGTCAGGTAGCCTCTCAGCCAGAGTGGCAACTGATTATCATCAGAGTAGGTCAAGTCAAACACTTTTGAAAGTCCATTGGTGTCGAGGTTGATGATGATGGGGAAGTTCTAGGAGGAACAACAACTATAGGATTTCTTGACTTTTTGGGAGTAGGTGCACCTGAGGCTGATTTAGAAGTAGAGGAATCAGTGGGCTTAATATAAGTGTCCTCAACCTGCACATCAGCAAGGGGCTGCATCATGCATCTCTTTATTCTAGGAGCATCTACAAATATTTTCTTCTCAAGGTCAATCACATAAATGGTAGGTGTGGGGACATAAGAGGCAAAATATGGGATCCCAGCCTTGGCGCATAACTTACTAACAATCATAGGGTATGGGAATGAGTCACCATCCTAACGTGCTTTCCATTTGATTACTACCACTATGATCTCACAAAAATTCATATTTGCCCCTGATATGATGGAGGCTACTAGAATGGCACCCTCCTGTGTAACCTTCTGATCATTTTTAGAAGGTAAGAAGCGGGAGCGGACAAAGTCATACCATAGGTGTGCCTCAAAATGCAGACTCTGGCACAGGATGATGCCTTCCATAGTTACCCATATAGTCCTAGGAGCAATGATAGTAGTAGCCCAGCCAAGTGCTTTTCTCTTTGTGAGCACCTTAGCGCAATATTCTAGTGTAGGCTCAGTCGGGTTTGATGTAATGACCTTTCTAGTCATTTTCACGTTTACACCTTCTTTGTACTGTTGGATCTTTCCTGTAGTGGCTTCGAGTCATTTATGTCTTGCTAGGATTGGTGGTTTTGTGCCCTGGTTGTTCGTTTGGTTGTTATGGTTGTTTCCCTATTTTAGAGATTAAACTTAGGAATTCATTGAGGTCGGTTAACATTCTTGGTAATCGTGCTCAAAATCAAATTCCAATAATTCCTTTAGCTCCGAAGCATAGATTTTGGTCTAGGTAGACCCTTGGTCGGGGTATGGGAGCTTTCATTTTTGATTTGTTGTGGTTTTTGTGTTTTTAGCCAAGTTGAACTTGGAAGTTTGACTTTGGTCAACTTTCAGAGAAGATGGCCTCAGATAGAAATTCTGACCATGTTGTTAGCTTCGGAATGTCAACTTTGCGCTAGAGGGACCTTTGGTTTGGATCCTGAGGCTTTCAGACTCATTTTTGGCCATGGGGTTCCATCTTGGAAAGTTTGGCCTAAAGTTAGTTCTTGGGCATGGGGGCCACTTTTCATTCTATCGACCTCCGTTGGGTTTCTTGTCAATTCAGTTGAGTCTAGAATGCCATTTTTAGTTGAGTATAATAGTTCATTTGTATCTGTGGGACCCCAGATGAGTCCCGAGGGTCCATTCAAGCTTTTTAATCTTGGCTGGTTTTTGGCTGAGTTCATGTGTCTGGTGGGTTCCCTCTACATTTGTGATAAAAGTGCTGCAATTGTGGTATCGGCTGGCAATGTATTAAATTAAACCTTCTCCTTCATTTCCTTCTTTCAACTTCGTTCCTTTATTGATAACAGCTCTCACAACTCTATTTGCGTCACTTTTGGCCACCAATTTCTTGGGGTGAATTCACCATTTCTTCGTGGTCATTTTCCCGTCATTAATTTGGTAAGTTCATTGCTAATTTTTTATTTTCATTCTTTAAATTCCCTCCTTGACTTCTTGTGTTTGTTTGAAGCCCAAATTTCATGCCCATTTCCTTTAATTTTCTGGGCATGTACTCCTATGATCATGGTGATCATGATGTACTCTTTTGTTTTTAGCCTCAATTTGTGGGGTCCACGGGCCCGCTGGTGACCTAAATTTTGACTCAGCTATAGTTATAGCAATATAGGTATCGTTAGTCTCATTTTAATGTGTAGTTTATGTTCTTGATAGTTTGATTTCTATTCAGATCAGTTTAGCCTTGGACATCGTCATTCCAGCAGCTTGTCATCGGACGACTGGTAAGCTATGGTTTAACTCCTCTAGACTTCACATATATAGGATAAAATTGTACTAATTGGCATCCTTGGGTTGGGTTTATTAGCTTGGTACAATAGACCTTGACCGCTTCTTCATGTCTGACTCGTCTTCCTTTCTCCGATGTATGTAGTATTTGTTATAGATGATATTATTACTCTTGTGGTCCTGTGTGACCTTGTATTGACTCTGGAACATAGATGGTGGGTTATATGGGAAATGTCTGTGAGTCTTGGACATCGTTATTATTGTTATAATGCTGGCTATCTTTGTTGTAGAATGATTGAAGGCTGTGTGCAGGGCCGATAGGTTGATTGTGAGCCGTTGGGCTACTAATTGTAATTGAGCATGCCATTATCATGTATATAAATTGATTTATACATAATTTTACTATGAGTTTGGCTTTGTGCCTACCTTATATGGTTTTCTAAATCATGCATGACCTCGGGGGCCCATTTTTGATAAAAATGATTATGAAATGGTTTGTGTGTTAATGGATCTTATTGGGGTAAGAAAAGTTAAAAGAGAAATTTATCATAGTTTTCCTACTTATACTAGACCTGGTTGAGACGAGATGCTAGACTTGCTTTGTTGTTTATGAGAAATGATAGTAGACTCGATAAAGCCGAGCACCAGACTTGGTTTGCTTCTATTTTAGACTCGGATATGCCTGGGCACCCTTGAAGGGATTTTTTGAGACTTATTTCCCTTATTTAAACCTGGATAGGATCCAGGCATCCATTATTGAGATTTGGTTACTAGTTTGGATCCGGTGGCACTCTGAACTGTTATATCAAGGTTTGAGATTTAGTATGTGGTCTATGAGTAGACCTCCATGGACCCTTCATGGATCCTGCCTCTATTTCACCTTTGGGGTACCGGAGGGGGTAATATACGATACTATCATTACACTTAGTCCAGCATATCATATCATATCATCCGTTTTTGTGAGATTCCACCCTTGTTTGCTATTTGCTGAGTGTACTCTCTAGTAGTATGGGATGCCAGAGGGTTTGTCTTCACTTGCTTGTGTTCCTCGGGTGTATGGGCGCCCATGGGATTGTAGGTAGACTTATTATTACTCTATCGCGATAATGATTCCTTCTATGGTTGCATATGAGATTGGATATTGATAAAGTTTTTCTAGGGCTGTTGGCTATTAGTTTCTTTACTTGAGATTAGTATGCTTAGTTTAGTTATTAAATCTTGTTTTCGAGCATGATTATCTTTATCCTTCTTCTTCCTTCTTTTCACTTGAGGTTACCGGTATACCCCCTATTTTTAAATACCTACTTATATATTGTTGTTGCGAGGATCCCAGGTGCATTATTTCCTTCTTTCACCTATATATGTGATATATATATCTAGTAGTTATCCATGTTTGTTGTTTTCTACTTGTGTTCCTTCCATGTTAGCTTTCGTGTACTTATTCATTTCTTTCTGTTACTATTTGCTTCTACTCTGCTTCTTACTGCTCTTTTATCTTATATGTTCCCAGTCAGCCTATGATACCTACTGGGTGCCTGTTGCTTAGCAATTAGTGCTCATACTACACTTCTGTATCTTCTAGTGGAGATCCTAGTATTGGCCATCGCCTTTAGCTCGTGGAGGTTCATGCGAGGAGTTTTTGGACCATTCTAGACTGAGGGTTAGCTCTTGGCGACCAGAGCTTAGCATTTAGTTTATCTTTTGTATCATGTACACTATTACTATTCAGATACGTCTATATATATTATTTTGGATCACTTTGTACTCTATTGATGTAGTTTCGACTCAATACTATGATACTAGATTTTGGGGTTTTGGTTTAGCTTCTCTCTATGTCATGTATATTCCTGTTACTTTTTTCTTTATCTTGTTCTCTTGCTTCCGCTATTTATACGGTTCTTTCACTTACTTTCTAGATAGTTCCCATTACTAACAGTTCCAAACTACGGATATTAGTTCACCTACTATGGGGTTGTAGGTGCCATTATGATTGAGAAATTGAGTCGTGGAAGCTTGGTATCAGAGACTAGGTTCACCAGTGTCATTGGTATAAGAGCCAATGTCTAGTAAAGTCCTGTAGATGGGGACTGAGATATCCGTACTCAATCTTTGGGAGGCTGCAGTGACATCTTAGGAAATATGAACTTTTCTTGCTTCTATCTCGTGTGTAGTATCCTTGAAAGTTTCTTGGAATATCACTTGTTCTAGTTTTGTTTTCTGCAGATGGTTCATACGAGGTCGTCAGCTTATGATGGAGGAGAGCCTTCGACCCCTACACCTCCCACTCTAGCTAGGGGCCAGGGTGATTGCAAGGGTAGAAGTAGAGGTCTTCCCCGAGAAGTGGCACCTGCCAGAGTTTAGATATAGCCTGAGCATGATTATGCACCCGAGTATGTTCCTAAGCAGCACCATATGGACCCGGGGACAACCCAGGTGCCACCAGCTCCAATGCTAGCTTTAGCACCAACTTCTGTGTCGGCCTCAGCTTAGTCTTTAGATATTCGGGGTTTACTTCTACAACTTTTAGGTTTTATTAGAGAGGGGCCTTCTGAGGTAGCACAAACATCATCTCAGGAGGCAGCCCTGGGTGTTTCAGAGTTCAAGATCACAACCTGGTATTGTGGCTCCCCGTGCTGAGGTTATTGCAGTTCCAGCTGTTACACAGACTTGATCCTCGCCCAGTTTTGATAGAGATGGAGCAGAAGGGATTGGGTAGATTTTTTAGATTAGCACCGCCTAGATTTTCTGGTTCACTAGGTCAGGATCCACATGACTTCATTACTACCTGTGAGGAGATGTTACATCACTTAGGTTTGTTGGAGACTCACGAGGTCGGATATACTACTTATCAGCTGGAAGGTCTAGCGAAGTTATGGTAGAGGGCATAGGTTTCTTGCAGACACTCTTCATCACCTTTGTTGCCTTGGTTTGAGTTCTATGATGCCTTTATGTCCAAGTTCTTGCTTCATAGTGATCGCGAGCGTCACAGGGAACAGTTCACTAGCCTTTCACAGGGATCCATATCTATATCTAAGTATGAGACTCCCTTCCATCAGCTTTCTCTATTTGGAGATATGATCATTACTACCAACCCAGATAAGATTCACATATTTGTTTGGGGAATATGGAAAGCTCTCACACAACCAGCCGAGATATTAGTTGCAAGTGATAAATCATTTCAGGGTATCGCAGACTATGTCCGAACTGTGGATGACTTGCACCATCATGATCTGGGGGCCAGAGATAAGTGGCCTCATCATCAAGGTAGCTACAGTGGTTCTCATCATGGTTGTAGAGGTTTGAGAAAGTAGGGCCAGGGTTATCAGCCACAACAGTACAAGGGTCAGTCCAGTCGACCAATTCAGACTTCTCTTAAAATATCGGGTAATTCTCAGTTTGAGCAGGGTCAGTATTCGAGGGGTATAACTCTGGGGCATCAGGCCGTGGTGGCAATATAGGTTCTGCTGGTTTATCTCTATAGTTCAGGTCGTCAGGGACTTGCTATGATTGTGGTGTTATTGGCCATGATGCTAGAGATTTCCCCCAGCGGGGTACAGTTCAGTCAGCCGGTCAAGACTTTGCGAGCAGTTCAACAACCATTTTGAGGAGGTGGTGGTCAAGCTAGAGGTGGTGCCCCACATGGCAAAGAAGGTGTTAGGGATCAATCAAGCAGGTGGAGGTCATTGTTAGTTCTATACAGTCCATTGGGGACCGGAGGCGGAGGCCTCAGATGCTGTGATTACAAGAATGATTTCTGGATGCCGTCAGTCAGCAATGGTTTATTGATCATTGATCTAATTTTTCATATGTATCTCCCTGCTCTGTGCCTTGTTTGGGGTTGACTTGTGAGCCATTATCTGTGCTTGTATCTATTTCGACCCCAGTAGGAGATTCTTTAGTAGTGGATCGGATTGTGAGATCCTGTATGATTTTTGTTGGTGATTTTGTGACTTGGGGTGATTTGATGATCCTTGATATGTTAAATTTTGATGTTATTCTGGGCATGGACTGGTTATCTCCTTAACGTGCAGTTTTGAATTACTACGCCAAGATGATTAACATAGCCATGCCGGTGTATCCCCGGTCATGTGGCAGGGTTCGGTTAGCCGCGCATCGTCTGGGATCATCTCTTGTCTTCGAGCTAGGAAGTTGATTTCTCGCGAATGTTTGGCTTATCTAGCATATGTCTGAGGTGCTAGTGCTGACCCTTCTTTCCCTGAGTCAGTTCCTGTGGTTGAAGACTTCCTAGATGTGTTGCCTACCGACCTGCCAGTCCTTCCAACTGAGAGAGATATTGACTTCTCTATTGATTTAGAGCTGGTAATCAGACCCATATCTATTTCTCCTTATCGTATGTCTCCAGCTAAGTTGAGGGAGCATAAGGAGTAGCTCCAGGACTTGTTAGATAAGGGGTTCATAAGGACGAGTTCATCACCTTGGGGTACTACCTTTATGGAGTTCATTTTGAGATATTCACCAATCATTGTAGTCCTTAGTAAATTATGAATCAACGAGAGATGAACTCAAGGTAGATGAGATAGATTGATCTACTGAAGGACTATGATTTCACCATTCTAGATCATCCTGGAAAGTCAAATGTGGTAGCGGATGCCTTGAGTTGGAAGACAGTGAGTACGGATAGCCTAGCTTCACTTTAAGTTTTAGAGCAATCGTTGGCCGTGGACATCCAATCCTTGGATAACCATTTGGTTAGGCTTGACTTGTCAGATCCTAGCAGGGTTCTTGCCAGTATTGAGGTTCATTCTACTCTAGTTGATCAGATTCAGAGCCAATAGTTTAAGGATCAGAGATGGTGTGACCTTTGTGATCAGGTAGTTCGAGGTGAGGCCAGCGGGGCTACTTTGGGTTCTGATGGTGTTCTGAGGTTCGACAGTCATCTTTGTGTTTCAAGAATTGGAGATTTAATTCAGTTGATACTTTGGTAGGCGTATTGTTCTACATACTCCATTTACCTTAGCATAGCGAAGATGTACAGGGATTTGAGACAGCTTTACTGGTAGAGTGGTATGAAGCGAGACATAGTAGAGTTCGTGTCTCGGTGCTTGAACTATCTGCAGGTTAAGTTTGACCACATGAGACCTGGTGAATTAATGCAGTACCTTCCCATTCTTGAGTGGAAGTGGTAAGGGATTACATTGACTTTGTAGGTTGATTGCCTCATACATCTTAGGGTTTCGACTCTATTTAGGTGATTGTGGATCGACTGACTAAGTGAGTGCACTTCTTTACAGTTCAGACTACTTATAGTGCAAAGAGGTTATCTCATATTTACCTTTGTGATATTGTTTGGTTGAACGCGATCCCAGATTTTATAATTTCAGACCGCGACACTCAGTTCACATCTTAATTCTGCAGAGCTATTCAGCCAGATTTGGGTATAGAGGTTCAGCTTAGTACCCTATTCTACCATCAGAAAGATGGCCATTCTAAGAGGACTATTCAGGTCCTGGAGGACATTCTTAGGGCCTGTATTCTTTACTTTAGAGGCTTTTGGGATCAGTTTGTGCCTTTGGCCAAGTTTTCTTATAATAATAATTTCCATTCGAGCATTGGCATGGCACCTTTTGAGGCATTGTATGGTAGGTGTTGCAGATCGCCGGTTGGTCAGTTTGATAGTTTTGAGTCTAGGCCGCAGAGTACAAATTTACTTTAATATTCCCTAGACCGAGTTTGAGTGATTTAGGATAGGCTTCGAGTAGCTCAAAGTAGGCAGAAGAGCTACGTTGATTGTAGACTTCATGCTTTGGAGTTCAGTGTTGGTGATTTGGTTTTCCTCCGTGTATTTCTCATTAAGGGCGTGATGATATTTGGTCAGCGGGGCAAACTTAGCCCCAGGAATATTGGGCCATTTGAAATTCTCTAGAGGGTTGGAAGTATTGCCTATCAGTTAGCCTTGCCTCCTATGTTTTCCGGTATGCATCCAATTTTTCATGTTTCGATGTTTAGATTATATGTTCTAGATGAGTCTCATGTGCTATGCTGGGATTCAATTCAACCAGATGAGTGTTTGGGTTTTGTTGAGGAGTCGATTGCTATTTTGGCCAGAGATGTTAGGAGGTTGAGATCTAGGGAGATTCCGGTAGTGAAAGTTTAATGGAGGAATCATCCGGTCTAGGAATCTACCTGGGAGACTTAGAGAGAAATGCATGCTCAAATCCGCAGTTGTTTGAGCCTTCAGGTACTCTTTCTTCTGGACTTTTGAGGGAAAAAGTCCTTTTTTAGTAGTGGATGATGTAATGACCCTTTCAGTCATTTTTGTGTTTGTGCTTTCTTTGTACTGCTAAAGCTTTCATGTAGCGGCCCCAAGTCATTTATGGCTTGCTAGGATCGGTGGTTCGTGCCCTGCCTGGTCGTTTGGGCGTCATGGTCTTTTCCATGTTTTAGAGCTTAAACTTAGGAATTCATTGACGCCGGTCAACATTCTTAGTAAACATGCTCAGAATCAAATTTCAACATTTCTATTAGCTCCAGAGCGTGGATTTTGGTCTAGATGGACCCTTGGTCGGGGTTTGGGAGCACTCAGTTTCATTTTATCATGGTTTTTGTGTTTCTACCCAAGTTGTACTTAGAAGTTTGACTTTGGTCAACATTAGGAGAAAATGGCATCAGATAGAAATTCTGACCACGCTATTAGCTTTAAAATGTAAACTTTGGGCTTGGGGGACCTTTGGTTTAGGTCCCGAGGCTTCTGGACTCATTTTAGTCCATGGGGTTCCATTTTGAAAAGTTTGGCCTAAAGTTGGTTCTTGGGCGCAGGGCCCACTTTTCATTCTATCGACCTCTATTGGGATTTTCATTGATTCTGTTGAGTCCAGAATGCCATTTTTATTTTAGTAGCATAGTTCATTTGTGTCTATGGGTTCCTAGATGAATCTCGAGGGTCCATTCATGCTTTTTAAACTTGGCTGGTTTTTGGCTGATATTTGCCACATTTGTGGATATTTGCCACATTTGCGGCCACCGCAATCGCGGTGAAATGTCGTATTTGCTGTGTTTTTTCTGCATTTGTGTTGGTTTGACTGCATTTGTGGAGTTCCGCATTTGCAGTGATTTCTCCATATTTGCGGAGGTCACTATTTATCCGTGCCTGCACATTTGCGATAAAAGTCCCGCAATTGTGGTATCTGCTGGCAAAGTATTAAATTAAACCTTGTCCTTCATTTCCTCATTTCAACTTTGTTCCTCCATTGATAATAGCTCCCAGAACTAAATTTTCTTCACTTCTAACCACCAATTTCTTGGGGTGAATTCACCATTGCTTCGTGGTCATTTTTCCGTCATTAATCCGGTAAGTTTGTTGCTAATTTCTGATTTTCATTCTTCAAATTCCCTCCTTGATTTCTTGTGTTGGGTGGACTATTTTAGCTCGTAATTCATGCCCATTTCCTTTAATTTTCTGGGCATGTATTCCAATGATCATGGTGATCATGATATACTCTTTCATTTTTGGCGTCGGGTTGCAGGTCCCACGGGCCTGCCGGTGACCCGAATTTTGACCTGGCTATAGTTATAGCAATATGGGTAGCGTTAGTCTCATTTGAACCTGTAGTTTATGTTCTTGATACTTTGATTTGTGTTTAGAGCTTCTCGTAGCAGTTCGGGCTTGGACATCAACGTTCCCGCAACTTATCATCGGACGACAGGTAGGTTACAGTTTAACTACTCTAGACTTCACATATATAGGATAAAATTGTACTAATTGGCACCTTGGGTTGGGTTTATTAGCTTGGTACCATAGACCTTGAACGCTTCTTTATGTCTGACTCATCTTCCTTCCTCCGATGTATGTAGTATTTGTTATAGATGATATTATTACCCTTGTGGTTCTGTGTCACCTTGTATTGACTCTGGAACATAGATGGTGGGTTATATACAATGTCCTTGAGTCTCAGACTTTATTATTATTGTTATAGACCTGGCTATCATTGTTGTAGAATGATTGGAATCTGTGCAAGGCTGATAGGTTAATTTTAAGCCACTGGGCTACTGATTGTGATTGACCATTCCATTATCATGCATATATATGGATTTCTACATGATTTTACTATGATTTTGGCTTCGGGCCTACCTTATAGGGTTTTCTAAATCTTGCATGGCCTCGGGGGCCCGTTTTCGATAAAAATGATTATGAAATTGTTTCGTACTGTTTTAATGGATCTTCTTGGGGTAAGAAAAGCTAAAAGAGAAATTTATCACCGTTTTCCTACTTATACTAGACCCGGTTGAGCTAAGGTGCTAGACTTGCTTTGTTGTTGATGAGAAATGATATTTGACTCGGTAAAGCCAACAACCAGACTTGATTTACTACTATTTTAGACCCGGATACGCCCGGGAACCCTTGAAGGTGTTTTTTGAGACTTACTTCACTAATTTAGACATGGATAGGATCCAGGCATGCATTATCGATATTTGGTAACTAGTTTGGATTCGGTGGCAATCCGAACTGTTATATCAAGGTTTAAAATTTAGTTTGTGGTCTACGAGTAGAACTACATGGACCCTATCATTCCGCACCAAGTGCTATGGGCCAAGGGTGAACAAAGAGGGGTGTACGGTGGAGTGGAGGTACTCACGGGAATCCCTTCCATGGATCCTTCCTCCATTGGACCTTTGGGGTACTGGAGGGGGTAACATACGACACTGCCATCACATATAGTCCAACATATCATATCATATAATCCATTTTTTGTGAGATTCCACCATTTTTTGTTATTTTATGAGTGTACGCTCCGATAGTATGGGATGCCGGAGGGTTTGTCTTCACTTGCTTGTATTCCTCGGGTGTATGGATGCCCGTGGGACTGTAGGTAGACTTATTGTTACTCTATCATGATATTGGTTCCTATTATGGTTGCATATGAGATTAAATATTGATAAAGTTGTTCTTGGGTTTCCGATTGTTAGTTTCTTGACTTGAGATTAATATGCTTAGTTTGGTTATTAAATCTTGTTTTTAAGCATGACTATCTTTATCCTTCTTCTTCCTTCTCTTTTCACCTGAGGTTACCAGTATACCGCCTATTTCTAAATCCCTTCTTATATATTGTTGTTGCGAGGATCCTAGGTGAGTTATTTTCTTCTTTCACCTGTGTATGTGATGTATATATATCTAGTAGGTAGCCATGTTTGTTGTTTTCTGCTTGTGTTCCTTCCGTGATAGCTTCCATGTACCTATTCTTTGTTTTCTGTAGCTATTTGCTTTTACTCTGCTTATTACTGCTACTATTTGCTTCTACTCTGCTTATTACTGTTTTTTTCTCTTATATGTGCCTAGTCAGCCTATGATACCTACTTGGTACCCGTTGCTTAGCAATGCATGCTCATACTACACTTCTGGATCTTCATATGTAGATAATAGTGTGGGACATCATTGTTAGCTCGTGGAGGCTTGTGCGAGGTGTTTTGGACTATTCCAGACTGAGGGTGAGCTCTTGGCAATCAGAGCTTAGCCTTTAGTATATCTTTTGTATCATGTACTCTATTGTTATTCAGAGACATTTGTATATATTATTTTGGATCCCTTTGTACTCTGTTGATGTAGTTCCGTCTCTATACTTTGATACTAGGTTTTGGATTAGCTTCCGTCTATGTTATATATATTCCTGTTTCTTATTTCTTAATCTTGTTCCCTTGCTTCCGCTATTTATACTGTTCTTCCACTTAGTTACTAGCTATTAGACCATTACTAACCGTTCTGGGCTACGGGGATTGGTTCGCCTACTTTGGGGTTGTAGGTTCCATCATGACCAAGAAATCGGGTCATGGAATTAGCCCAGTAGATGGTGTTGATAGCAGCTGATGTGATGTGAACTTTTTTACCCTGTACCATCACCGAGTCAAAGCAAGGGTAATTATCCATATTGCCCGTGTACCATATCGAGTCCTGCTTGGCCTAGTAAGAGCCATAAAATTCATGGACCACCTCGGTGTGATAACCTCCATGCACCTCTAGGAACGGGAACCATTGGCGGGTAGTGAATTTTTTGTGGATGTTAGGAAAATCAGCCCCAACTGCTGCAAGGTTAAAGTTGCACTCTGGGGTGAATGTTCTTGCCTTGTCTCTGACATAGAAGGATTTCATTCTCTCAACCCTAAAACGAATTCTATACTCCTACAAAACATTCACGGGAGGAGGTGTTAGGGTAGTAGCGGGGGTTTCTTCTTTCCTTTGGACTTAGAAGTGGAGGTAGGAGGACTTGGGGGCCTTCTTGTGCTGCGACCTGAATTACCCCTGCCATAAGAAATTTTCTGCACAAGGAGATTGTGAGTACTCAAAAGAAATAGCAAAATCTTTTTGTATTTTTTGGATAATAAAAAAAGAAAATGCTACAAGAAGTTAACGAACTAAAAAGAAATTGAATGCATAGGAGAAGAAAAAGACACCAGGAGACTGCTGGCATGTGCGAGTCACATGCGAACCGCATATGGAGAACTGTGCGTCGCATGTGGCTTTTCCCATTCCAGCATAAACCTGGGTAAAAGTGCAAAAGCATGTGTGAAACACCTCGGCCATTGTGCGCGTCGCACATGCCTTCTCCCTAACAGTGAGTACCCTAATATATTTCAAACAGACATGCGATGCCTTGTTCATTCCGCAGGTAAAGATATGTGTGTTGCATGCAAAATGCATGTGGAAACAGTAAGAATTTTTCAATTCTTTGTTTCTAGGTGTGTTGCATATGCGATTCATGGAGCAATACATGTGGAATACAAGTGCAACCAACGCTACAAACACCAACTTTAACAGGGCTTAAGCACGAATTGACCAACAAGCAAGTTATCCGGCTCCTCAAACTTCCTCGGAAAACTTCAAAAACATTCAAGACCCATACAATACGAAAGATTTGCTTAACGATTTCCTTTGAGAAGGATGTTACCCACTTCTATCATCAGGAACATCAGGCCTTCATGACAATCACTCAAACATAATCAATGCATTAAAATTTCACTCCCTTCAACCAAAGGGCTCACTGGACAATTATAATCAATTGAAATAACACAAGGGCACAGTGGTATCAACAATTTCATCCCACACGACATTATTCAATCAAAAACTTGCAAAGATGATGACTTGCCCTTAAGATTGACATCACCCAATCTATCATTGGGACAAACCATGCATCGTAGCAAGTGGGTTACTCAGATATCACCAAAAAACATGAAATTTAGTGCTAAAAATTAACACAAGTTACATGGATCATCCTAAAATCACGATCTACCAATTTTTTTCTAAATCAAAATCGATAATATGACCCAAAATTGGGGTCCCAAAAATCAGATCTCACCTAAAATCAATACGGAAGATTTAACTAGCATGCTTCACAATTAACGTTCCCCATCTACTTAAAAACAAGTATTTAACATTGGAGAACTTACCATAAGCAAATATGAGGGAGTAAAAAGCAAAATCTTAAAGTTTTTAGTGCCTATCAATGGAGAACCAACTTTTTCGCCGGAAAAAGTAGTTGTGCGGCGGTGATTTTGCAGCGGTGGTGACGGAGTTGTGAGGAAGAAGGAGGTTGTGGGGAAATTTTTGTGGATTTTTAGGAGTGTTGGTGAAGATTACGTGAGGTTTTTATAGGAGATGGGAGAGAAAGTTGAGAAGGTGACGGTTTAAAGGGAGAAGGAAGGGAAAAAGACGCGGGTCAAAGTCTGCGTCAGGTCAGTCAATAGGTAGGTCAACAAAAAAATTTAAACTTACCAGCGTGCGCTGTGACATACGATTTGCACATTGCAATGTGCATCTCACATGTCACTTTGCAAGTGAAGATCATGAACAAATTTTTTACCAGATATCTATTTTGGCATGCGACCAAAGGGCGACACACATAACTGAAGGTGCGATTTTCACCTCCAATCGCACATCACTTCCGCTATATATTTTTCTTCTGAGCATACTGATTGCGGATGTGATGCCATATGAGGACACAAAATGGAATATGCAAATCACATGACCCATCACACATGCCCTCTGGGATTTTTCTTCCACTTAGTCATTTTTTAATATTGATGCATTCCTATAACACACCAAAAACAACAAAAAGTAAAGGAAATAAACTAAGGGTTGCCTCCCAAGAAACGCTTAATTTTATGTCACGGCTCGACGATAGTACCTCAACTCTCAATAATTTCCCGATAGAATGCAAATACAATTGGCACGGCTCCATCCAAAGAGATGAAAGTTCTTTTTCAAAATCCTCATCACATATTCTTGTTTCCTAGTTTACAACATCATAGAGATAGGCACTTCCTTAATTTCAACCTCACCAGGGGCTTCAACCAACTTGCCCTCGGTAGTAATCACATACATATTTCTATATTTGTCTGGTGGTTTAGTAGGTTGGCACATGTTGAACCAAATTTCTTCACTCTCTACATGGAACATGAGCACTCCTAGCTCCAAATCAACAAGAGCCTTTTCGATGGACAAAAGTGGACGCCCCAGAATGTTGGGCACCTCAAGATCAACATTGCAATCAAAGACCACAAAATTAGCCGACAAGATGAACGTGCCTACTTTCACAAAATCATCAAACAATATCCCCACCGGGTCCATAATTGAATGATCAGCCATTAGTAACCTCATTGTGTGGGTTTAGGTACCAAAGTCCAACTTTCTAAAAATCACAAGAGGCATTGAGTTGATGCTTGCCCCGAGGTCACACAAGGCCTTTCTGAACAAGAACACCCCAATGGTACAAGGGATAGTGAAAGCTCCCGGATCCTCCCATTTAGGAGTTATATTGCTCATCATGAAAGCACTACAACTATGGGACACTTCAACTGTCCCCACATCAATCACTTATTTCTTCTTTAGCAACTCCTTCATAAACTTTGCATAACCCGACATTGGCATAACCTGGCATTTGCATAAGAGTGTCAACCAAAGGAATATTGATGGATAGTTTGCTGAACATGTCTACACACTATTCAAATTGATTATCTTCCTATTTCTTGATTAATCTCTAAGGATACAGAGAAGGATTTGTAGGCAACAACCTTGGCATACTTGGAGATTTCTCCTTGATCTAAATAGAAATATGAGAAGGTAACTCCATTTCATCCTTCTCCTTCTATGGGCTATCATCATCAATAATCACATTGGGTGAACTAAGCCTCAACCCAATTTTTGGACTTTCATCACTCTTTTTCTTAAACACGACTTCATGTTCTATCTTGTCATCTCACTCCCTCAAAACTTCCATGGTTGGTTTCCTCACACCACTACGCATTCTTCCACTTCAAGTCACAATTTCCATCACATGGCCATATTGTTTTAGAATCACAAGAGTGTCACTTGAAAGAGTACCTTTCAAATATGGGTTCATTTTAGAAGAGAGATGTTTCATTTTAGCCTCTAAGTGCTTGATTAATAGCAAGTGTGAACTCACAATTTGATGAAGAGTGGATACCTTAATTATTAAATACTTCACCCCACTATCCATAGATTAAACTTTTTTCAACACTTCAGATAACATGTCTTCAATCTTGGAATGTACGGGGTTACTCATTCTTGGTTGATAAGGAGACACATCAGCTTTTGGTGGAGGCATATAAGTATCAGCATTATGATTATAGCAACGCTCACCGTCTCTCTCACATTCTCTCCATTGACCTTCATGGTTTCAACCTTTCTCTCTATCCCTTAATTGAGGACCCTTAACACGGTTCTAACCTTGATTCTCATCTCTCATATGCCAAGGACCTTGCTTGGTACCTTGATATCCAGGTCAAGAATCCACTGCTAAAAAACAAATCTCCTCATCTCCCAATATATGAGTACTAACTCCATCATGATCACTCAAACTATAGGTACCCACAATATTGAAACTCTTGGTCCCAGCTCCCATCATATGTTTGGCTAATAATTCAATTTGCATCATCATTTTTTCCATGGATTCATCTTTTTCCTCCTTTTTTCTCCTCATCTGACTCATCATAATAGATGAAGTAAAACCCGATGAGACATTGGCTTCTCTTGTATGCCACCCCCTATTGGTTTTTATCATTCGATCAAAGAGGACTGCATTGAAACTATAGTTTTGGTCCATAAGTGTCCCACCCATGATTTTATTTTCCACTGATTTGTTCATAGATTCTAGAGCTCTATAGAAGCTTTGAAGGAGAAGATTATCCGACAACCTATGGTTGGACATACTAAAAGCTTTTTCTTGAACCTTAGCCATACTTCATGCATTGGCTCATCCGGTAGTTTTCAGAAGTTAGTTATATCATCCCTCAACTGTATCATCCTAAAATATGGGGAAAATCTCATAAAAAAGGCTTCCACTAGTCCATGGCATATTGTAATAGAGGCCTTTGGTAGCTCTTCAAGCCATGTTATTACATCCCCTGTAAGGGAGGGAGGGAATAATCAGAGTCAAATCAACTCTTGGGATGTATTGTTGATGTTGAAAGGCTGATATATTTCAACAACATTTTTGATATGACAGTTGGTATATTAATGAGCCAGCCCTCCAAATAGTTCTTTCATTTGTATTAAATGAAGCATCATGCTCGTCACATAGAACATGACATTTCCAACGATTGGGTGTTAGGTGTATTGCACCTACAGTACCATGGACCATGGGTCCATCTTCCAGAGCTATAAATCTTTCAATACTCTCTTGGTCACCCGTTTGACTCATGGGCAACATGTGCACAACAACACAAACAACAAAAAATAAAAAGAACCAGCACTAAACTAAAGTGAACTAAACAATAATCAAGTGGCAAATGAATAACCATTCCTTGGAAACAGTGCCATTTTTTATGACATTCAAAAGAACTCTTCTGTAGTTGGTGGTGACGATCATTGTACAAAATAATAAATAATCCCAAAAAAGATTGGGGTCATATCCACATAGAATTGACTAATGATTCACTAATAAATTATCAAATAACAATCACTAAAGTGAGTAAGTGTAATGACCCTTTCAGTCTTTCCCACATTTATGATTTTTTTGTATATTTAGAGCTTTTTTGTAGAAGCTCCAAGTCATTTATGGCTTTCTAGGACTGGTGGTTCGGTGCCCTGACTGTTCCTGTGGTCTTTATAGCCATTTCCATGTTTTAGATCCTAAACTTAGAATATCATTGACTTCAGTCAATATTCTTGGTAAATATGCTCGACATTGAATTTTGACTATTTTCTTAGCTTTGAAGCATAAATTTTGGTCTAGTTAGACTGTTGACTTGGTTATGGGAGCTTTTGATTGAGTTTTGTGTTGGTTTTAGTGTAATCTAACTAGTTGAACTTGAAAGTTTGACTTTGGTCAACATTCAGAGAAGACGGCCTTAGATAGAAATTATGTCAGTGTTGTTAGTTCTAAAATGTAAACTTTGGGCTAGGGTGACCTTTGGTTTGGGTCTCGAGTCTTCCAGACACATTTTTGGGTATTAAGTTTCGCTTTGCTAAAAGGTTGATTTTGGGCGTTTGGCCCACTTTTCATTAAAATGACCCCCATTGGGTTTTTTGTCAGTTTTGTTGAGTTCAAAATGTTATTTCTGGTACATTAACATAGTTTGTTTGCCCGCGTGGAGTCTTGTATGAGCCCTGTTGTAGGGCCTCGAATTTTTTTTTAATGATACAAGTTTAATGCTTTAGACGAGAATAAATCTTAATCTATAAAGAGTTGCCTGGTGTGCATTTTAAAGAGAAGTATAGTGCATATATAATTGCATACTAGTATATTTGTTGTTGGTGCGATCCACCTTAGTATTTTTCCTAAAATACTAGGAGAAGTGAGTAAGTAAAAAAAAAAGAAAGGAAATAACAATTGAAAATTTTGTGGGGCCCACCCCTTAAAGAAAAAGAAAAAGGAATGAAGGCAAAAGGGTAAAGGGATCCCTTCTTTATATATTCTTCTTTCTTTCCTTTACTCAACTCCATTAAAGGATACTTGGAGTAGGAATAAGATTCAGAAAGGAGAAATTACATCCATATCCTTACGAAGCTCAGAAATTAAGCGGATTTTGTACTAATTTCAAGGAATTTTCAAAAGCTAAATTTGGGATTTGGATTCTAAAAGGTAAATTCCTTACCCCACTTTTGAGTATGATTATGGATAACTATTTGAGGATATTTGATTTTAATTTTTATTAGCTATTGAAATGGGTCTTGATTATTGGGGTTCTTGAAAAGGGAAAAATGTAAAATTATGAGAAAAATAGAGTTTTGTGGTGTTTCTATTGATGGGAAGATTTAATATCGAATTTTATAAGTTGAAAAATAAAAAATTCACTCCAAACTATGATTATGGAGTTTGATTAAACCTTGGGTGTAAGTGGAAAATATTGGAATGATTTGTTAGGTGAACCTATGGGTTATTAATGAATACATATATGTTTTGTGTATGTAGTCGATTGGGTTAATCGCGTAGGGGCTACACGAGGTGTGTCGTATTATTGGAAGCTCGTGGTACCACTACTAGCTAGGAAAGCACCCGAGGATGTGAAGATAAAACTTCCTTCATCGTAAAGCACCACCCTACGTCACATGTTCCCTCTATAAAGGTCAAATAGCCTACGTGAAGAACGAAAACAAAGTTTTTAGTTGCTTTATGCATCATTTTCTTATTTAAGTATTAAAGCTTACATGTACTCTTAATACTCCCTTCGCGTCAACTTTCTTAATATTTTACATGATCGTAAGTGTCTTTTCTTGAAATCCTTAGAATTCACCCGATATGGTCTTTTATATATATGTCAATCATTATAAATGGAACAAATGGCCATAGCATAATTACACTTGCTTAAGTTGTAACCTATTCAATATAGCTGTAAGTTAAAGTGAGAACTAGTATTTGGATAGTGATATTATATTCGGTAAGTTGGGTATCATATGGAGATCTTACTTGAATAGTTGAACGATTGTTATCGTAACTTATATGTCATAGGCCTTTAAGGGCATTACTTGATAAAAGTTAGTGACGGAAGGGTATTCATAGGTTTTATTTGACACACTAATGTGATGTTGTTCTGTGCACAGGATTGAGACCTGACCCTTATAGTGAGCCCGAACATTGTGGCGTACCTACCCTTGTGGCATTCTTTGTATTTGGAGTCAGCTGGAACACCATGCACTAGTTTCCCCTGACTCGAGCTAATACATGGCATATTTGGCCTGTGGGCAGACCCTTATAGTGTGCCATCAAAGGGCGTACCTCATAGCAGACCGTAATTATAGTTATATGTATAAAATCATAGCAATAAGTACTTGAGCAACATATGATTTATACATGACTTAGATCTCTTTCGGTAGGCCATCACATGATCATTTGTATTAAATATAATGTAAGTACATCACCTAGGCAAGCCATAGGGTTATATTATAATGAATGCTTTTTTGAACTTAATATGAAGAACTTATAAGGTTGGTGCATAGGTTAAAGTTTCATATCGTACATCTATTATTTGTATGCTCATAATTCTTTCGTTTTGACATTTGATTAGTATGAGCTTCAATATTTGTCTACTTATTATTCTGTTTGCTTTACATACCAATACATGTTGTATATGTACTAACGTCCCTATGTTCAGGGCAGTGTATTTTCTTATAAATACAATGTCAGGTTCACAGAGGAGCATACACCCGTATTAGGTTCTTTTGCTACCTTCAGCTGATATTTTGGTGAGCTTCATCTCTATTTGGAGCCAGTATGTATATAGATCTCTAATGGGGTACATCGGGGCCTGTCCTATATGGTTATTAGTAGTATAGTATGTTGTACTCCTTAGAGGCTTCCTAGATATTATCTACTGTCGTATTGTACAATTTTTTGTTCAAATGACTCTATGGTATATATATATGCAGCACGTGTTATTTTTTCACTCGTTTATTGGCTTATAACTTCGTATACATCATAGATTACTCGTAAAGCAGGTGGTCATACGGTTCTTGTCTGCTCTTCATTTTTTTTGGGCGTGACAAACTTGGTATCAAAGCTGAGGTTCAATTGTCCCAAGGAGTCTAGGAAGTTATGTCTAGTAGGAGCTTACTTATCAATGTGTTCTGCACCATATTTATAATTAAGGAACTACATGGGCATTTATGAATTTGGCCTTCATTTGTAATCTAGATCGTGCGATAGATCTAAGTCATAGAAAGTTACTTCCGACTCATATTCTGCATATTTGTGATACAGATCATGTCTGCTATAGATAAGGATAAAGTATCCCAATGGGTCAGTACAACCACAACTCAGGAGGTAACCACTGCAGGGCAGTCTCCAGTATTAGGGGTTCAGACTAGGGCTCAAGAGAGTTTGTTGAGTCCTACGCCTCCAAGTTCTCAGGTGCCCAGAACAGAAGGACATGCAGGGGTTCATGCACCTCCAGAGGTTCTAGCATTTGTTCTTTTACCGCAACAAAGTGCCTTAGAGAAGGATCTTAGAGGAGCAATACAGGTTTTCACACAGTTGGTACCCGCTCAGGCTTAGAGACAGAATGTGGAGGTCCCTGTTGCTGCTTAAGGAGAGGTAACTGAATCTAGGATTCGAGATTTCTTCCGTATAAATCCACATGTGTTCACAGGATCTAGCATTGCAGAGGACCCTAAACAATTCATTGATGAGACTCATAGAAATTGCAAGGTGATGTGGGTATTGGAGATAGATTCCACTAAGTTGGCCTCTTATCAATTAAAAGATGTTGTTGTCACTTGGTATGAGATGTGGGAAGCTTTGAGGGGTGAGAATGCTCCCCTAGCGGTCTGGATGGACTTTTCAAGGGCCTTCATGGATCATTTCTTGTCATTTGAGCTCCAATAGGCAAAGGTGGATGAGTTTTTGCATTTAGAGCAGCGTGATATCAGTGTCAGAGAGTACAACTTATGATTAACGCAGTGTCTAGATTTTCTCCAGAGTATGTTAGTACTCAGGCATCAAGGATTCATAAATTTGTGCGTGGCCTTATGGGTCTCTTGAGGGACAACGTTTTTGTTGCTGCCCTGAATAGGAATTTTGATATAGCAAGGATCATGGCATATGCTCAGCAGTTAGATGAGGATCAGCGTAATCATAAAATAGATGACGAGAGGGAACATAGCAAGAGAGTTAGGATGGCTGGCCAGTATCAGGGGAGCAGTGGAGCTTCCACTAGTAGGGGGCCACTTAGGTAGACTCAGTCGGCGGCATGCTCCACAACTAATGCTCCAGCTCAATTTTCAAGATATAGACATGAGTAGGGTCAGACTTGTAGGGCACCAGGACTACCGTGTCAGAGGGATACTAGTCAAGGATTACCACCTAGAGCTACATGTAGACAGTGTGGCCGAGCAGATGGAGAAAACTATCAGTGTTGTTTCAAATGCTTGTTATTGGTGTGGTATAGAAGGTCATATGGTATGAGATTGTTCGTGGCTCAAAGATAAAGCCAGAGGTGATAGATCACAGCTAACAGGGTACGCATCAGCCTTATCATTATCAACACCTTTTTCTTCTCGCGGTCCTCAGGGACCAGCAAGTAGAGGATCTTGTAGAGGCAGAGGGAGTGTTTCTAGTGTCGGCCCAAATCATATGTATGGACTAGTCGGTTGACAAGATTTAGAGGCATCCCCAGATGTGGTCATAGGTACTCTATCCATTTTCTCATATGATGTATATGCCTTGATAGACCTAGGAGCTACCCTATCATTTGTTACTCCATTTATTGCTAAAAAGTTCATAATAGAGCTAGAGATGTTAAATGAACCATTTGCAGTGTCGACTACAGTAGGAGAGTCTATCACTGCTAGGCGAGTCTATTGTAATTGTGTAGTGACCATATGTGGCCGTGATACATTGGCTAATCTAATTGAACTTGAAATGGTTGACGTTGATGTAATCATAGGTATGGATTGGCTATTCTCTTGCTATGCTACAGTTTATTGCCGAGCTAAGATTGCCCAATTTCATTTCTCGGGCAATCCTGTCTTGGAGTGGAAGGGTAATACTATGATGCGTAGAGGGAGGTTTATTTCCTATCTAGAGGCACGAAAGCTCATTATAAAGGGGTGTTTATATCACCTTGTCTAAGTAAGAGACCTTGAAGCTGAGAAGCAGGTGCCAACTCTTCAGTCAGTACCAGTGGTAAATGAGTATCCAGACGTGTTTGCTGATGAACTTCCTGGATAACCTCCCGTTAGAGAAATTAACTTCATTATTGATGTGGATCCTAGTACTCAACCGAGGGAAATAGTTTGAGAGTGGAAGGGTAATGTGGCAATGCTGAAAGGCAGGTTTATTTCCTACCTTCAAGCAATGAAAATGATCGCAAAAGGCTACATTTACTATACCATCCGATTTTAAGATATTGATATTGAGCCACCAACTCTTCAGTTTCTTCTAGTGGCTAATGAATTTCAGACTAGCTTCCTAGTATTCCCTTGGAATGAAATATTTATTTTGCTATCGCTACAGTACTAGATGCCCATTCGATATAAATTCCCCCTTATAGAATGGAACCAACAGAATTTAAAGAATTGAATGAACAACTGAAAGATTTATTAAATAAGGGCTTCATCAGGCCTAGTGCATCACCATAGATGCACCAGTGTTATTTGTGCGGAAGAAAGATAGCTCGTTGCAAATGTGTATAGACTACCAAATTCTTAATAAGGTGACTATAAAGGAAAATATCCACTACAAAAGCTTGATGAGTTTTTTTACCAGCTACAAGATGCACGATGTTTCTCAATGAATGATTAACGTTCAGGGTACCACTATGTACGAGTTCAGAAGAGTGATATTTCAAAGATATCCTTCAGGACAAGATATGGAAACTTTGAGTTTCTAGTGATGTATTTTGGGTTGTCAAACACCACAGAAGTATTTATGGACCTGATGAATAATATATATATATATATATATACCATTTCTAGACTTATTTTTTATGTTTTTATTTATGATATTCTGGTATAACTCATTCAGAGACCGAGCATAGAGACCATACCTAAGCAGTGCTTCAGGTACTTTGAGATAAGAGGTTGTATTCGTAGCTCTCGAAATATTAGTTTTTGTTGCATTATATGGCCTTGTTGGGAAATATTATATCAGATGCTAGTATTCAAGTTAATTTACAAAATATTGAGGTTGTGAAGACTTGGCCTAAACCCACAACCCTGATAGAAGTTTGTAGCTTTTTGGGGTTAGTAGGGTATTACACAAGGTTTGTAGATGGATTTTTTTCACTTTCAGCACACTTGATAAAGTTGACTCAGAAAGCAGCTAAGTTTTAGTAGACCACAACCTACCAGCAGAGTTTCCAAGAGCTAAAAGATAGATTGACTTCAACACCAATCCTAACTTTACAAAAGGGTCTATAGAGCTACGCAATGTATTGTAATGCTTCAAGCGTTAATCTAGTTTATCTTCTAATGTAACACGTATAGGTAATTGCTTATGCTTGTTGACAGTTAATGAAACAAACTACTCGACCCACGATTTAGAGTTGGCTGTAGTTGTTCATGCCCTGAAGGTTTAGAGGCATTACTTGTATCAAGTTCATGTTTATATTTATACAGATCATAAGAATCTTCATTATATTTTTAGATAAAAAGAGTTTAACTTTCGACAGCGCCAATGGCTTGAATTGTTGAAATACTATGGTGTGGATATCTTATATCATCAAGGAAAAGTCAATATAGTAGAGGATTCCCTCAGTAGTAAGTCTATGAGTAGTGTATCGTATTTGGGAGCTGAGAAGTGGTAGATCGCCTCGAAGCTCCATCAACTAGCTAGTTTAGGGATTAGATTATTAGACTCTATGATATTGGGGTCACAGTTCAGGACTCAGACGTATCATCTATAGTTTTGGATTTTAAGGCACAATAATACAAGGATCCCTGCTTAGAGCAGCTCAAAGGCAAGGCTCAGTAGCAGGAGTCTTTAGCTTTTGATATAGCAAGAGATTATGTCCTCAAATTCAAAGATCTGTTATGGTTCCAGATATTGCAGGGCTTCGACAACAAGTTGTGAAAGAGAAACACCATTCTCGTTACTCTATTCACACCAGATCCATAAAAATGTATCATACATTAAGGAGATTCATTAGTGGTCGGGCATGAAGAGAGATATAGCTCGGTTCATAGAACAATTCTGAAATCCCTAATAGGTAAAGGTAGAGCATTAGAAGCATAGTGGGTTGACTCATGAGATAGTTATTCCACTTTTGAAGTGGGAGGAGATAAATATGAATTTTGTCCAATATTTACCTCATTCGCGATGGAAGATTGATTCTTTTGGGTGATTATTGATAGGTTGAAAAACAAAATTTGGCCTAGTTCTTACAAATCAGGGCCACATTCTTAGCTAAAGATTATGTTGGGTTGTACATTAGAGAAATAGTCAGACATCATGATCTCCCAATATCGGTTATTTCAGATAGAGGGGCACAATTTACATCATTTTTTGAGATCTTTCTAGAGGAGTTTGAGGACTCAGTTTAAGCTTAGTTTAACTTTTTATTCTTAGATTGATGAACAAGCCAAACATATGATCTAGACGCTCGAAGATATATTACGGGCATGTGTGCTAGAGTTTAGAGAGAACTGGGATAATCACTTGTCATTTATTGAGTTTGCTTATTATAATAGCAGTTATTTAAGCATTGGTATGGCACCGTATAAGGCTTTTTGTGGGAGAAAATATCGATCCCCTCTTGGTTTGTTTGAGGTTCATGGGTTATGGTTTCTTTGACTTGACATAGTGCAGTTGGTCATGGAAAAGGTTTAGTTGATCGGAGACTAGTTGTTATAACCTCAGAGCCACCAAAAATCATATTCTAATGTTAGGCGATGGTACATAGAGTTAGATGTTGACGATTGGGAATTTTTGAAGGTTTCACTAATGAAGGGCATTATACAATTTGGAAGAAAGGGAAAGTTTAGCCCTTGATATACTGGACCTTACTGTATTATGAAATGGATAGGTAGAGTTTCGTACCATCTAGAGTTACCTTCAGAGTTAGAGGCAGTTCACCCACTCTTTCATGTTTGTATGTTAAGGAAGTGTATCAGAGATCCAACACATATAGTACTAACAACAGATGTTCAGATTTTAGAGGAAATATCTTATAAAGAAGTCCCAGTTGGCATAGTAGATCACTAGATTAGGAGATTTATGATTAAGGATATGGCTTCAATGAAAGTGGTGTGGTGGAACAATGATATCAGGAGATGGCATGAGAAGCTAAAGAGGACATAAAGTCCAGATAAATTAAATTGTTCTTTCCTTCAGATGATGTTCAGAATATATAAATAGTAGACCCATATTTGAGAACTTAAGGCACATTACATTGGTATTTTATAATTTCTTATGATGTTTTCTGGGATTCCATGTACATTATCTTCATTCGAGGATGAATATCCCTAAGGGGGAGGATGTAATACCCCGCACATTCAAATGTTGGATTAGCTTGTACTTTTGGAGTAAGACTAAGAGTTATTAATATGTAGGAAGGATATTTTATGAAGTATTTTAATTTCAAAATAGTCTTATTTTATGTTTTGAAGTCAAGCAAGTTGCAAAATAAAAGTCAAGGAAAGTTATTCTAAACTCCATTAAGAAATTCTTGGAAAATTTAGGTCCAATGTCTCGATGATTTTCTCCCAATCAATAAAGAGTTGGAAGGATTCCAACCTAACAAATCGAAGGTCTACGAGTCTAGTTTCCAATGCACTAAACTATTCATCCATACAACTTAAGAATAGAGAGATATTTGCATTTTTTTAAGACTGCACAAGCAAGCATGTCAAGGTGGACCCCCTAACCACAAGTCGATTGAGGTTTATAAATATGATTCTCTGGAATTTTTCACTCAGAAAAATATCCAAAAAGACACAGCATAATCAAGAGGAAAGCCCCTAAATTCTCCATGGATATTGATTCTTTTAATTCAGATGTTTAACAGAAGTTTCTCTATGTCGTGAGCTTGTTATTTTTGTAAAGTTTGCCCCGTTAATTTCATGGTGTATCTTTATGGGTGTGTGTTAGGGAGATAGCAACTATTTTTTGAGTAGGTTGACGTAGCTACGGAGTTATATTGTCAAGGTAAGCATCCTGTACCCTTAGCTATTTATTGAATCAAAATTCTAAGCTTCAAGTTACAAAAAGTTATAGTTGCCGATGACTTGTAGTAGTTTCTTGTTGATTTTTGGTTCGGATGTTGTTACTTAAAAGAGGCAGATTTTTTAGCTTGGTATTTCAAAGATTTTTGTCAAGGAAATCATTCCCTTATGACCCTCCTTCATAATGTCATGTTCTAGTATCATTTTTATAGAGTTTTGAGCCACGAAGTGGTGTTTTGGATACCATAGCTCCAGGCAGCCCCTTTGTCTTATTATGCTAGATTATTATCATTATGTACTAATGGTGTTATGGTATCGGATGTACTGGAGGTACTCAGAAAATCAGTGATAAATCAATGGAATCTCTTCTATAACTTATAAACTATAGAAAAGTAGTGCAACATCTTTTTAAAACTGAAAACCAATATTTTTCCTTCAACACGAGCCAAGATCAATGCATATAAATGTATGTGCACCATCACAGGAAATCATGTAAATAAAAGTATGTACACCAAAAAGGGTAAAATAACCCTCCAAACAAGTCACACTAACCTGGAGTCCAATGTGGTCCCAAGCAACTATCTTGGGCCCATAATTTCATAGTATATGAAATAAAACATAGAAATGGATTGATAGAAGTAAAAAATATAGTAAGAGCCTGCTCTACCATAGAAACATCCCCTAAAAATGACTAATAAGTCACTAGACTAACACACTAAGACTATAGGTAAACTAATATAGGTTTAAAAGTAATTACTATTCTACGATCCTGAAAATAGCAAAATATTAGAAAAAGTTTTAATGCCTAATTCTACCCTTCAAATTAATCCTAATTTTCATGAAACTTATAAAATATACTATCTAGCTGAGCTTTGTCTAAAGAAAGTAAATTTTAACCTACCTCAAGGCTGAACCGCAAACAAGAATTGTCACTTGGGAGCCTTCCCTTCTGAAGTGGCTCAAATTGCTGCCATGCTTTCACAAACATATTCTATAAGTTAAGATGGGACTAATGATACCCATATATATATATATATATATAGAATTTTGGGCCAGAAATCAGGTAAAAAATGGACCCTCATTGCACCCAAACAAAACAACAAAAAAACTACGCAATTATGTTCCCTACATGGTAAGGATCACATGCCCAAATTTGGGCAGAAATGGGAGTGAATTTGAAGCTCAAATGGTCCGAAAAGATCACTTTAAAAAAAGGGAAAAATCATGCAATTTATGATCTAAATCAAGAACGAAACACAAATTTAAGGCTTATAGGCGTAGTAGAATGAGAGAGGGAAGAGAATTACCTCACAATCACAAAAATTGTGCGAGAAATGATGAATCCTCACCTTAAACAAGCTAAGCTTTAATATACGAAATGTTTTGAACACTTGGGAAATGAAGGAGAAGAAGTCTTTAAAAGTACTCAGGGATTGTCGCTCATGCAAAACTTGCATAGCATGTGCGACGTCACTAGAGCAGAGAAAAATAATGTAGGAGTGAAGCGGGGATCACAACACTCCCTCTGCAGGAGTTGCCAAGATACAAAGGAGCGGAAACCAGTGACATCACTAGCCATTGCTAGTGTAGCTGGTTTTCGCATGTACAACTCCACCAGTGCTAGCCAAGCTCCACAAGAAAAGATGCACCACCACCAGCTGCATCACCATCTTTCAACAATAATAAGGTCTCCAAACGGACCCTCAGGATTAATTCTAAATCCCATGAACACAAACCAAAAATGCTACCCAACAAAAAATGGCATTTTGGACTCAACGATATCATTAAAATAACCAACATAGGTCGTCTTGATGAAATGTTGACCTAAGTTAACACTTTTCTGATTTTTCCTAAAAGCCACCCATGTAACCAAAATGAGTCTAGAAGCCTTGAGTTCCAAACTAAAGGTCCCACTATCCTAAAATCCACATTCCAGAGCTAATGGCACTAATAAAATTCACCTAACCACATTTACTCAGAATGTTGACCAAAGTCAAATAATTTAACTTTAAAAGTTCCAAAAAAGGGAAACTCTTCTAAAACCTATCCAAACACCTCGAAAAGCATGCCACCTAAGCCAACAAGTCACATAAGTAGTGTAGAAGCAACGGGAAGGGTCAAAATGGTAAAAATGCACAAAAATAAGGAAATGACCACGAGGGTCATTACACCATCCACTACCAAAAGGACTTTCGTCCTTGAAAGTTAGAGAAAAAGGTACCCGAAGGCATGAAAAGGTGAGATATATGGTATGCATGTCAAGATAGGTCTCCCAAGTAGCCTCCTCAACTGGACGATACCTCCACTGAACCTTAACTGACGATATTTCCTTGCACCTCAACTTTATAACCTGCATGTCCAAAATTGCAACTCGCTCCTCCTCAAAGGCCAATGTCTCGTCTAACGTAACCAAATCCCACCAAAGCATGTGAGACTCGTCCTAGAAGTACTATATTAGCATGGAAACATGGAAAATAGGGTAAACACCCAAAAGAGCTTGAGGCAATGCTAATTCATATGCCACTTCCCTAATTTTCCATAGAATCTCAAAAGGCCTAATGAACCTAGGGCAAATATTGCCCTTCCTCCAAAACCTCATCACACACTTCATAGGTGACACACGAAGGAAGACACTATCACAAACCATAAACTACAAGTCATGCACCTTGCGGTCAGCTTAACTCTTCTACCTACTCTGAGTTGTATGAAGTCTCTCCTAAATTACCTGAACTCTATCTATACTATCACACAATAGATCGGTTCCCCAAGGACTAACTTTGAAGGCATTAAACTGACCCATGGAATACCTATATAGCCTACCATACAATGCCTCGAATGGAGCTATCTGGATACTAGAATGGTAGCTATTATTATATGCAAACTCTGCCAAGGGTAAAAAATTGGTTCCACTGACCTCTGAAATCGATAACATAAGCCCGCAATATATCCCCCAGAACCAGAATAGTATGCCATGATGGACCATTAATCTACGGGTGAAAAGTCATACTAAACTCAACTCGAGTACCCAAATCTCTATGAATCGACCTCAAAAAACATAAAGTAAACTTCGTACCGCGGTTAGAAATGATAGAAATAGGCACCCCATGCAAATGGACAATCTCACAAATGTAGATTAGAGCCAACGTTTTTGAATTGTAAGAAGTCTGAACCGTCAAAAAGTAAGCAGACTTGGTAAACCTATCCAATATGGCACATATAGCATTGAATCTCTGAAAAGTAGGTGGAAAGCCTACCACAAATGCCATAGTATGCACTCCCACTTCCACTAAGCAATAGAAATCCTCTAGGTCAAACCACTTGGCCTCTGGTGCTTGTACTTCACCTTTTGACAGTTCATGCATCTAGACACAAAATCTGAGATATCCTGCTTCATCCTACACCACAAATAGTGCTATCTCAAGTCATAATACATCTTAGTTTCCCCCTGATGAATGAAATATCTAGAATGATGGGCCTCCTCCATAATATATCTCACCAAGTCTCCATCTCTAGGAACACAAATACTATGCTCAATCCTCAAAACACCCTCCAAAGCTAATATTCCCTTCCTAGCCTCACTACTCAACACCATAGGTCGAATAAACCTCACCTTCACATTATCAAACTATTGTACCCGACATTGCTCTAATAATAAAGATCTAGCCTAAACACAAGCAAGAATTTGCGCAGGCTCAGAGATATCAAGCCTTACAAACTTGTTGGCTAAGGACTGGATGACTAAAGCCAAAGGTTTCTCATCAACTGCAATGAATTCCAAACTTCCCATACTCACCGCCTTCAAGTTCAAGGCATCTTCCACCATATTTGCCTTGCCTGAGTTATGGAGAATATAAATGTCATAGTCCTTCAGTAACTCCAACTACCTATGATGTCTCAAATTAAAGTCGTTCGAGCTGAAAAATATACTGAAGACTATGATGGTCAGTGAAGATCTCACAGTGAACTCCATATAAATAGTGCCTCTTAATCTTCAACGCAAAGACTACCGCCGCTAACTCCAAGTCATGAGTAGGGTAGTTTCTCTCATGAACCTTCAACTATCCTGAAGCATATACAATAACTTGGTCCTGTTGCATCAACACACAAACCAAAATAACTCCATAAGAATCACAGTAAAGAATAAACACGCCTCCCTTAACTGAAGGAGTAAGAATCAGAGCTGAAGTCAATATGGCCTTGAGCTTCAAAAAGCTCACCTCGCACTCATGAGACAACTGAAAAAGGGGAATTCTTCTAAATTAATCTAGTCAAAGGTGCTGCTATAGAAGAAAAACCATCCATAAATTGTCTATAGTAATTGGCCAACCCAATAAAATTGCAAACCTTGGTAGGAGAAGTAGGCCTAGCCCAATGAAAAACTGCCTCAATCATCGTCGGATCCACCATAATCCTATCCCTTGACACCACATGCCCCATGAATGCCAGGGACTCAAGCAAAAACTCACACTTAGTGAATATGATCTACAAATGTTGATCTCATAAGGGTTGAAGCACAACTTTCAAATGTTGCTGATGCTCCTCTCTACTTCTCAAGTAAACCAATATGTCATCGATGAAACTATGACAAATGAATCCAAGTAGGCTCTGAACACACAATTCATAAACTCCACCAACATTGCTGGGGTATTAGTCAAACCAAAATACATGACTAGGATATCATGATGGACATATCAAATCCCAAAAGTAGTCTTTAGAATGTCCGTTGCCCAAATCATCAACTTGTGATAACCAAATCTCAAATCTATTTTAGAAAACACCACCGCACCATGTAGCTGGTTAAACAAGTGATTAATATGCAGTATCAGATCCTTGTTATTAATGGTCACCTTATTAAGATGCATGTAGTAAACACACATACGCAAGGAACCATCCTTCTTTTTCACAAATAGAACATGAGAAACCCATGGAGACACACTAGGCCTAATAAACCCCTTACTTAAAAGATCCTAGAGTTGCTTATTAAGCTCCCTTAACTCGTTAGGTGCTATTCGATATGGCAGAATAGAAATTGGCTGAGTCCCCAAATAAACATCGATACCAAAGTTGAAATCACAATCAAAAGAAACACCAAATTAGTCAGTAGGCAAAACATTAGAAAACTCACAAACTACAGGAACTAACTCAAGCAAAGGAGTGCCGACATGTCATACCCTAAGATAGTCACCGCAAAAGCCTGGTACACATGATCCACCACAAGAGAATCTCATATTAAGGTAGCTACACATATACGCATATGCAATAGCTCACATACATGTCCTAGAAAAGTATCATACTAGGAAGACACATATGAAAATATAGACCTCAGATTAAATAATGTAGACGTTGATTATTGACAAATTGAGATCGTACTCATGATAACTGCATTTGAAGCTTCAGCCTCTAGTTTACTTAAAAAAGCATACATGTAGCTCCAACCACCATTGTCACCTGATATACCTGGATGAGAACTGCCTTGTGAACCTTAGAAACCACCCCTACTACACTGCAAACTGCCTCTGGTCAGTGGCACTGGAGCCCTGGGGGCTTGAACCTACTGACCCTACTATCTACTATGCCTGAACCTGGGATAGTGCCTAGTGAAGTGCCTTAACTTTCCATACTTATATCATGATTTGCCCAATAAAGCCTGTTGTGATGACCTTCCTAAACAAAAATGACCACCACAGCCTAAATACCTAGAATGAGAGCCCCGTAAGGTCTGACCCAAACTATGGTTGCCTTGATCACTCTGACCCGAATAACCCAACTGATGACCCTTTGTGATCTATAATGATGCATGTACAGTCCTGCTAGGCTAAAACTATTATGGATGACCCCTAGCAAAGAAACCCCAGCCTTTGCACTGTGAACTACTGAATCAACCCTGATGATGGGGACTCTTGGTTCTACCTCCATAGGCCTCGCAATGAATACATTTAATAGTGTTAGAATGGTCAACCATTGTACGAAATGTAGCCCATGAAGCCACTAACTGCTATGTAGACAAATGAAGTTGTAACACCAACCCTCTGACTTATAGGCAAACCTGCTCATGCTCTTTGGCATAATCATTGAAATATTCCTAGACAACTCATAGAATCGAGCCTTGTACTCAGAAACTAACATAGAACATTGTTCTAAATAGGTGAACTCGTCCCTCAACCTATCCCTCAAGTTGTAAGGTACATACTTCTCCAAAAGGTCTCACAGAATTAATCCTAAGTCATCAGAGGTGACCAGACTGGTCTACACTCAAGATAAGCTCGCCACCACTCCTTTGTCGAACCCTCCATTTGAAACATGGTATTATCAACCCCATGCAACTCTATCAAGCTAAGATTATGCAACCTCTCTTGAAAACTCACGAAGAACTCATGAGAATCCTCTCTTGAAGCACCAAAAAACCTCGAAGGACCACACTTCATGAACCTACCAAGCATCTTTTTCTCCTTAAAAGACATAATGGTCCTAACTACCATAGGCTGAGCAACCACCAGAATTCACAATACCTCTAAACGAGGAGCCGCAATAGCAGGATCCACTCCTAGACCATGTGCCACTGCCTGGATAAAATTTGTGCCTCATCTCTAACTTGTGAACCACTATACGTGCCAGGCAAGGTCACGGCCTGCAACATGCCCTCCAAAAGCCAAGAATTGTAACCAATATATCCTGTGGAACTGGCATTGCTATGAAACTCACTAGGGGTAAGGCTAGCCCCATGCCCTACAACTGATACTAAACATACTCAACCTCTAGTGTTGGCTCTAGTGATGGTACCCTAACCTAAGACCAAGTTGGCACTGTAGACCATTCCATGCCCTGACCTCCAGGTCTACCTCTTTCCCATCCCCTAGCTAGGGCTCTAAAAGCAGGAGCAAGGGCCTCATTCTCACTTGTTGTTGATCTCGTCCAAGCCATCTGAGAAAGAATAAAGCAAATGACATTCAAAAGTTGATAAAGTCAATAACGAATAATAGAGAATCAAAAAGATGGAATTTTTTTAATAATGCCTTATAGCCTCCAGCAGATAGGATACAAACATCATCTTACTGATCTGAGAGATTCTACTAGAGACTTGAACTTGTTCTGGTAAGATTGGTATAATACCATGCTGTCATGACCCAAAATTGGGCCATAATAGTGCCTACTATAACCCCTAGAAGGCTAGCCAAAATCAAAAGCAACGATTAACAATAAAGCCTAACATAGGAAATATGGAAGTAGAATAATAAGATAAATGAGCCACGAGTATAGATATATACATAACAGTACAAAAGATACAATATAGCCTCAAAGAAAACTAAGAAAGACAATATATAATCATAAGAAGCCAAACCCGGCCTAATGTCACCATTACAAGAGCCTCTAAGTATGAGAATAAGGCTAAAAAAATACAACAGCCTATCAAAATACAAAATAAAGACAGTCAGTCTAAGGGGAACTCAGTCTAAGGGGAAAAACAATAAGTCTCAAAATGCTTAGAGATCACCATGATCCAAACAATAACAGGCCATGAACAATTGGATGATCAACAAGGATGACTCATACTAGGTGTTGCATTCGAAAAAGATGCAGAAGTATAGTATGAGTACCAAAGCATGGGGTACCCAATAGGCATCATAGGGTGATCGAGCTTAGAAGATAATATACACTATAAGGAACATGAAGGTAAAACATAACCCGGAAGCTAAAATAGCATCTCTTAAATATAGCAAGAAAAAAATGGTGAAGATAATAATAATTATAATAATAATGAAAATAAACACTCAATGTGATCACATAGGAAAAATGTCATGCAATATGAGATGATGTGGTGCAAGATGTGGCCAAATGCAGAAAAAGTAAAACCAAAAATTATGCATTGAACCACATAAAATTTTCACCTTGGACTCATCAACATGTGCAATAAAGTAAATAACCTAGATATGTTCTCCTCGGGCCACTCGGAATTGTACCTCAAACTCATCAACAGAAAGTAAATAGAGAAAAAGGTACAAAAATGTCCCTTAGACTGAGTATAAGAAGTGATATGATCGCTTCAACTCAAAAAATAAGTGATAAATCAATGGAATCTATTGTATAACTTAAAAACTATAGAAAAGTGGTGCAACCTCTTTTTAAAAACAAAAACAAATATTTTTCCTTTAGCACCTAACGAAATCCATACATATAAATGTATGAATGTATGAGCACCATCTGTAATGACCCTCTAGATCATTTTCTCTATTTTTTTGCTTTTTCTGCATTTTAAGCTTTCCCACAGTGGCTACAAGTCATTTATGACTTGCTGGGACACACGGTTTAGTTCTTGGGCAGCTCATTTGTGTTTTAAGCCCATTTCCCTATTTTGAAACTCTTAAAGCTGAAAGAGTTGACTCTAGTCAACTTTTTGAGAAGACGGGCTCGAATAAAAATTTCATCAACACAGTTAGCTCTAGAATATTGACTTTGGGATAGTGGGACCTTAGGTTTGGGTCTCGAGTCTTCCAGAATCATTTTGGGCACTTGTGTACCTTTTAGGAAAAACTTGCAAAGTGTTGACTTTGGTCAACAAATTCATCAAGATAGCCTATAGTGGTAATTCGATGATCTCATTGAGTCCCAAATGTTGTTTTCAGTTGGGTAGCATATTTGGTTTGTGTTCACGAGGTTTGAAATGAATGCCAAGGGTCAATCTGGTGACTTTTTGACTTGTGCAAATTACTGGTTGTTGGTGCAGGTCACCTGACCCTTCGCGTATGTGAGGGGTAGGCTATATTTATGGTCCCATGTACACGGTGAGGGACCTATATTCTCACAGAAGGGTTAGAAAGACCCAGACTAGCCACCTCTTTGTGTACACAAGAAAAAGGTCGTGTCTGCAAGCCGGAGTATGTTGTGGGGTCCTCGCCTTTGCAAAGAGTGACCCCTGGCTGCTATTTAAACATTTCAACTTTATTTTCTCCTCAAAACATGTGAAGACTCTATTATTCTAGAGCATTAAGAGCTATTTGTGGAGCTTGTTTTCATCTGTAATATTCTCGGTAGGTTCGTTATATTTCCCTACTCTTTTTCTATTAGTATTTTGCATACTTCATCCTTAAATTCCATTCAATTCCTTGGTTGAATTTCTTTGATCAAGTGATCTTTCAGGGCTATTTTGGGCTTCAAAATGAGTCCTCTTTATGCTTAAATTTTAGGCATGGGTTTAGAAACCTATTGCAACCATAATTGTGAATTTAATTTTCTATTTTGTTAAGCAGGACATGAGGGTCATTTTTGGACCTAATTTCTAGCTTGATTTTTTGTATGGAAATATGTGTGTTATTTTTCTCATCTTGACACCTGAATTATATTCAATGATAGTGTGGCAGCATTTCAAGACTATCCAAAAGCGGAAGGCACATAATATATGGTTCATGCATATAGTTCAGCCCTAAGGTAGGTTACAATTTACTTTTTTAGACCTGGCTTTGTAAGATTTTATATTTTATAGGTTACTTCAACGTTAGGGTAAGTTTTAGATTATAATTAGTCCTAAATCTTATTTCTATATACTTGGCCATTTTCAAGACCGTCGAATAGAATCACCATGCTTATCCTTGGTCTAGGGTGTTGTCGCCTTATTTTGTTAGGTTAGAATCCTTAGTATAGGTTTTTGGAGATACCCGTAGTAGAGTAGAGGTTTGTAGTTATTTTTGTGTTATAGATTAAATTTCCTTATTTTATTATCGTTACTGTGTAACAGTAGGCGTGACGCCATAGCTCGGATTAGAGGAAGTGTAAGATAAGTTATCTTGTTTGAAGGGTATTCTACCTTGTTTTATATATATACACATATATATATATATATGTATGCTTGTTTTCTCTGTGTTGGCACGCATTCATTCATACATGCATCGACATAGCTAGTGGTATGATATTTTAAGAAAATATGAGGTTTTGATCGAAAGATGGGATTTTCTATTCTTCAGATTTCAGAAAGGTATTTCATGGTTTTAGAAAGGAAAGAAAAGTACCACCATTTTACACGGTTCAAGGGACGTTTCCAGACCTTTTCTTTGGTTACTTTATGTTTATGAGTTTGAGCTACGATTTAGGGCTGCCCGAGGAGCACATAATATATGTTTACTTTTATTGCATATGTTTATGATCCCTAGGTCAGCCTGCGAGATGATTTAAGGAGCCTACAAGTGTCCCACAACATGTATTTTGAGGGTTTTACTTTACTGCATTGGCCATATTTGCACCATACCATCCCATGATGCATTGCACTCTCTTGTGTGTACTTTGAGTGTCTTACTTATTTTATTATTATCTTCACCATTAGCTTAGATTATGCTTCTTTTTAGATTTCCCTATCACCTTCTGAGCTCGGTCATTTTATGATGCTTACTGAGTACCCTGTGTTTTAGTACTCATACTACATTTCTGTATCTTCTTCTGATGCAACACCTAGTACGAGCCACCCTCATTGACCATCCCTTTTTTCGAGGCCAACTGCTATTTGGATCGTGGTGACCTCCCAACTTCCAGAGATTTTCCTACTTTCCTTCTATTAATATTGTTTGTATCTTCTATTTTGGTAGAAAGTAGCTTCTTATATAGTGCTAATTCTATACTTAGACGCTCTTATAATAGTGACACCAGGTCTGGGGTTTTGTTCTTGTATATATGTATTTCTTCATTCCTTGTCTCTTTGGGGACTTTTGTATATTTTGTACTGTTAGGTATGTATCTATTTTGCTGGCCCTTATATTATAATTATTCTTGCATCTGCTTATCTTGTTTTAGCTTAATTATATTATCATTCTCTTGGATTGTCTTACCTACTATAGGGTTTTAGTAGGCACCATCGTGGCTCAATTTTATGTCCGGACAGTGTGGTATCAAAGCTTTAGGTTCACTGGTTTTAGTAGTACAAGAGCAAATGTGTAGTAGAGTCGCATGGATTAGTATGATGACATATGTATCCTATCTGCGGGAGGCTATAGGGAATTCCTAGGAAAGATTCCATCTTGTTTGATTCCTTATCGTGCGTTCTGATTATACCAACTCATAAGTATCTTTTGTTTTACCCTTTCTCAGATTGTTTTGATGAGATCAACAACAATTGAGGATAAGGCCCTTATACATGCAGTTAGAGCCCTAGCTAGGGGACGTAGCAGAGGTCGACCTAGAGGTAGAATTAGTCCATACACTGTGGTGCTAGCTTAGCTGAGCTAGGGTACTATCACAAGAGCCAGATATAGCAGTAGAAGAGGTACAATATGAGCTGAAGGGTGCAGGCCAGCCCATTATCTGGCAGGTTTTGTGGCTACACCAGTCGTATAGGATACTTTGGTTCATTTGCTTGAGTTTTTGGAGGGCATGTCACAACATGCAGCTTTACCAAGTACTCTGATTGGATCACAGGTTAGGGATGAGGTTCAAACTTTGGCCCAGGCAGCGACACAGGGTTTAAGAGCGTAGCATACTACTGCGCCTACCTGTTTAGAGGTTTTGCGAGTTCTTACAATTGCTCCACCTATTCCATCTAGGCCTGCTATGTCTTCTGAGGAGCAGAAGATGCTTGGTAGGCTCATTAGAATAGGTCCTCCAAGGTTTTGAGGCTCTCTGAGAGAGGACGCCTATGAGTTTCTAGTTAGTTGCAAGGAGAGGTTACATAACTTCAGTTTTGTTGAGTCACATGGATCAAATTATATCTCTTTTAAGCTAGATTGTCCAACAAAATAGTTGTAGAGGGCCCACATTGCTTGCAGACCATTCAGGTCACCTTCGATGACTTGGGCTCAGTTTTCCAGGGCTTTCATGGAGAATTATGTGTTGCACAGCTGATAAAGTTGGTAATCTACCAACATATTGAGCCTTTATTCATAAGTTATTGCCATGTTTTGATGAGAATTAGAGGTACTTATTGCCTTTTTTATGAAAATAAAGGTAATCTTGGTCAAGAGTAGAAAACAAAGAAATTGAACCCAAAGAGGCCAAAAGAGTTGAAGTTTATAGGTGATCGAAAATGAGAAAGAATCTGATGAGAGATGTGACCAATATGCGAGCCGCACAAAGTTGTATGTGGTCTGCACCTCCCATTGCACCTCATCACCAAAGAAACTGAGATCACTGGTTTGAGGAAAGAGGAAATGCAACACGCAAAAGATGTATTGTGTCGCACATCATGTTGCGCCAATCCCAAAGGGAATTTTTTTCAAACTCCAAGTGACGCATTGGAAGATTCTAAAGCCTATTTTGGGGTGTGAACTAGATATAAAATTTTAGTTTTGAGTTTTCTCAAGGAGATATTTAGAGAGTACTATTCTCTCTTCATCTTCTACACTTAGAATTCACCATTTTGTGAGCTTGGATTTTTATATTGGCTTGAATATGAATGAAATTATGAGTTACCCAATTGGTATATCTTCTTATTTCCTTAGTATGAGACGCTAATTTCCATGTCTAGGGGTATGCGTATGTTGGGTATTTGAATTTGGATATGGGCCTTATTTAATTATGCTTATAATTGATAAATTGATATGGGTCTATTTAATTCCTCAAGGTTTAATCATAAAATTGATGGTTACAAATATTAATTGAGTTTTCTTAATTGTGTTCTTTCTTGAAAGAGGGGTTCATAATTCGGATAGGAATTCAATAGTGGGAATTTGGGTTTTTCACCTTAGATTGAGGCTAGAGATAGCTTAATCAACGAAAATTATCTTCTAAGAATCTAAGCTGGAAATAGTTTGATTCCCCCAAGCAATTATATTGATTGGTTTATGTCAAAACTATGGTGCTTGAGCAAAGACCATAGGATATATATTTGGAGGATCGAGAGATTACCAAATATAACTAAAACCAATGATACCCATATCATTAATCAAGAATTTGCGTAATTAATCAAGTACCCTAACCCATTGTAGAATCCCATCGCAAGCATACCCCTAGTATCTTTCTTATTGATTACAAATCATGTGTTACATTGCTCTTTTGTGTTGAAAATAAAATTGTTACATAAATTTTCCCTTTCTAACTCCCCCAATCTTTACTTTGGAATTATTTCAGCATTTACTCTCTTAGTGATTATATCTTGACAATCTCTTAGCAAATCATCACTCAACTATCCGTGGATTCGACCCTGACCATTGGTTGGGTTACTTCTTTTTGCTAGATGATCGCTAGCACCTCCTTCGGGAGAGTACTTTTGAGCATCATAAAAAATCGCACCATTGCCGTAGAGTGGTTTTTGAGTCGCCAATTGATTGTCATTTAAGTTCACTTTGTGGAGCATTGTGTTGTTTTACCTTGTTGTTATTTATGATTTTGTGCAGGTGGTGTGAACCCTACGTACATGGCTGCTAGTACGTAATTTTCACCCCCATTTTCACTTTAAAAAAGTGACTAAGTAGGTTGTGATTTAAACACTTTGGGAGCCAAAGGGGCAATGGTGCTACCTCCGCTAAAATAATTTATGAGTGGAAGATTAATGGAACGTGAAGGGATAGAGAGTTATCAATCATCAAAAATCTTCTTAAATTCATGACTATGAGTGTGGTAAATCAAATATTCAAAAGTGTAATCACTATTGGTGTAGTTGGGGCTGTGAAGTTAGTAGACTATGCACATTATTTTAGTGAAAATAGTGAAAACGCATTGGTTAAGAACCATGAGATGGGTTCCCATGCAAATCTCCAAAAAGCAAGTTCAAGTTTTGGGAGACAAAAACATGTGAATCAAGGTTGGAACATAGATAATGATGGCTGTAGAGTTGAAAGCATGCTGGTGAGGGTACAAAAAAAGGTGGAGTCCACTGACAAAGGCGTCAAAGAGTTGAGCTGAAAACTTGGGAGTCTTGCTCAAATGGTAACTCACACTTTGTCGCCATCAAACATCTCAAAGATAGAGTGCTATGGCTTACCTCTCAATTTGAATCTGAACAAATAAAAAGAGATGAGGGAGTCGAAGAGAAAAGAAACCAACCCAACCCCGTAGAAATTACAAGTCTGGATACAAGCAAGCCTAGCATCAAAAGAGCTATGGGAAAGAGTGTTGCGGGATATCAAGATCATAAGAATAAGGTAGCCAAAGTTTACAAGCCTTTTCCTAAATGTCCACCTCCATTCCCATAATAATTATTGCAAGAAAAAAAAAGAGCAACCTATAGCGTTTGATTCTATGTTGAAGAACATCACTCTCAATGTTCCATGAAATGGTGCTATCACCCAAGTGGTTGAGTATGCTAAATTTTTGAAATAAATGTGCACTATGGACAGCTTCAATGGGTATGGAGTCATCCACATGTATCCTTATAATAATGCTATAATCTCGAGCAAGTTTGTTAGTGAAGAGGATATTCCGGGTGCTTTCACCATTTGTGGTGCCAATAGGTTACACAAATCAACAAAAAATGCATATGATGAAAGTGCTAGTGTAAATTTGATATATCTAGCCATTTTCAAATTATTGGAACTCGGTCAACCCACCATTACAAAGATGAAATTACTCATGGCCGATCGTTCAATGAGATTTCATGTTGAAATCTACTATGACATGCTAGTGAGAGTAGGTCGACTTGTATATCTGATGGATTTTGTGATACTTTATTGTACAGGTGGTTTCAAAATACCAATTGTGTTTGGGTAGCCATGTTTAAATACGAGACGCATATTAAATAAGGTGAAATTATGGGAGCTTAAATTCTCAATGAATTAGGAAGAGGCAAATTTTGATGTTTGTAGATCCATGAGTCATGCCAACAAACTCCAAACAACCTTTGCAATTAGTAAAATTTAGGAGAGTGTCGAGCTACATGAGAAAGAAGGGTTCGTGGATAAAGCATTAGAAGCAGTTTTATTGAACTATGATTGTGAAGGAATGGAAGAGTATGATGAAATATTTTATTCTTTGGTAGGAATGAGATCTTATTCCTATCCTCTGAAGAAACTAGATCTTGATTTCAAGAATCGACAAACTCCCCCATCCAAACCTTCCATTGTTGAACCCCCAGTGCTGGAGCTCAAACCCTTGACATAGCACTTCAGGTATGCCTATTTTTGTTACAATGAGGCATTACCGGTTATCATCCCCAACAAATTGAATGAAGAACAAGTGCAAGCACTACTCAAGGTTTTGAAGGTGATTGCATGCCTTCAATTGAGCATCAAAGAAGGATATATCCTCCTATGCAAGAGGTGGTTAAGAAGGAAAACATCAAGTTGCAAGATGTAGGGGTTGTCTTCTTAATATCTGACAGTACATGGGTTTGTCTAGTTCAATGTGTACCTAGGAAAGGTGGGATAACAGTTTTACCTAACAAAAAGGCTTAAATGATAGATCTAAGCTCAATGACCGGATGGACATTGTGCATGGACTACAGGAAGTTAAATTCATGTACTAAAAAAGATCATCTCCCTCTTCCATTTAAGGATTAGATGCTCGATAGATTAGCATGGCATGGTTTCTAATACTTCCTTGATGGATATTTAGGCTATAACATAATCTCTATTTCCTTAGAAGACCAAGAGAAAACAACCTTCACCTGTCCCTATGGGACCTTTGCATTTAATAGAATGACATTTGGATTGTGCATTTCTCCAGCCATATTACAAAGGTGCACGATGTCCATCTTTTCAGACATGGTACAAGATACCATGGAGATATTCATGGATGACATCTCTGTTGTTGTGGACTCTTTTGATGATTTGTTATCACTCTTGGAGGAGGTACTCAAAAGGTGTGAGGATATGAACTTGGTCTTAAACTAGGAGAAGTGCCACTTTATGGTAAAGGAGTGGATGGTTATAGAAAATAAACTATCTGATAAAGGCATTGTAGTTGACCAAGAGAAAATTGAAGTTATTTCAAAGCTACCCCCTACAAACACTGTAAAAGGAATACGAAGATTTTTGGGTCATACCGAGTTCTATAGGCAATTTATGAAGGACTTTTCAAAGATAGCCTATCTATTGTGCAAACTGCTTGAAAAAAAGGCAAAATTCCATTTCGATGTTAGTTGTATGACAGCATTTCTCAATTTGAAGTAGGAGTTAACATTGTTCCCATTATCATGACACCCAACTAGTTTAAAACATTTAATTTTATGTGTGATACTGGCGAGGTAACCTTGGGCAGTGCTTGGTCAATAAAATGATAAACTCTTCCATCCAATCTATTATGCTAGAAAAACCTTGAAAACAGCCCAAACAAACTACACCATAATCCTTATGACATGGTTCTAACCTTGGCCGGTTAGGACAAACATTTTCAGTGTGGGTGCATGACATGGGACTCCATGTAGCTTAGCATGGTTTATGTTGATTAAGTGAAACTCTTGTATGACTATTATCGATCTATGAAGTTATATGATACTCTACTTTGGAACTTGATTTCTATTTCATGTCTAAAGCTTAAATCTTGATATTTACTCATGCTTCTCTTATTGTGAATGATATCAGTTTTAAGCATGTTTTAAGTATGTTTTACCATGATATTGTATAAACTCACATACTCGGTACATCTTATAGTACTGATGCATATTCTCACGCTGCATTCTTTGGTGATGCAGATACTGGGTCATACCCCAGGCACGTGGCTAGAAATCGTAGGTCATCCAGCTAGTGTTGGTGAGTCCTCATCATCCAAGGACTGGTTCTTGAGTTTAGCTTATTATTGTCCTTTCAGTACTTAGAGTTTGTTGGGGTCTTGTCACAGCAACTTATTATGACTTATGTTAAGGCTCTTCAGACATAGTTGCCTATTCGTGTTTTCTTGATGTTTCGGATTTGATACTCCTAGACCTTTATCTTATATATTCTTGGTTTGCCTACTTTAATTGATTTTCACTTCTGCTATAATTTAGTGTGTTTGCTTCAGTTATGCTATGACCAAGGGTTAACTTGACGCACTTATTTCTTGGGTCTTGTGTTATGCCTAGGGGGTAGCCTCAGGGCATGACAAAATTCGTATTAGAGAATCAGGGTCAAGAGTCCTAGGGTGTCTGAAAGCCGCATCGAGTAGAGTCTCTTTCGTGTATGTGAAGCACACCACACTTATGAGAGGGGAGCTATGACAAGTCTTAGGAAAAAAACTTTGCTTCTTTCATTATAAATATCGTGCGATAGAGTTTAACTTTATTACTCCTCTAATCCAATCTTTATGCATTTTAGATAATGCCTTCTCACTGTGCCATGCCTCACCGAGCCACCTAAAATTCTAATCCTCTGATTCTTGACCCTGAGGTCATGAATGTAGAGTTCAGAAATGCTATTCGTATGATAGCTCAGACTATTACTGCCCAGGCCAATTAGCAGGCTCCTATCCCCATCCACCCTCAAGGAAGAGTTGCGGTCCGAGTTCGAGACTTCATTCACATGAACCCACCTGAGTTCTAGGGTTCAAAAGTTGTTGAGAATCTACAAAATTTCATGGGATGAGGTAAACAAGATCTTTGGTGTGATGCAAGTTATTGGTGTAGAACTAGCTTCCTATCAGCTCAATGATGTGGCTCATATTTGTTATACTCAGTGAAAGGATGCTAGGGCTAGTCCCTATAACTTGGGAGTGCTTCGAGAGGGATTTTCTTGATCGGTTCTTCCCTAGGGAGTTCAGGGAGGCTAAGGCCAAAGAGTTCATAAACTTGAGGCAAGGATCTATATTAGTTCAGGAGTATGGGTTGAAGTTCACTCAACTTTCTAGGTATGCTCCTTCTATGGTGGATGATCTGAGAAATCAGATGAGCAAGTTCATTTATAGAGTGTCAAAATTGGTTAAGAAAGAGTGTAGGTCCGTCATACTTTTGGGTGGCATGGATATTTCTAGAGTTATGACTCACGCTCACCAGATTGAGAGAGATAAGTTGAGGGAAATGATAATAGAGAATAAGAGGTCTAGATAAGAGAGTTTGAGTTTTAGCCATCAGAAGTCTTGAGGTGGACACTACTCTTCATTTCAGAAGAAATTATCAGGACCTGTTCATTCTTCATCTAGTGCTCCTACTCAGGCCTACATGCCTCATCATGATTAGGCAGGTAGAGGATTAGGTGCTTATTCATAATCTCAGGGGAGTATTGCAAAAAGGCCTTCTTACCCTATTTGCAACAAGTGTGGGAAGAGTCACCCGAGAGAGTGTCGTTATGGCATGGTGGATGCTTTGAGTAAGGATAGGTTGGACAAATGATTAAAAATTACCCTTATGCTAATAAGGGAAAGGGAGGTGGTAGGACTCAGTCTACTCCATTATCCCCAAGTGGTCGACTGGCCTAGCAAAATGTTGTTTCTAGTTCAGGTGGTGGTTAGATCCAGAATCTCCTTTATGCTATATCTTCTCGCCAAGACCAGAAGAGTTCCACAGATATTGTTATTTGTATGTTGAAAGTCTTCTCTCTCAATGTATATGCATTATTTTACCCTAGTGCCTCCTTATATTTTGTGACCCCTTATGTTGCTTGCAAGTCCAAAATTTTCCCTGAACAGCTTTTAGAACCCTTTTGGGTTTTTACTCATGTTGGTGAGTCAGTACTAGAAAAAAGAATTTAACAAAATTGCCCTATCTCAGTCCTTCATAGAGTCACTTTAGTCGACCTAGTAGAGTTAGAGATGACTGATTTTGATGTTATTCTTTGTATGGATTGGTTGTATGCATCTTATTCTTCCGTTGTTTGTCGTACCCGAGTCGTCAGTTTCAAGTTTCCAAATGAACCTGTCTTAGAGTGGCAAGGTAATCCTCTATCCTCAAAAGGTCATTTCATATCTTATCTCAAGGCTAGGAAGATGATTTCTAAGGGTTATGTCTATCATATAGTTTGGGTTATGGACACGGAGTCCGAACCCCATCTCTCCAGTCATTTCCTATTGTAAATGAGTTTTCTAAAGTGTTTCTCAAGGATTTTCTTGGAGTCCCTCCCGAGCGAAAGATTGACTTTGGGATAGACCTTCTCCCAGATATGTATCCTATCTCTATTCCTCCTTATCGAATGGATCCAGTAGAGCTAAAGGAATTGAAAGAGAAGTTAAAGGACCTTCTTGATAAGGGTTTTATCAGACCTAGCATCTCTCCATGGGGTGCTCTAATTCTATTCGTGCAAACGAAAGATGGTTCTCTCATAATGTGTATCAACTATCGTCAGTTAAACAAGGTCACAATCAAGAATAAGTATCCCATTCCTAGGATTGATGACTTGTTTAATCATCTTCAGGGTACCAGTATTCCTCCAAGATCGACCTTAGATATGTTTATCATCAGCTCCGTGTTTGAGAGTGTGACATTTCAGGACTCGGTATGGTTATTATGAATATGTGGTTATGTCTTTTGGACTAACAAATTCTCCTACAACTTTTATAGATCTGATGAATCGTGTGTTCAAGCAATATTTGGATATGTTTGTGATTGTGTTCATTAATTATATCCTTATTTATTCTCGGAGTAAGGAGGAGCATGCAGACCATTTAAGAGTTATATTGCAAACTCTCAAGGATCGACAGTTATTTACTAAGTTCAGCATGTGTGAGTTTTGGATGCAGTCTATTGCTTTTCTGGGTCATATTGTGACTAGAGATGGTATTCGAGTTGATTTACAGAAAATTGAGTCATTGAAGAACTGGAATAAACCCACTTCCCCATCGGATATTAGGAGCTTTTTGGGTTTGGCTGGTTACTACAGGAGATTTGTGGAAGGATTTTCCTCCATAACTGTCCCATTGACTCGATTGACTCAGAAGAAGGTAAAATTTTAGTGGTCAGATCTTTGTGAGAAGAACTTTCAGGAACTGAAGACTAGATTGACCATAGCCCTAGTGTTGGCTCTACCTGAGGGCTAATATGACTTTTTTGTATATTGTGATGCTTTTAGGATTTGTTTGGATTGTGTTTTGATGCAGCGTGGTAGGATGATTGCTTATTCTTCTAGATAACTTAAGATTCATGAGAAGAACTACCCTACTCATGATCCTTAGTTAGCGGCCATGGTTTTTTCTTTGATAATTTGGAGACACTACTTGTATGGTGTTCATGTGGATGTATTCACCGATCATAAGAGTCTTCAGTATGTGTTCACTCAAAAGGAATTAAATCTTCTTCAACGGAGGAGGCTTGAGCTTCTTAAGGATTATGATAGGAGCTTGCTTTACCATTCGGGTAATGCCAATGTTGTGGTGGATACACTTAGTAAATTGTCTATAGGTAGTGTGTCTTTAGTTGAGGATGGAAAGAACGAATTGGCCAAGGATTTTCATGAACTCGCTCGATTAGGAGTTTACCTTATGGATTCAACAGATGGTGGTGTTATTGTTCAGAATGGTTCTAAGTCATCTTTGGTAGCTGAAGTGAAAGAAAAGCAACACAGTGATCCTATTTTGCACCAATTGAATGGTGCAGTCCATCAAGAAAGGGTAGAGGTTTTCTCCCAAGAGGGAGATAGTGTGCTTCGATATCATGGTTGATTGTGTGTTCCTAACATATATGGGTTGAGACAACGGATTTTGGTAGAGGCTCATAGCTCTAGGTATTCTATTCACCCCAGTGCCACCAAGAAGTACCGTGACCTATAGGAAATCTATTATTGGAATTGCATAAAGAATGACATAGCATACTTTGTGGCTAAGTTTCCCAATTGTCAATAAGTGGAGGTAGAGCATCCGCGACCGGGTGGTATGACTCAGGATATTGATCTTCCTGCTTGGAAGTGGGAAGCGATCAATATGGACTTCATTATAGGTTTTCCTTATACTCGCAGGCAACATGATTCTATTTGGGTGATTGTCGACAGGATGACTAAATCAGCCCACTTCTTGGCTATCAAGACAACATATTCAGCAGAGGAGTATGCTAGACTCTTCATTCTTGAGATAGTAAGATTTCATTGTGTTCCATTGTCTATCATTTCGGATAGGGGTACTCAGTTTACATTCAAATTTTGGAGATCATTTCAGAAGGGTCTTGGTACTCAAGTTAAGCTTAGCACAACTTTTCACCCACAAACACATGGCCAGGCAGAGCATACTATGCAGACTATAGAGGATATGTAAATAGCTTGTGTGATTGATTTCAATGGTAATTGAGATGATCACTTACCTCTTATCGAGTTTGCCTACCATAACAACTTTCATTCTAGCATCAAGATGGCCCCTTATAATGTACTTTATCGTCAGAGGTGTAGATCTCCTATTTGCTGGTTCAAGGTAGGTGAGGTGACTTTTATTGGTCCAAATTTGGTTTATGAGACTATGGAGAAGGTTAATATCATTAGGGAAAGATTGAAGATCGCTCAGAGTCGACAGAAACCATGAGGGGTGTGATGAGGTTCGGTAAGAAGGGGAAACTCAGTCCCCGCTATGTAGGCCCCTACAGGATTCAGAGAAGAGTTGGTAGTGTGGCTTATGAGTTGGAGTTTCCAATAGATTTTGAAGTGGTTCATCAGGTTTTCCATGTTTCATTATTGAAGAAGTGTGTTGATGATCCGACCTTGGTTGTTCCTTTGGAGGATCTGAATTTAAAGGATAGCCTTACATATGAGGAAGTTCCCGTGGAGATCCTTGATCATCAAATTCGGAGGTTGATAAAGAAAGAAGTCGCTTTGGTAATGGTCCTTTGGAGAAATGAGATAGTTGAGGGAGCTACTTGGGATGCAGATGCAACCATGAAAGCCAAGTACCCTCATCTCTTTCCATCTGATTCAGTTTCGGCTTGAGGTAATAGCTTCCTCTTTAGTTTGTCCCTCCGATCCTAATCCATTAGCTTCTCTCATGATCCTAGCATGCATTCATGTTTTTGAAAGTTAGGTCAGTCATGTTTTAAGTTAAAAAGCTCACTTTTCATATTTATCCTTTAGTTTCTTAGTTGGGATGTTTTCTCTCTAGTTTTCCTTGCTTAGTCTTCATTCGAGGACGAATGGTCCCAAAAGGGAAAATTTGTAACACCCCAGAATCTGATTCACCTTTTAAACTTAGAATCTCTGCCAAATTCAAAACTTTCAGGGATCACGAGTCAAGTCCATGAGTCGTGGATGGAACCATGAGTCATGGAAGTGACTCGTGAAACAAGTCCTATAAATCATCCACAGGTCTGAGAACCACGAGTGAGTTTCGGTTTGTGAATGGTTCCAAGGGTCATGGAACCAACTCGTGGAACTCAGACTGAGGGTAGTCAGTTCCCCAGTAACCAAGGATGGTTTCTATGACTCGTGGATGGTTCCACGAGTCATCCTGTTATCTCTTGGTTACTTCTCTCCAGTAACCACGTTCTTTTTATGGTTCGTGGGAAGGGCCCGTCGAACCTGAAGCTGAGATTTTAAGTATGTTTTTCCCAGATTTTATCGAGGGGTATTTTTTTAATTATCCACTCTTTTAACTCCTAAATGAGGTCATTTTGGGCAATTCTAGAAGGGTTTTAACTTCACTTAGCCTAAGTTTCTTCCCTTAAGCTCTCATTCTATCCAAAAGAGGAAAAGGGTTTTCTTCTCTCAAGCTCAAAGCTCCAATCTCAGGATTCATCTTCAAGCCTCCATTCTCCTCATCCATGGTTTAGAAAGCTTCAATTCAGGTATGTGGGTATTCAATAAGGAATTCTTCAACCGTTATGCCCAAAACTCCCAAATTTTTATATGAATTTTTCATGGATTTCAAATTAGGGTTCTTACCTAATTCATATGGGATCTTCTATAAATTATTTTCTCATGAATCTATTATGAAATATAATACTATATGATTTTGCATGGTCTCTTACAATTGAACTCCTATTTCATGAATTGAAGGCTAGGTATAGCCATTTATTGATGCATGAATTGATTTAAGAAAACTAGTGCATTTCCATAGCATGATTTCAAGAGTTTCAAGTAAGTGAATGCCTAGTTCCTATATTTTATGAAAGTACATGTTATTATGAAATTGAGCTATGGTCATGCAAGTTTTCAAGTTATAAATTATTATGCAAGACAAGACACCTGATGTGCCATCAATGCTACAGAATCATTTTCAAAAACCAAGGTTCGTGAGTAGTATGAAGATTCAGGGTATGAACATATTTATGAACAAGATTTTACATCTAGATATGTCATATGTATGTGACCCTAATATTATGGTTTGGGAGTAGTATTAAGCACCGAGCAATGAGGGTTCTGTATAACCCAAATCCAAAACTATGTTGCCACCGTAGGTTACCCTCTGAGGCTTATGACAGGATCCTTATGACATGGTTCTAACCTTGGCCAGTTAGGACAACCTTTTTTTAGTGTGGGTGCATTAGACTGGACTTCATGTAGCTCAACATGGTTTATATCGGTTAAGAGAAACTCTCGTATGACTATTTTTGATTTATGAAGTTATATGATACTCTAATTTGGAACTAGATTTCTATTTCATGTCTTAAGCTTAAATATTGATATTTACTCATGCTTTCTCTTATTGTGCATAATCTTAGTTTTAAGTATGTTTTAAGTATGTTTTACCATGATATAGCATAAACTCATATACTCGGTACATCTTATAATACTCACGCATATTCTCGTGCTGCATCCTTTGATAATGCAGATACAGGGTCATACCCCTAGGCACGTGGCTATAGATAGCAGGTCATCCATCTAGTGTTGATGAGTCCTCATCATCCGAGGACTGGTTCTTGTGTTTAGATTATTATTGTCCTTTCAGTACTTAGAGTCAGCTGGGGTCTTGTCCCAGCGACTTATTATGTCTTATGTAGAGGATTTTCAAAAATAGTTGGCTATTCCTGTTTTTTTGATGTTTCAGATTTGTTACTCCTATACCTTCATCTTATATAGTGTTAGATTGCCTACTTATATCAATTTTCACTTCCAGTATGATTTAGTGTGTTTTCTTCAGTTATGCTATGACCAAGGGTTAACTTTGGGCACTTGTGTCTCAGGTCCCGTGTTACGCCTAGGGATAGCCTCGGGGCATGACAAATTGTTAATGATTAGCCATTTTTATTATGAATTGAATTAACCTTGTAGAGTGTTCGTTCATTTTTATTTTTCTTGTTGGTTGTGTTGGTTTGAACAGGTTGTTTATAGAAACTCCTCAAGTGCCAAGGCTGAATACTTCTCACTCGACCCACCGTACTTGAGAAGGTGAATTTAGTAGACCTTAAGTTGTTTATGTGGGGAGTCGATGGGGCAATATGTGCCAGCTCTGCTAAAGATATTGATGAATGGAGTAATAATTGTGCTAGAAGGGATAGAGAGCTATCAATCATTTTGACACTCCTTGAATTCATGGAAATGAGTGTGGTAAAACACCCAATTGAAATGGTTAACACTATTTATGGTGTTGGGGCTGTGAAGCTAATAGAAGATGTGGATGGTTCTAATGAAAATAATGAGGAAGCTTTGGCTGCAAACTATGAGATTAGTTCCCATGAAAGTCTCCAAAAAGTGAGCCCAAGTTTGGGGAGACATGATCATGGGAATCAATGTCGCAATGAATGAAATGGTGTCTCTAGAATGAAAAATATGCTTGAAAGAGTATTAGAGAAAGTCGAGTAAATCGACACAAGAATCCGTGAACTAAAACATGATCTTGTGTCCCTTAATCAAACCGTAAAATCTCATGTTATCTCTATCAAGATTCTTGAAGAAAGAATAAATTTGTTGGCCTCTCAAATCAAGTGTAGAAAGGATGTAAAGTCTACGGATGTTCTTGTTGAAGAGGTCCCATCGAGATCCACGGGCGATAAGAGTTACGCAGCATACATCCCTATGAGTAGAAAAGTTGTGAACTATGGTGTTGAGGAGACCAAGAGACAAAAAGAAAAAGATCCCCAAAGTGTACAAGCCCTTCCCTAAATTCCCTCCTCCTTTCGCATAATGTTTGGTACAAAGAAAAGAAAATGATCAATCTAGGGGGTTTGAATCCATGTTGAAGAAAGTCTCAATCAATATTCCAATGAAATATGTCCTCAGTCAAACACCCAGCTATGAGAAATTGACGAAAGAGAAGTGTACCAAGAAAGGACTGATGGAACGTGAAGTAGTTGGTGTGCCCCCTCAAATGAAACTCTTTAATAACCATTGGATGATTAAACGAGAATTTTCTTTCGGGTATTGGGCACTTCAATTCAACCCTATTACTCACCCATTATCAGGCAAGCTGAAGACCAAGTGGTCCAGTCCTTTCAAAGTATCACAAGCTTTCTCAAATGAGGCAATCGAACTTGAAGTAGAAAATGGATCTAGATTTAAAGTGACCGGCCAGAGGGTCAAGAAACATTTAGGCATGCCGAAAGAAGCAATTATCATAGAGTTGACTCACCTTGATGAACCATGATTGAAAGGTGATTTCATTGAGCCGTGACGTTAAACCAAGTGCTTCTTGGGAGGCAACCCAAGCATCTATCGTTATTTCTTTGTATTTCTATTTTGTTTGCTACTTTTTGTTTTTGTTTTTGTTAAATTATAGGTAGATTAAAATCAAGGGAGCTGGAATGTTTTGTAAGGCATCAAACCATTAAAGGGAGTACTCTCTTTCCTAAATTCTAATATCATTGGGGACAATGTGTCGTCTAAGTTTGGGGGTACTAGAATTTGTTTCAATTGGCTTAGTGTTTGTTGTCTTGGTTTCTTTCATTTTTGGTAGTCACCTTATTAATAGTAGATTATCAATAAACTCCGAGGGTTTTCTTAATACCATGGTTCTTTCCTAAGGAGAAAAATGTTTTCTTTATTTAGTTTTCTTTTTGTTTTGTTTTTGTGTCGAACCGGGTTGGTGTTTCCCTATGATAGATTGAGAGGCGACTTTCTTAAGGGAAAATGTCAAGTTTTAGTTTTATTTTGAGTTTGTAGTGTGCTTGTCTCAAAATGAACCCACCGAATTTATTTTTTCTTGGCAAGATGTTTTTGAAAAGGAAAGGAAATAGGGAAAATGAAATTTTGAGGAAAGCATTCTCTTTTCATGACTTGCACACTTTAGTTTTTGCTTTATTTATTCATAAACGAGTGTGTAATGAACTCTTAATAGCTTGTCGAAAGTCATTTGTCCCAATTGATCTTGAGACTAGTGTGAAGAAGTCTTGTGGCATGATGCCTTGTGTTGTGAGGCTTTACCTTTATTCTTGTGCATATGTGTCTTCTAGAACTTGCCCCGAATATTATTCAATGCAAAATTCTAGGTGTAACCGAGCTTGGAAAAGGATCTTAGTCCCTTCTTAATAGACACTTCACCCAAATGACTTTCCTCGACATCAATTTTAGTGAAGCCCTTTGAGCTTGTGACCATTCCTTGGCACCTTATTTGACACCTTAACCTTTTTGGAACCTCTATCTTGGCACCCGTCCTCCCTAATTGCTTGAAAATTAAAGTTAGGCTAAAAACCTATGTTTGGGGGAGAAATCAAAAGACAACATAGGAAAATGCCTAAGTTTGGGGGTGTATGTGATCAATGAGGAGAAGAGAAAAGAGGCACTTTAAAGTGAAAGGTAGCACCTTGTGTTAAATTGAAAAAAAAAATTGATCCAAAAAGTTCTATCCATTAAGCAAAATGAAAAGAAAATTTTGGTGCTACCAAAGTAAAGGTGTTATAAGGAAGTTGAATGATCAAAGTAACAAGGGAAAAGATTGGGATGTGTGAGGGAGAAATGAGGTGAAGTCAAAAATTCAAAAATGTGAGCGGTGTTCAAAGCAATGAGAAAGAGCATTAAGGAGGTGTAGTAACTTTAGCCATATGAGATCCTCACCTAGCCCTAGCCAACATTGTAACCCACAAGTCCTTAGTGATTCCGAGCTTTGCCACCCTACATTAGTGGCGATTTACATGAAGGTCAAGCCTATAGTTTGACATGTGTGCACTTGAACTTCCTTGAGAGAGTTAGAGTCTTTTTGGTTCTCTTATAATCCATTTGTTATGTGAATTGCTTGATAATGAGTGGTATTTTCTCTTGCGATGAGTGGCATCGTGTACTCGAATTGAAACATGAAGTCTCTATTTCAATTGAGATGAATGAATGAGGCAAGTTTTGTGGCAAATCTCGAGGCATACCTTGATGGTCCATGCCAATGACTTGAGAAGCTTTGTATCTTGTGTTGAATGAAAAAATTCCCTTGATTTTGAGTGAGAAATGAAGTCTTGTTTGAAAAGGTTTTGAAATGATCAATTGCCTTGATAATGTGATTGTTCAAATTGAGATGACCATAGTAGTTGAGTCTTTTGTTTGAGTCTTTTTGTTTGTCATTTTTCTTTGTTTTTAGAATAGAGTAGCCTTTTGTGCCTTCATTGAGTTTTAGAGCATAATTCATTCCTTACCAGGTGAGTATCTTGCTTGAGGACAAACAATAGTTATAGTTTGGGGGTTTGATGAGTCGGTAATCTACCAACTCATTTAGCTTTGGGGGTTTGATGAGTCGGTAATCTACCAACTCATTTAGCCTTTAATCACGAATTATTGTTATGTTTTGATAAGATTTAGAGATTCTTATGGCCTTTATTTACATGAATGCATGTACTTCTGTCCTAAGAGGCAAAACAAGGAACTGGACCTAATAGAGCTGAAAAAGAGTTGAAGTGTGAAGAATAGAACAAGATGGAGATTCTACCAAGAGATGGGGACCTCGTGCGACACACACAACATGAGGTGCGGTCCGCACCTCCCATCGCACAAGGCTTAAAAATTGGTTGAAGAATCTATTAAGGGGTGAGGTCGTTGTGCGACGCGCACACTACCTAGTGTGAACCACACCCCACTTCACATGAACTTCCCAAATCAGCTTAAGTCACTGGACCACTGAAGAGTGTTGTGGGACATGCACTTTATGATGTGCGAATCGTACGTCGCGTCGCACAGCCCCTAAAGGGCATTTTTGTCAAATTTTGTAAGATGTTTTGGGAATGTTCTTAAACCCAATTCAGGAATAATTTTTGAAAATTTTGAATAGTTTTTGAAATAGCTTTGAGTAGTGAGCAAGGTTCTCTCCCAAGGCAAGAAAGAGAGTTTCAATCCATTCTCTCAATCTTCAACCTTGGGCTTGTAAATTTGAGCTTGGATATTGGATTCTTACTACAATTAATGAAAAGGAGTTTGAATTTACCTATGGGTATACTTTCTTTTTTCTTTAGCATAAGTGGCTAAGTTTCCTTGTCTAGGGATGTGTTGATAATGGGTGCTTGATAAATAGGTATAAATGTTGCCATTTTTTGTTTATAATTACTAATATGACATGGGTCTAGTGATTTCACCATGTTTTAACTCTAAAATTGATGGTTGCAAAAATTGATTTACCTTACTTGGATGTATTCTTGCTTGAGAAAGAAGTTTATAATTTCAGATGTGAAATTGCTAGTGGGAACTTGGGTTTCCACATAGATTGAGGCTAGAAATAGCTCAATTTGCCGGAAACACCCATTTAAGGGTCTAAGTTAGAAATAGTATAACCTCCCCAAGCATATGTTTGTTGGTTATTTGCCTAAACAATGGTGTTTGAGTAAAAACCATTGGATATATGATTGTTTGATCAATGGATTAACAACCATACCTAAGACCAATTACTTTATTGTTTTGTATTGAATTGTGAATTGTGACAAATTTCCCAATTCCCCCTTGCTTTATTTTTATCGTTGTGAACAAAGTACTCTTGTTGTGAAGTTTTTTCTTTACAACCAATTTGGCTAGTCACCAATTCCCTTGGGATAGACCCCGACTCTCATCGGGTACTATAAATGTGTTTTGCTCTAACGATTGTAGATACCTCCTTCTAGGAGGGTACACTTGAGCGTTATCAATGACTTTCAGATTTTAGGGATGTATTAGTTGGACTTCTTTATTTATTTTACTTAGGTTTGAGATTTTGTTATAATGCCTTGCTAGTTGTTTTATTTCATTAATTGATTGGTTAAGGCTTGGTTTGGTTGGTAATGCTTGGTTTTCCCACCAGAATGTTAGTGTGGGTGCCGCTCACGACCATTTGGATTGTGATAAAGTTGGTATCAGAGCTAGGCTCATTGATTTTGTCGTACAAGGACATATCTAGTAGAGTCTTGTGAAACGGTGTGGAAATTTCTGTACTATTCTTTGAGAGGCTACAGAACACTAGAAAAACTCAAATTCTTTCTTTCTTTCATGCTAATACTTAATTCCAATTGGTATCTGGCGATCCTAATTGGTATCTAACCTCTTTCATTCTTTCCCTTACAAATGTTGAGGACACGTGCACCAGCACCCAAGCCAAATGTTGAGTCCATGACTCATGGTAAATGACACGTGAGAGGAGGTGTAGAGGTTGGGGATGAGGAGCAGTCCCCGCCAGGGGAAGAGATCCGATTATTAGACATGTTTGTGATAGGTCAGAGTCCCCTCCCTTACTAAATGATCATGCCAGGGTATAAACTGAGGAGGTACTAGATCCAATCCAGCAAGGTGTTGCACCTGCTCTGGGTTTGTTCAATTGTGCTACAACAAGTATAGACTTTACTAAGCAGTTTGGTAAGGACTGGAAAGCACTCATAGTTCTGATAGGTCAAAATTTGGGAATTCAATATGCTATTTTTATGGCTCCGACGAGGCTTTTGAAATGGGGATATTTTTTAGACAAGTGGTAGGGACGTTGATGACTGAGGAGGAGCATGAATTATTTTGGAAGTTTACTAAAATAAAGCCTCTGGTTTTCTATGCTACTTACACTAAGGATGCTTATGAATTCATTATTGATTGTCATGAGAGGCTCAATAAGATGGGGGTAGTAGAGCGATATGGGGTAGAATTTGTTACTTCTCAGCTGCATGGATATGCAAAGTTATGGTAGAGAGCTTATGTAAAGTGTAGATTAGCTAGGTCACCTCCATTGACCTTAACCCAGTTTTAGTCAGTCTTTTTAGAGAAGTACATTCCTTTTACTTTGTGAGACAAGAGGCGGGATGACTTTACTAGTATTGAGCAGGGTAGTTCATCCATTGCATCCTACGAGGCCCAATTTCACTCACTCTCCTGGTATTCGTTGTCGTTATTGCACACGAAGAATGAGAGGATCTATTGGCTTATCAAATGGTTGAATATAGGTCTTCACAATCAGCTTTACAGATAGTGTCTTCTGGGAAGACTTTTCACGAAGTGGTTGAGTATGTCCGGAATATGGATGGGGTAAAACAGGATGTTTATGCTCAATTTTCTAAAAAGAAGGCTTGAAGAGTGGTAGTTACAATGGCTCTTTCTTAAGGGGCCTGGTTTCTCAAGGGAATTCTGGGCCTCATTTAGTCATCCATATAAGTATCAGTTGGGGGTTCGCAAGGTGCCAACCAGACTTCTTTAGACAGTGGTAACATTACTTCTTCATATTTAGCTCGGAGGCCCACTTTGGATAGGGCGTGCTATGAATGTGATGAGGTTTGGCACATTTGGAGATGGTGTTCTAGATTTAGATAGACTGGCCAGTCAGCTAAATAGTAGGCTCCCTAAACTCCACCTCCAATGGTTAGGGGAGGTAGTGCATAGGGTAGAGATCATCCTTAGGGTAGGCGTGGTGGCCACACGGCTGGTAGAGGTGGAACCCAACCTAACTAGGGCAGTGACATACTGGTAGAGGTGGTAATTTCCTGACAGGGGTAGTGCACAGATAGGTGGTTGGACTCATTTTTATGCTTTCTCGGGTAGACCAAAGGTGGAGGCATCCGACATAATGGTCACAAGTATTATTCTAGTCTATGAGAGGATGCTACATCCTTATTTGATCCATTATCCCCCTTTTCGTATGTGTAAATGTCACAACCCGAAACAGGGCCATGATGGCGTCTACATAACCCCCCCAGTAGACAAGCCTATCCCAAACACGCGGAAAAAAGTAAATAATAAGTTAACTAAAGAGAAGCAGAAGATATAACAAAAGATAAGGCCAAGAGCATATATATACATACCAACGTACATAATATACAAAGATGGCCCTAAAGTGACCGAAAAAGACAAAACAACCCGAACCTGGTGTCACCAGTACAAGAGCAACTAAAGCAAGGAGTAGCTATACAATAACCTCTGTCTATCCAAAATACAAAATATAGACATGAAGTAAAATATGGAAAGCAAGTAAAGTCTCCAAAGCGCCAGGAGCTCACCGCGATCCGAACAGCAACGGGCCTTGAACGACAGGAGATCAATGAGGTGGCTCGTACTAGGTGTTGCATCAGAAAAAAAGATGCAGAGTGTAGTATAAGTACCAAGACAACGGGCACTCAGTAGGCATCATAGGCCGACCGAGAGAAAAAAGATAATATATAAATATAGATTACAGGAAAGCATCTAACTATACAGGTATCCTCCTAAGTCTAGTTATAAAGCCGGAGACATGCCTATAAATAAAAAGAGAAAGGGAAACAACATCGAGCCAAACCAAAGTCCATCCATATGCCCAAGCAAATGCAATGCAATGCACGATGATACGTATATGAATGTAATATAATATAAACATGGAATACCGCATATGGCACCCGAAATACCTCATCGGATTATACAGATATGTATATGAAATAATAAAATACCTGGAGTAATGCATCGGGGGTCCGAAATGCCACATCGGACTAATATGTATATAAATGAGAAAGTAAAATACCCGGAATAATGCATCGGGGTTTTGGAATACCGTATTGAACCGTAAATTTATATACAGAAAATAGTAGTACCTCTTTCCCTCTCAAAAACCAATGTGATACTCAAAATAGCTCAATTCAGTCCAAAATTCATCACAACAGTAGAAAACGCCTTTTCTAACCCAAACGCCTTCCAAAAATCATTTTCGTATTGTGCCAATGATATGCCATGCGATATGAGTATGAATGTCCATAACGAAACAGAAAACAAAAATCACAACTATGCTCGTGGTTGGGTTAAGGAACCAATGCCCAAAGTTTGGGCATGATTGGAGCTCGATTTGGGACCCAAAACAGCCCCGAAGTGTTACAAATTTACGAGATTAAGTTGGAAAAATTTGGAATTTCAAAGCGAAGACCAACCTCGATAAGGACAACACGTCACGGAGCTGAGTTGCATGAGTTTAGGAGTACGTAGTCCCCAAACGATCAGATTCCCCAAGATTTTTCCCCAACTCTAAAGATTTAGCAACAAGGTAATTTAGCTGAAGAAATATGGGAATTTACAGGGAACAAGGAGAGGGATGACAAGGAAACTTACCGGGTGAATGGTATTGATGCAAGGGAGTTGGAATTTGGGAGCTTGGAGCTTACAAATGGAGTTTCTCGGATTTTTTGGAGAAGAAAACGAAGTTGGAACTTTACTTAACGGCCAGGGGTCCTTCATCGCGATCATGACAGGACCCACGCATTCGCGGAGAATAGGGGGCCCAACCATCGCGAACGCGATGGTCCAGGATGTGTTCACAAAAAGAAAGCCAAGCAGGCTACATCGCGAATATGAAGTAGGCTACATCGTGAATGCGAAGGAACCCTCCGCGAATGCGATGGTCAAGAAACTAGACCATCGCGAACGCAATGGGGTCCCCACGATTTTGAAGACCAAAGTTGCTTGTAAATTAATGCAGCAACCAGCAAAAACACCAAGTTCAAAAATCTCCCAATGGACCCTCGGGATTCATCCAGAACCCCGTGAACACAAACCAACCATGCTACCCTACCAAAAACGTCATTCTGGACTCAATGGAATCAAAGAAACTCCCAATGGAGATTGTCTTAATGAAAAGTGTGCCCCACGCCCAAAACCAACTAGAAACTCAGAACCCAAAAATGATCCCGAAAGCCTCAGGACCCGAACCAAAGGTCCCCCTACCCCAAAGTCAAGAATCCAGAGCTAACGGAGTTGACGGAATTCCCATCTGAGGCCGTCTTCTCAAAATGTTGACCAAAGTCAACCCTACCCACCAAACTGACTAAAAAACACACAAAGCCACACAAAACCAAACCGGAAGCACTCAGACCTAAACCATTGGTCCCACTAGACTAAAATCCCTATTTCGGAGCTAGCGAAACTGTCAGAATTTGATTCTGAGTGCGTTAACCTAGAAAGTTGGCCAAAGTCAAAGATTTACCAACCTCAAGTGCTAAAACAGGGAAATGGTCATAACAACCTAACAAACAGCCCAAGCACCGGACCGTCAGTCCCGGCAAGTCATAAATGACCTAGAGCCACTGAGGGAAAGCTCAAAATGTAGAAAAAGCATGGAAAACGGAAAAGTGACCTAGAGGGTCATTACAATATCTACTACTAAAAGAACTTTCATCCATGAAAGTTAGAATAGGGATAGTACCTGAAGACTCGAAAAGACGAGGATAACGTGTCCGCATGTCAGTCTCGATCTCCCAAGTAGCCTCCTCGACAGGATGATGCCGCCATTGAACCTTCACTGATGGAATCTCCTTGCACCTCAACTTCCTAACCTTCCTATCTAAAATAGCAACAGCCTCCTCCTCAAAGGCTAAGGAGTCATCCAACTGAACCGACTCCAACTGAAGCATGTGAGCCTCATCCAGAATGTACCGGCGTAGCATAGGAACATGAAACACCGGATAAACACTATAAAGAGCAGGAGGAAAGGCCAACTTAGAAGAAACATCTCTAATAGGGCAAAGGATCTCAAATGTACCAATGAACCTCAGACTGAGCTTACCCTTCCTCCCAAACTGCATCACGCCCTTCATAGGAGATACCCAAAGGAACACACTGTCACCAACCATAAACTCGGGTCAGCATAACTCTTCTGCCTACTCTGGGCAGTATGAAGCCTCTCCTGAATAACTCGAACTATATCCATAGAATCATGAACAAATCAGTACCCCACGGCCTAACATAGAAAGCATCAAACCAACCCACTGGAGATCTGCACCGCCTACCATACAAAGCCTCGAACAGAGCCATCTAGATGCTGGAATGGTAAGTATTATTATATGCAAACTCTGTCAAGGCCAAACACTGGTCCCACTGACCCCCGATATCAATAACACAGGCTCGCAACATATCCTTCAGAACCTAAATGGTACACTCTGACTGGCCGTTTGTCTGCAGATGGAAGACAGTGCTAAGCTCAACTCTAGTACCCAACTCTCTCTGAATAGACTGTGAAAGGTGCAAAATGAACTGAGTACCTCGGTCGGAAATGATAGAAACTGGCACCCCATGCAAACGGACGATCTCTCGAATATATATCTGGACTAACCTCTCAGAACTATAGGAAGTATGAACTGGCAGAAAGTGAGCAGACTTTATGATCCTATCCATGATAACCCAAATAGCATCAAACCTCCGCAAGGTACGTGGCAATCTGACTACAAATTCCATGGATATACGCTCCCACTTTCACTCCGGAATGAGTAGCCTCTGTTATAAACCACCGATCCTCTGGTGCTCGAACTTCACCTACTCACAGTTCAAGCACCTGGATACGAAAGCCGAAATATCCCTCTTTATCCCACACCACTAGTAGTGCTACCTCAAGTCACAATACATCTTAGCCACCCCAGGATGAATGGAACATCTAGAGCAGTGAGCCTCCTCCAATATCAATCTGACCAAGTCACCAACTCTAGAAATGCAAATACGACCCTCGATCCTCAGAACACCCTCTGAATCTAAAGTCACTTCCTAGCCTCACTACTCAACACCTTGTCACGAATGATCCTCAATATCGCATCATCAAACTTTTGTGCTTGAATCTGCTCCAACAAGGAAGACCTAGACTCAACACAAGAAAGAATACCGCCCGGCTCAGAAATGTCATGTCAAACTAACCTATTAGACTAGAACTGAATGTCCCAAGGTAAAGGTCGCTCATCCGTAGAAAAGAAAGCAAAACTACCAATACTCACCATCTTCTAGCTCAAGGCATCCGCTACGAAGTTTGCCTTGCCCAGATGATAGAGTATAGATATGTCATAGTCCTTCAGTAACTCCAACCACCTCCGTTGCCTCAAATTTAGATCTTTCTGGCTGAAAATAGCCTGGAGACTGCTAGCTGAAAATCTACTGAAGACTACAATGGTAAATAAAGATCTCACAATGTATGCCATAAATGTAATGCCTCCACATCTTCAATGCAAAGACTACCGCTGCTAATTCTAAGTCATGTATGGGGTAGTTCCTCTCATGAACGTTCAACTGTTTGGAAGCATAGGCAATAATCTGGCCCTGCTGTATCAACAAACAACCCAAGGTAATACCTGATGCATCATAATATATGGTGAAACCCTTACTCTCGATCGGAAGTGTAAGAATCGGAGCTGAAGTAAACAAGGCCTTGAGCTTCAGAAAGCTCGCCTCACACTCATCTGAACACTGGAAGGGAACATTATTCTTAGTCAATCTAGGCAACAGTGTTGCTATTGAAGAAAATCCCTCCACAAACCATCTTTAATAACCTTCTAACCTGACGAAGCTGCGGACCTCGGTAGGAGAACTAGGTCTAGACTAATCATAAACTGCTACAATCTTTACCGGATCTACCATAATCCCATCCTCAACACCACGTGTCCCAAGAATGCCATACACCACGTGTCCCAAGAATGCCACAGACTCAAGACAAAACTCACACTTAGTGAATTTGGCATACAACTGGTGGTCTCGCAATGCCTGAAGTACAACTCTAGGATGTTGCTGATGCTCCTCCCTACTCCTCGAATAAATCAGAATGTCATCGATGAACACAACCACAAACGAATCCAGGTCAGCACTGAATACACGGTTCATCAACTCAATAAATGTTGTTGGGGCATTAGTCAACCCAAAAGACATGACTAGGAACTCATAATTGCCTTATCGAGTCCTAAATGCAGTCTTTGGGATGTCCTCAGCACTATTCCCCAACTGGTGATAAATGGACCTCATATCTATCTTAGAAAACACGGCTGCCCCATGTAGCTAATCAAACAAGTCATCGAAATATGGCATCGAATACCTATTCTTAACTGTCACCTTATTGAATTGCCTGTAGTCGATACACATACGCACAGACCCATCCTTCTTCTTCACAAACAGAACCGTAGCACCCTATGGAGACACACTAGGCCGGATAAACCCTCTACTCATCAGATCCTGGAGCTGATCCTTAAGCTCTCTCAACTCAACATGTGCCATCCGATATGGCAGAATAGAAATGTGCTTGGTGCCCGACTCAACATCGATACCAAAATCAATGTCACGATTAGGAGGAAGACCCAGAAGATTGGAAGGAAACACATCCAAATACTTGCAAACCACAGGAACCGACTCAAGAGGAGGTGTGGTGGCACTAGTATCATGGACGTAGGCAATATAAGATAAGCACCGCTTCCCAACCAACCGTTGGGCGCTCAGGAAAGATATAAATCCCCTTGGCATATGGCTATCGACTCCCTTCCATATGATTGGAGGTATACTAGGCATCCAAAGAGTAACAGTCTTGGCGAAGCAATCCAAGACCAAATGATAAGGAGACAACCAATCCATGCCCAAGATCACATCAAAATAAACCATATTAAGGACTACCAAGTCAACCCAGGTGTATTAACCCAAGATAGTCACCACACAAGCCAGATACACCTGATCCACTACTAAAGAATCACCTACGGGAGTCGATACATGCAAAGGCACAGGCAAGGACTCATAAGCAGACCCCAGATGTGTAGCATAATAAGCAAATACATATGAGAATATAGACCCCGTATCAAACAAAGTAGAAGCAGACTGATGACAGATGGAGATCGTATATGTGATCACAACATCTGAAGGCTCTGCCTCTGTCTTCCCTGGAACTGCATACATGTGTCCCTGACTGCCAGGACCACCTGACCTACCGGACTCAGGGCCACCTATAGGGCCCTAGGGACCACCGCTACTACCCTGAGAATCGCCTCTAGCTGGAGTTGTTGGAGCCTGGGGGCCTAAACCAACGGATCTTATCGCCTAAGTTGTTGTACCAATGGGCACTCTCTAGCAAAGGTTCCTATCTCACCACACTAATAACAACCCTAACCATATGTACACCATTGTGAAGATCCGGCCGAATCAGAATGACCACCCTAGCCTGTAGACCCTGAATGACCACCTCGGGGAGCAGGAATGAGACTCTGGCTACTCTAACCCTCAGTAGTCTGTAATGCCGCCTAAACAGGCCAGCTCGGCTAGAAACGCTGATGGTGCTGACCTCTACAATAGTAGCCCCTACCACGGTCCTGTGAGCCACTAAAACTACCTTGATTGTAGGGCCTCTTATCACTGCCCCCTTGGGCCTCGCAAACAATACCCTCAATAGATCGAAAATGATCAACTATCTGCAGAAAAGAGTGACCCAATGCTACCATACCTTCTATGGCCAAGCGGAGGTGCAAGGTGAAACCCGAAACAAACTGGTGTACTCTCTTACGGTCGGTTGAAGGAATCATAGTGGCATACCTGGACAGCTGGTGGAAACAAACCTCATACTCAGACACTATTATGGAGCCCTGCTCCAACCCAGTAAACTGATCCATCAGACACTCCCTCATGCTATGTGGTACATACTTCCCTAGAAAAGCTGCGGAGAACTGATCCCAAGTAAGCGAAGGCGACCTGACCAGTCTACAAGCAACATATGACCTCCACCACTATTTTGCTGGACCATCCAACTGAAACATAGTGTAATCGGCTCAGTGAGACTTAACTAACCCTAAATTATATAACCTCTCCTGGCAGCTAGTCATAAACTCGTGTGCATCCTCCCTAGGAGAACCTGAAAACCTCGGAGGACCCAATCTCAAGAACCTACCCAATATCTTCTGCTCCTCAGAAGACATAACTGGCATGGCTGGAAGAGAGGGAGTAACTACAGGGATCGGTAGTACGTCAAATATGGGAGCCGCAGCAACAGGCTGTGCTCCTGAACCCTGTGATACTGCCTGAGCTGAAGTATGAGCCTCACCTCGAACCTGAGAACCAATTGAAGTGCTCGGCGAAGCGGCTAGTGGAGTCATACCCTCAAGAAACACTAACAATCGAACCAAGGTGTCCTGCAATACTGGAGTAGCTACAAAACCTGCCGGATACTGGGCTGGCCCCATATGTTCCCGCTCATACTGAACCTCATCCGCTCTAACCTTACGCTCTGGTGATGGTGATTTAGCCCGGGCCTGAGCTGGTACCACAACCCATTCCCTGCCTCGACCTCTGGGTCGACCTCTACCCCGTCCCTTGGCTAGGGCTGTACCTGTAAGGGCAAGGGCCTCGTCCTCGCCGCTAAAGATCTCATCTGAACCATCTAAGAATGAGTGAAACAAATATACTTAGGAGTTGATCAAGTCAAGTAAGCATGATAAAGAATCAAACAATACAAAGCCTTTCATAAGTAATGTCCTATAGCCCCTTGCAGATAGGATACATACGTCATCGTACCTTATCTACGAGGCTCTACTAGACACTTCCTCTTGTACCGATGAGATCGGTGAACCTAAAGCTCTGATACCACTCTGTCACAACCCAAAACCTGGCTATGATGGCGTCTACATAAACCCCCAGTAGACAACCCTATCCCAAACACGCGGAAAGTAGTAAATAATAATTTAACTAAAAAGAAGTAGAAGATATAACAAAAGATAAGGCCAAGAGCATATATATACATACCAAATAATATACAAAAGATTACCCTAAAGTGACCAAAAAAGACAAAACAACCCCAACACCAATTCGGACCTGCTGTCACTAGTACAAGAGGGACTAAAGTAAGAAGTAGCTATACAATAACCTCTGTCTATCCAAAATACAAAAACAGGAAGTACAAGATGGAAAGCAGGTAAAGTCTCTAAAGCGCCGGGAGCTCACCCCGATCCGAACAGCAATGGGCCTCAAACGATAGGAGATAAATTAGGATGGCTCGTACTAGGTGCTGCATCAGATAAAAAGAGATGTAAAGTGTAGTATGAGTACCAAGACAACGGGCACTCAGTAGGCATCAAAGGCCGACCAAGTGCAGAAAGATAATATATAAATATAGATTACATGAAAGCAGCTAACTATACAGGGATCCTGCTAAGTCTAGTTATAAAGCTGGAGACATGCCAATAAATAAAAAGAGAAAGAGAAACAACATCAAGCAAAACCAGAGTCCATCCATATGCCCAAGCAAATGCAATACGATGCACGATGATGCATATATGAATGCAATATAATATAAACCCTTAATACCTCATAAAACTATGCAGATATGTATATGAAATAATAAAATACCTAGAATAAAGCATCAGGGGTCCGGAATACCGCATCAGACTAATATGTATATAAATGAGAAAATAAAATACCTGAAATAATGCATCGGGGGTCCAAAATACCGCATCAGACCGTATATTTATATACAGAAAATAGTAGTTCCTCCTTCCCTCTAAAAAACCAAGGTGATACTACAAATAGCTCAATTCAATCCAAACTTTATCACAAAAGTAGAAAACCCCTTTTCAAACCCAAAAGCCTTTGCAAAATTCATTTTCGTACTGTGCCAATGAAACGCCATGCGATATGAGTATGAATGTCCACAAGAAGAGGAATAATCACACCATCAGATCAAACAGGGCAAAAGTACCCTCCAAAATAAGAGAACTGACCCATAATCCATCAAAATCCTACCCATGGCCTCGGGCCCACAGTTACATACCACGATAGAATAACGCGGTAAAGTGGAAAACAAAAGAGGGAAACAAAGGCAAGCTCTATTCTACCACTAAAGCCTCCTAAAAGCATGCTAAGGGTCTTAGACTAGTCAGACAGAAGAAAAAAGTTCCTAGGCTAAGGATAACATACACTCCTAGTGCTAAAACCCCAAAATGGCCAATTAACATGATAAAAAAGATTTAAGCCTAAAGTTTATCTAAAATCCAACCTAGAGTTCCAATAACATACAGATATATATAATTCAACTAAACTCAGTCTAGAAGGTAAACCTTAACCTACCTCGGGGCCAAACTGAAAGCATGAAGCATCACTCGTATGGCTTCCCCTTTTGAACAGCCTCAGAAAGCTGCCACGCTATCAAGAACATAAAATATGTGTGAAGAGGAGCATAATGACACCCATATTGCTATATGGAAAATCTAGTCAAAAATTGGGTTGGAAAAATGACCCTCAGGGCCCATGCAATGAAACTGAAAAAAATAATCACAACTATGCTTGTGGTGGGTTAAGGAACCCATGCCCAAAGTTTGGGCAAGATTGGAGCTCGATACGGGGACCAAAACACCCCCAAAGTGATACTATTTTATGGGATTAAGACGGAAAAGTTTGGAATTTTAAAGCGAAGACCAACCTCGATAAGTACAACACATCACAGAGTTGAGTTGCATGAGTTTAGGAGTACGCAGTCCCCAAATGATCAGATTCCACAAGATTTTCCCCCAACTCTAAAGATTTAGCAACAAGGGAATTTAGCGGAAGAAATACAGGAATTTACATGGATCGAGGAGAGGGGTGACAGGGAAACTTACCGGGTGAATGGTATTAATGCAAGGGAGCTAGAATTTGGGGGCTTCAAGCTTACAAATGGAGTTTCTCAGATTTTTGGAGAAGAAAATGAAGTTGGAACTTTATTTAACTGCCAGGGGTCCTTCTTCGCAAACACGACAGGACCTTCACGTTCGTAGAGAACAACCGGCCTAACCATCACGAACGTGATGGTCCAGGCCACATTCGCAAAAACAAATCTTAGCCGAGTCCCAATCGGCTACATCGCGAACACCAAGGAACCCTCTGCGAATGTGATGGTCAAGAAACTAGACCATCATGAATGCAATGGGGTCTTCGTGATCACGAAGATCAAAGTTGTCTATAACTTAATGCAGCTACTAGCAAAAACATCAAGTCCAAAAATCTCCTGACGGACCCTTGGGATTCATCCGGAACCCCGTGAACATAAACAAACCATGCTACCATACCAAAAAAGGCATTCTTGACTCAATGGAATTGACGAAACTCCCAACGAAGATTATTTTAATGAAAAGTTGTCCCCATGACCAAAACTAACTCAAAACTCAAACCAAAGGTCCCCCTAGCCCAAAGTTGACATTCCGGAGTTAACGACGCTGACGAAATTCCCATCCGAGGCGGTCTTCTCTAAATGTTGACCAAAGTCAACCCTACTAGCCAAACTAACTCAAAAACACACAAAGCCACACAAAACTAAATCAGAAGCACTCAGACCCAAACCAATGGTCCCACTAACCAAAATCCCCATTCTGGAGCCAGCAAAAGTGTTGGAATTCGATTCTGAGTGCGTTAACAAAAAAAATTGACCAAAGTCAAAGACTTACTAACCTCAAGTGCTAAAACAGGGAAATGGTCATAATGACCTAATGGATTGCCTGGGCACCGGACCGTCAGTCTCGACAAGTCATAAATGACCTGGAGCCATTGAGGGAAAGCTCGAAACATAGAAAAAGCATGGAAAAAGAAAAAAATGACATGGAGGGTCATTACACTAAATATTTTGTTATAGGTCTAGACATGATATGTGGTTTACTTGATGTGCTTGTATATGTTTTTAGTCTTGTTGGTGATTCTTTGATAGTAGATAGAGTCTACAATTCTTTTCTTGTTATATTCATGGGGTATAGACCTAGTTAAAATTAGTGATTTTTGAGATGGTTGATTTTGATGTCATTTTGGGGATGAGTTGGTTGTCGCCTTATCATGTTATTTTAGACTGTAATGCTAAGACTATGTCTATAGCGATACCCGGTATGTCTAGACTTGAGTAGAAAGTTTATTATAGCCCTGTTCCTAAAAAGATTTCAATTATTCATGCCAAGAAACTGATAGAGAGGGGATGTTTGGCATTTTTAGCATATCATTGGGACACTAGTGCAGAGGTTCCATCCATAGGGTCAGTTCATGTGGTCTATGAGTTCTTGGAAATATTTCCCATGAATTTACCTGGCATGCCACCAGACCGTGATATTGACTTCTGGATTGACTTAGAGACTAAGACTCATCCTATTTTTATTCCCCTATATTGGATGGCACCTGTTGAATTGAGAGAATTAAAAGTCCAGTTGCATGACCTACTTAGTAAGGGGTTTATTCATCCGAGTTCCTCTCCATGGGGTGGTCCTGTGTTATTTGTGAAAAATATAAATGCGAGTATGTGTATGTGCATTGTCTACTGTCAGCTGAACAAGGTCACTATTAAGAATAAGTACCCTCTTCTCTGTATAAATAACTTGTTTGATCAGCTTCAGGGCACGTCAATCTTCTCCAAGATTAATTTGAGTACTGGGTATCATCAGTTGAAGATTCATGCTGAGGATAAACTAAGACTGCTTTTTAGACAAGGTATAGGCATTATGAATTTATGGTGATGTCTTTTGGGCTAACTAATGCCCCAGTTGCCTTTATGAGTTTGATAAATGGAATATTTAAGTCGTGTTTGGATTCCTTTGTAATTTTTTTTACTAAAGACATTTTTGTATATGCAAGGAGTAATAAATAGCATAAAAACTATTTGAGAGTTGTGTGGGGGTTGTCAAAAGAGAAGCAGTTGTATGCTAAATTTTCTAACTATGTGTTTTGGTTGTCTTCTGTATCCTTTTTGGGGCATGTAGTTTCAAATAAGGGAATTATGGTTGATCTGCACAATGTAGAGGCAGTTAAGAGTTGGGCTTGTCCCACTTTCGTGACTAAGATTTCTAACTTTATGGGGCTGGCCAGTTATTACCGCAGGTTGGTGAAGGGGTTCACTTCTATTTCTTCCCAGCTGACTCATTTGTCTCAAAAAGATGTCCCATTGTAGTTGTATGATGAGTCTGAGGATAGTTTTTAAAAGCTCAAGACCATGTTGACTATAGCACCAATTCTTGCATTGTTTGTGGAGGGTAGGAGAGCTTTCAAAAGCTCGAGACCTTATTGACTACAACACCCATTCTTGCATTATTTGTGGAGGGTAAGTCTTGTAGTTTATTGCAATACTTCACATTCTTATTTGGGTGTTGTTTTGATTCAGGATAAGGCAGTCATTGCATATGCATGCTAGGGAGTTGAAGGTTCATGAGAAGAACTATCCTGCACATGACTAAGTATTTGCAGTTGTCACGCCCCGAGGTTACCCCCTAGGCGTAACACGATACTTGGGACCACAAGTTTCCCAAGATAACCCTTGGTCATAGCATTCTCAAGCATAAAAAAAGATAAGCGGAAGCATAATAGATAAATTCGGAATTACATAAATGGATAATCAAGTCAAATGGGAATACAAAATCAAGAAAGAGACTCAAAAGTTGTCTATGTCTGAAAAGCCTCTACTCATGACATAAAGAGTTGCTAGAATTAAACCCTAGCTAACTCAAAGTGCGGAAACTACAATAGCTAACACTAACTAAGAACATAACTAGCCCTCAATCTAATAGGTCTCACCAACAGCTGACAGAGAGTGGCCTAGAATCTCTAGACATGGGTTTGAGAAGGAACACCTAAATCTGCAACAATAAAGGATACAGCGCAAGATATGCGTTAATACTATAGGATCTACCGAGTATGAGAGTGATGCATGAATATGATAAAAAACTGTTAAAAACATACTTAAAATGACTTGTTACATAAAGAAAGGACATGAATAAGTACTAAGATAAGAGACATAAGACATGAAAGAAAACTTAAGTTCAAAGTATAGAATCATATACCTTCATAGTTTGAAAATGATCATGTGGGAGTTTCTATTAACCGACATAAACCATGTTGAGCTACATGGAGTCCAGTGTCATGTACCCCTACTTAAATGGGATGTCCTAACCTACCAAAGTTATAACCATGTCATACTAGGATCCTGTCATAATAATCCACAAAGGACAACCTACGCTGGCAATGTAGTTTTGGACTTGGGTTATCTGAACCCTCATCTCTCGGTGCTAAATACTACTTCCAAAACATATAACATGAGCTCAAATACATGTGACATATCTGATGCCAAACTTGTTCTTAACATGTTCATACCCCGGATCGTCATACTACTCATGAATTATAGTTTAGAAATTGATTCATGAGCATTGATGGACCATCGGGTGTCTTGCATTGCATAATAATTCATAACTTAAAAACTTGCATGACCTTAGTTAGGTTTCATAATAACATATAATTTCATAAAACATAAGAACTAGGCATGCACTTGCTTGAAATTCATGAAATCATGCCATCATTTTCACCAATTTCTTAAATCACTTCATGCATGTAGGATGTGACGCCCTGAGGTCACCCCGTAGACGTAACACGGGACTTAGGACCACAAGTTCCCCATGCTAACCCTTGGTCATAGAATTTTCAAGCATAACAAAAGATAATCAAAAGCAAAATAGATACAGCTAGAATAGCATAAATAGATGATCGAGTCAAAAGAAATACAATATCCAACGAAGACTCATATATTGTCTATGTCTTAAAACCTCTACTTCAAAAATAGAGAGTTGCTAGGACAAGACCCTAGCTAACTCGAAGTACGGAAATAAAGGCCAACATAAACTAAGAACATAACTAGCCCTCGACCTAAGAGGACTCACCAACAGCTAACTAAGAGATTGGCCTGTGAACTCTAGCTACGAATCTGAAAAGGGACACCTGAATCTACATCATCAAAAAATGCAGCGCAAATTATGCGTCAGTACTATGAAATATACTGAATATGAGAGCGATGCATGAATCATGATAAAACAGTTTTAAAAAAACATGGTTAAAGTGATTTATTACATAAAGAGAAGGACATGAACAAGTAATAAGATAAGAAGCATAAGTCATGAAGAAGGCTTAAGTTTCAAATATAAGATCATATAACTTCATAGCATAAAATAAGCATGTGGGAGTTTCTCTTAACCGACATTAAACAATGCTGAGCTACATGGAGTCCGGTGTAATTTCCCCACACCGAAAAAGGTCATCCTAACCTGCCAAAGTTAGAACCATTTCATTTCATAGAAGGATCCTGTCATCATAAGCTTCAAAGGGCAACCTACGGTGGCACATAAGTCTGGCACTAAGGGTACTCTCACCCGGTCTAACTCGGTGCTAAATACTACTCTCAAAACATATATATACATAATATGAGTTCACATATATGTGACATATCAAATTCAAAACTTGTTCATAACATAATCATACCCCAAATCATCATACTACTCATGAATTAGGGTTTTGAAATCAATTCATGAGAATTGATGGAATATCGGGTGTCTTGTCTTGCATCATATTTCATAACATGGAAAGACTTGCATGCTTCATGACTTGTAAAATTTGCATGGATCTAGTTTAATTTTCATAAAACATATACTTACATAGAATCATAGGAACTAGGCATGCACATGCTTGAAAATCCATGAGGAAAATGCTATCAAAATCCAATTTTCTTAAATTAACTTCATGCATGTGGAAATTTCCATGGTTAAGCTTTAATTCATGAAATAAGAGTCAACATGTAAAAACCCATATGAAATCATGAAATTTAATAGTAATTTCATAATCAAACCATGAGAAGATCACATTTAGCAAAACCCATGAGAATTGGATAAGAACCATAATTTGAAGATCATGAAATCAAAATTTGAATTAGGGGTTTTGGGCACAAGGGTGAAAGGAACCCATTGTTGATTATCCACATACCTTAATTGAATATAACCCACTTGGATTGGAAAGATTTAGGAGACTTGAACTTATATCTTGAGACTTGAAGCTTGGAGAAGAATCCTTAAGGTAGGGGGTGGAGACTTGGAGAAGAAATCTGAAAGGAAACTCTTGAGAGACTTCTTTACTTGAGCTTCTATGATCTTGCTTGCTAGAAACCCTAGGTGTCTTTCCTTAGGGTCTTGAGGGAATTCTTTAGAGATAGGGTGATGTTATTATGAGGAATAACCCCTTTTGGGTGATTAAATGATGAGGGGAAAGACCTGAGGTAAGGAAAGGACCAAACTACCCCCAATTTAAATGCTGAAAAAAAAGTAGAAATGTCGCCGGATTGGGCTTCCCATGGGACATCGTGGCCCCCACGGGCCGTCAGACCCACCCGTGACCCTTACAGGGGGGCAAAAGGGCTCACTGGTTGGTTCCCATGGGCTGCCACCATGGGCCATCGTGGGATCCACAGGCGTCGGCCAGCCCATCAGAATGAGCCACGCCCATCGGCCAGCCCCTCAGTTTTTTGACAGCTGATAGTGTGTCACTAAAATTCACATAACGTTTTACTCCGGACTCGGATTAACAAGAGGTTGGTAGCGTTGTAAAGATAATTTAAATACGTTTAATTTTGTGGGTACTAGGCCATCTAACTCTTTATATTCAAGCAGTTAAGATCGTTTGAAGTTTACCCTAGTAAGAACTTACATGAAAACTAAATCGGTAGAAGGGCTTTCAACTTAACATTGAGTTAGGGGTCCTTTATGACCTCAATACACATCGAATATAAATACTTAGATATAAAGAAAATTTATCTAATTTAGGTCTAACAACGCATGAAGAATGGTTCAGATCTGGGATTAGAATTTCTGGGGTATTACAATATCTCCCCCTTGGGATCATTCATCCTCGAATGAAGACTACTGAGTTGGGAGTGGAGGGGAAAAAGGTTGCCTTCCTATCAACAGAGTCCCAATGGATGAAGTACTTCATGGTAACAGATTTCAAACTCAAATAAAAACTGAGCTGGATTCATGGAACATATACGCCTACTGAGAGTATAAGCGTAACTGATGGGACATGAAACTAACTATCTACCATGATAATTGGTCTAGATTAAGAGTAAGGACTCGACTGAACTCGTAGCGATTGAACACATTCTTAAGGATCTTAGTCAACTAAATAAAACTGAGAGGAGTAGCTATACGAGAAAACTATCTTCTTCTAAACTAATCTTACTACCATGGACTTAGTTGAACATAGGGTCTTTTGGACTTAGGAATAATTACCGGTAGTTCTGAACATATATCATATGAGCACCCTGGGTTGGGAGTAAGAACAACACTATTCCCACCTAAACAACACAGCTGATAACTTTTAAGCTTAAGAACACCTTTTTAACTACACTAACTTCCCTAAATAACACACCTACCATTTGCAACTACATCTTCACCAGCGCATCTGTAGATACTAAGCTCTAAGTCTGACTATCTTCTTCAATCATGTTCAAGCCTATCTTGGTTAAATCTCCTTCATCTAGAGTTACCCTCTAAGAATAATGTTCCTCCTTATCATGAAAACCAACTAACCTTGAGCTCTTAACCAATGGGATCACTAGTCGTACAAAGCAAAACCCATATGTATTTCATCACGATGTTCAAGCTTATAACTATGGTCACCTTATGATTTCTCATATCCTACACTATCCAAGATTTCTCCTCTCTTCCCTAGCATATTTAGGAGGTGTAATTTGAAGAAATTCTACAATGAAACATACCCGGGTTGAAGACTTCTAAGCTAGAACCTTGAGTAATAGAGACTTTAAGATTGATATCCTTAGCTGGGATCATGAAGCTTGGGGGAGTGAAGTTTTTCCTCTTTTGGAATTTAGAATGAGGGGAATGGGGAAAGGTTTAGGCTAATAGAGGAAAAAATCAAATTTCCCCTGCCTTAAATGAAGGATTGCAGGAAATTTCATTCCAGATGAGCTACCCGACTAGCGTCAGAACCACGATGGCTCATCGGGCCAAGTTGTCAGAATAGTTGGTTGAGGGTCAGGGGTTGCTGGATGATTTTCACGGTGGGTTCCTATGGCCCGTTGCAACCACGCTGCCCGTGGTGACCGCCCGTCAGGACCAAGGAAGGGTTGGGAAAAGGCCATTGGGTCATTGTCACGGCGGGGCCAACGTCCCGTGAGGAATGCCACGCCCGTCACCCTAGGCCATCGAGTTGGGAGAGCTATGGTTAAAGGCCACTGGATAACTCCCACGATGAGCCCCATGGCCCGTCAAAACTTCGACGCCCGTGGTGGTCACACGTGGGGACCTACAATTGCAGAAATTTTCAGGGATTCTAAGTTAGAAAGCTAATCTGAATGCTGAGGTGCTACAATATCTCCCTCTTAGGCCTGTTCTACCCTTCTAAGCCTGTGGACCTCCCCTTATCCTCTAAACTGAACTACGATAATTTTTCTCACAGAGGAGACACAAATCTAGAATCTAGTATGAATATCGATTTCCTTCTATAGCATAAGACTCTCGCTAGCCTAAAAGCCTAAGCCTCAATCTTTCTATTTCAAATATAAGTTGTACATACCACATTCAATAACTTACAACCTATCCTTTGCAATAACATGCTACACTTACATGGTCCTAACTCTCAAAGTCCTCTCTTTAAACTACCCACCACACCAAATACGTTAAAGCCTATATTGAGAGGCTTAAAATCGTATATCCTCCTTTGGTCCACATATATATATATCATGCTCACATATTCACAGTTGCTATGATTTCATGAACTTAAACTCGTACATTATACTATTCCACACCTACCAGATAAATCTCATAAAACCATCATTATCTCTCTCATACCATCATCCTTTCGTTCATATTCTATAGTTGGTTTGTACTAGCACAATAGCTTACTACTCTTTAGTCCACACCAAGGAATGTATAATCCCATCACCTATCTAAAAGAACACAACTCTGAATGCATGCTCTAACCTAATGCTGTTTAAGCTACTACACTTCTGACTTCATACTACTAGCTCGAGGTCCATTTTACTACTAATGGCTTACAACACAATATCATCGGGTGGCAACACTACCGAATGATCTTGGTATACACTTTCCCTTCTTGAGGAATAATTAGTAACAAAATTCTAGAAGAGATCTGAGAGTACCTTGTTGATAGATAATCTGACATTTACTACTTCTTGCACCTCATATATGAATTATAACAATGGAACTGGGAACAACGCGTGAATATGGGGGAAAATATAGTTAAACTCTATCGCACAATATTGAACACAAAGAAGTGAAGTTTTTCCTAAAACACCTCATAGCCTCCTCCTCATAAATGTGGCGCACTTCACACCCATGAAAGAAACACTATTTGATGCAGCTTTCAGACACCCTAGAACTTTTGAACCTGAGGCTCTGATACCAAGTTTGTCAAGCCCCGAGGTCACCCCTTAGACGTAACACGGGACTTGGGACCACAAGTGCTCCAAGCTAACCCTTGGTCATAGTATTCTTAAGCATAACAAAAGATAAGCGGAAGCATAATAGATACAGCTAGAATAACATAAAGAGATAGTCGAGTCAAAAGAAATACAACATCCAATGAAGACTCACATACTGTCTTTGTCTGAAAACCTCTACTCCTAAAATAAAGAGTTGCTAGGACAAGGAGAGCTAACTCGAAGTACGTAAATAAAAGTTAACATAAACTAAGAACATAACTAGCCCTCGACCTAAGAGGACTCACCAACAGCTAACTGAATTAGTGGCTTGGGAACTCTAGCCACGAATCTAAGAAGGGACACCTGAATCTGCATCATCAAAGGATGTAGAGCAAAATATGCGTCAGTACTATGAAATGTACTGAGTATGAGAGCGATGCATGAATCATGATAAAACAGTCTTAAGAAAAAATGCTTAAAGTTATTTATTACATAAAGAGAAGGACATGAACAAGTAATAAGATATGAAGCATAATTCATGAAAAAGGCTTAAGTTTCAAATATAAGATCATATAACTTCATAGCGTAAAATAAGCATGTGGGAGTTTCTCTTAACCGACATTAAACCATGCTGAGCTACATGGAGTCTGGTGTCATTGCCCTACACTGAAAAAGGTCATACTAATCTGCCAAAGTTAGAACCATTTCATTTCACACCAGCATCATGTCATCATAAGCCTCAAAGGGCAACGTACGGTGGAACGTAGTTCTAGGACTAAGGGTACTCTCACTCGGTCCAACTTGGTGCTAAATACTACTCTCAAAACATGTATATACATAACATAAGCTCACATACATGTGACATATCAAATGCCAAACTTGTTCATAACATAATCATACCCCGATCGTCATTTCTACTCATGAATTAGGGTTTTGAAATTGATTCATGAGCATTGATGGAACATCGGATGTCTTGTCTTGCATCATACTTCATGACATGGAAAGACATGCATACTTCATGACTTGTAAAATTTGCATGGCTCTAGTTCAATTTTCATAAAATATATTCTTTCATGGAATCATAGGAACTAGGCATGGACATGCTTGAAAATCCATGAGGAACATTCTATCAAAATTCAATTTTCTTAAATCAACTTCATGCATGTGGAAATTTCCATGGTTAAGCTTTAATTCATGAAATAAGAGTCAACATGTATAAACCCATGTGAAATCATGCAATTTAATAATAATTTCACAATCAAACCATGAGAAGATCATATTTAGCAAAACCCATGAGAATTGGATAAGAACCCTAATTTGAAGATCATGAAATCAAAATTTGAATTAGGGGTTTTGGGAAGAAGGGTGAAAGGAACCCATTATTGATTACCCACATACCAGATTGAAGATAACCCACTTGGACTGAAAAGACTTAGGAGTCTTAAACTTGGAGCTTGAGATTGGAGCTTGAGATTGGAGCTCGAGACTTGAAGCTTGGAGAAGAATCCTTAAGGTTGGGGGTGGAGACTTGGAGAAGAAATTTGAAAGGAAACTCTTGAGAGACTTCCTTACTTGAGCTTCTATGATCTTTCTTGCTATAAACCCTAGGTATCTTGCCTTTGGGTATTGAGGGAATTCTTTAGAGATAGGATGATGTTATTATGAGGAATAACCCTTTTTGGGTGATTAAAAGATGTGGGGAAAGACCAGACGTAAGGAAAGAACCAAACTACCCCCAACTTAAATGCTGAAAAAAAAGTAGAAAAGTCGCCGGACGGGGCCTCCATGGGCCTTCGGACCCACCCGTGGCCCTTACCGGGGGCAAAAAGGGCTTACTGGTTGGTTCCTATGGGCCGCCACCAAAGGCATCGTGGGAGCCACTGGCGTCGGCCAGCCCGTCACAATGAGCTACGCCCGTCGGCCAGCCCGTCAGCTTTTTGACAGCAGACAGTGCTTCACTAAAATGCCCATAACATTTTACTCCGAACTCAGATTAATAAGTGGTTTGTGGAATTGGAAATATAATTCAAATACCTTTGATTTGATGTTTACTAGGCCACCTAAATCTTTATATTCTAGGAGTTAAGATTGTTTGAAGTTTATACTAGTAAGAACTTACATGAAAACTAAATTGGTAAAAGGGCTTTCAACTTAACATTGAGTTAGGGGTCCTTATGACCTCAATACACATCGAATACTACTTTAACACATAGGAATTGATCTCAATAGTTAGATATAAAGAAAATTTATCTAGTTTAGATCTAACAATGCATGAAGAACGATTAGAATTTCTAGGGTGTTATAATATCTCCCCCTTGGGATCATTCGTCCTCGAATGAAGACTACTGAGTTGGTAATGGAGGGGAAAAACTTTGTCTTCCTATTAACGGAGTCCCAATGGCTGAAGTACTTCATGGTAATAGATTTCAAACTAAAATAAAAACTGAGATTTATTCATGGAACATATACACCTATGGAGAGTATAAGCGTAACTGATGGGACATGAAACTGACTATCTACCATGATAATTGGTCTAGATTAAGAGTAAGGACTCGGCTAAACTCATGGTGATTGAACACATTCTTACGGATCATAGTCAACTGAATCAAACTGAGAGGAGTAGCTATACGAGAAAACTATCTTCTTCTAAATTGAACTTACTACCATGGACTTAGCTGAACGTAGGGTCTTCTGGCCTTAGGAATGATTACTGGTAGGTATGAACTGATATCATATGAGCACCCTGGGTTGGGAGTAAGAACAAGACTATTCTCGCCTAAACAACATAGCTGATAACTTTTAAGCTTAAGAACACATTTTTAACTACACTAATTTCCGTCGCATGTTTCTGAATCAACTGCATCGTAAGCTGCTATAGCTTTTGCCAACTACCTTGGAAATGAAAAAGAAACTCTATCCTCAACCCTTCCAATCCTTAGTTCATGGTGGGGACTTCACCCCGTGCATCCTAAATAACACACCTACCATTTGCAACTAAATCTTCACCAGCGCACCTATAGATTTTAAGGTATGAGTATGACTACCTTCTTCAATCATGTTCAAGCCTATCTCGACTAAATCTCTTGCATCTAGAGTTACCCTCTAAGAAAAATGTTCCTTATTATCATGAAAACCAACTAACCTTGAGCTCTTAACCAATGGGATCACTAGTCGTACAAAACAAAACCCATATGTATTTCATCACGATGTTCAAGCTTATAACTATGATCACATATGGTTTCTCATATCCTACACACTCCACGACTTCTCCTCTCTTCCTTAGCATATTTGGGAGGTGTAACTTGAAGAAATTCTACAATGAAACATACCCGGGTTGAAGACTTCTAAGCTAGAACCTTGAGTAATAGAGACTTTAAGATTGATATCCTTAGCTGGGATCATGAAGCTTGGGGGAGTGAAGTTTTTCCTCTTTTGGAATTTAGAATGAGGGGAATGGGGAAAGGTTTAGGCTAATAGAGGAAAAAATTAAATTGCCCCTGACTTAAATGAAGGAATGCCGGATATTTCTTTCTAGATGAGCTATCCGCCGGAGGTCAGAACCACGTTGGCCCGTCAGATCAAGTCATCAGAGTAGTTGGTTGAGGGTCTAGGGTTGCTGGAGGATTTTCACGGAGGGTTCCCACGGCCTATCACAATCGCGACGCCCATAGAGACCGCCCGTTAGAACCTAGGAAGGGTTAGGAAAAGGCCACTGGGTCATTGTCACAGTGGGGCCGACATCCCATGGCGGATGCCACACCCATCGCCCTAGGCCTTCGAGTTGGGAAAGCTGTTGATAACGGAAATCAAACAAGCAAGAAAGGAAAGAAGGAAACAAATATGTGGATTAACAACTAGAAATTGAAATTATGGGCAACAAGGGACTTGATTCCCTCACCTCCCAATTTATTTCAATAACTAAGAAATTAACCATACTCAATCAACCAATGAAACCAAATGAATTCCACAAATGGGTGACACTTTGATTAATTAAGCAAAAGAAGTTAACTAACAATTAGAAGAGTTCACCCTAATCACTCACTAATTCCTTAAGGGAATTAAACTAATCACTAATCACTAAGATATCAACTACAAATTTAGAGTATCAATATTCAACATCCAAAACTAGTCTTCAAAAATGAAGAAAAGCTACTACTTATACTAAGGAAATAAGAAGACTTTGACTTTTTACAATATTGCCCTTAATGAGGCAAGAGCCTTGTTTGGTTGTCTTCTTTGTGGATTCTTGAATTTAAAGCCTAGCCACTTGCACAAATGGCCTCTTTTCTTCATCCACATCACTCCCACAGACTCATAAGCTTTCCTTTGCACGAACATCATATGTGTCATCTATACCATCCATGCTCGTGTCAACGATGCTATCCAAACCTTAAAGACACATGAGAAGGACAACAACCAAAACCTCCTCAAAGCATGATGGTTAGTACAAGGGTTAGCAACAATATCACCATGCCAAGGAGGCACAAATTTGAGATATAACCAAATATCCTTTTCTTCTAATAAAAGCAACTCATCATACAAGGTGCAAAGGTTTTGGTTATGATAAACATCAAGAGACAAGGCAAACACAAAGGTCTTTGTGGCATCAAGAATTCCAAAAGATGGTATCATATCTAACTTTGGAGCCATAAGACATAATTGTTTCAGTGTCTCGCAAGTAGGCCACACCAAAAGTGGTGCAATCACCCATAAGGGTTCATTCGGGTCAAAAAAGTAAAAGACCCACATATCTTTACCTTCATAAAAAATGAATCTCACACCACTACGGGTATCATCATAAGCAAAAAGGTAGTAGAGAAAGGTGTTAAGCTCATTATTCTCATCTAGGGCATGCCAAAATATAAGGTCACCGAAATATAAGAAGAGACATTTTATGCACAAAACAATCCTCTCTATAAGACAACTTTCAAAAGGAAGAATTAGAACCAACAAAGCCATGCTACTAGAATAGTCGAGAGATTTATTGGGAGTCAAATCACTCCATGCCAAATAATACTCCCAAGGAGTTGGGGTCCCTAATTTCATAGAACCAAACATGCTTCCAAGGGTTCCGTTTGAAACTTTAACTTGTCCAACCCTATGAAGGTGACAAGTAGATTTCAATATCCATGGACTCTCCCAAAAATAAATAAGCAACTTAGCATCCACTGAGGGTTCTCAATTGCAAATACACACTTTAAGGAAAGAATGTTAACAAGATGGCATTCATAATTTGGAACATAAGAGGACGAGATTAAGCATTTCAAGTACACTTCATTATTATTCCTCAAACAAACACCCATAAAGAATGGATAAACAAATGGAGTCATGCTTTTAAGAATCCATCCTAATACCTCAACTTGTCTAACCACAAAAGTGTGACAAGGAATAGAATACTTAAATCGGGCATCAAGAATACACCATGGATTCTTTCCCAAACAATAACTACGGTTGGCATTCAAAACATGAAACTCACATAACTTAAGCTTATCCAAAACGAACCAGGAATACATTTGAGCTATATCATCACTCTCATGGTAGGGTATAAGGTCATACAATTTCCAAAACCTACCTACCATAGGAAAAATGTCATCATGACTCCAAGGATTGCTTGGAATAAGAGGGGAAGGGTACATACCTCGAAGATGGGCCTTTGAGTGTGCATTCTTGTACACCAGACTTGGTTTTCCAAAGCTTTCCCTCCAAATGCATCATTTTGGACCCATAGACTTGGTCCTTGTGTTTCTTCTTAAGAGTTGGCTTGCTAGGTAGCTCCATTATTAGGCCTTCAACCCTTTGTTCATGAGGGACTTTGTTCGGATCCTCCTTTAGAAATATTTTTCCATGAACCTGCAAAAGAAAAGGGATGGTACTAGGCAAAATGCTAGCACCATGGTTAGTAGGTAACAGGGGATTGGTATTGGCAAGTCTCACAATTAAGTTCTCCTTCTGCACCTCTTTTAAGTCACTTATTGGCTCATCAATCTCATACAACTTTCCTTCTTGAGCCAATTCTTTCTTCTCCTTTTCAAGTTCCTCTCTCTTAAGTACTTTCCGAAGCTCCCTCATTATCTTGTAGTACTCATTCACTTGATAGGGTGTTAAAGGTACAATAATGTGCCTTTGTCCTCCAAATACAAATGAGTATTTTTTGGACTCCACTTGATATCGAACATCCCTACCGGCTATCCAAGGTCTACCAAATAACATATGACAAGATTGAATAGGCAAAATATCACATAACACCTCATCTCGATACTTGCCAATGCTAAAATTCACGACCACTTGCTTTGTTACCTCTACTTCATAATTCTCAATGAGCCATTGAAGTGTGTATGGGTTGGGGTGTCTTTGTGTAGGAAGCTTCATTCTATCAACCATAGTGCAACTCAAGACATTAGTACTACTCCTACCATCAATGACCAAGGAACATACCCAATCCATCATCTTGAACCTTGCATTAAATAGGTTCACACTTTGATCAAGTTCCTCTTAGAAAGATCCGCCATGATTCTATTTATATCATAAGAAGAGTTCAAATCCTTCTCCAATTGCTCTTCAACAACATTTAAGGTTGCTTCATCATGCCTAACCTTAGGCTCATCACAACCATTCCCAACCTCATACTCTATCACATTTTTAGCACAAGGTCCATCACACAAGATAACATTTGACCTCTTTTGTGGACAATTTCTAGCAATATGTCCTTCACCTTGACACTTATAACATCGAATGATAGAAGGAGAAGAAGATTAAGGTATATCATGATTACCTCCATAGGCTTGGTCTTCCCCTTTTGTGTTGTAGTTAGCTTGAATAGCTTGACTACCATCTTGGAACATTGGAAGACTCGTCATGTTGTCACCCATCCCATGATTTGGAACACCTTGACCACCATATCGATCACTTCGGTCTTCACACATTCCTCCTTCATTCCTATACCTATCTCCACTATCCCATTTTCCTTGACATCTCATGCCTTGGTTCATACCAAAGCCTTCAGTTCCTTCCCACCATTCATTCAGACTAACCTCTTCACACATTTCATCATAAAGATGGTTTTGATAATAGATATCTTGGTAGGGTACTTGTGGGTAGTGTTGTTGAGTTGGAACGTAAGGTACATGCAAGGATGCATGTGATATATTTTGTGGAGGTGCTTGGCTTCTATCTTGGTTTTCCACATATGGACTCCTTTGTGGTGGATGATATGGTTGTTTATTTGGATGTGGGGTGACTTACCTATCATAGCTTGGGTTCATTCGGAATGTAGTTTGAGGGTAGGTTTGGTTCCAATTTGGTTGGTAGTAGTATAGGTTGGATTCTTGACCCGAGGTCCTTCTTGTTTCTTCACTTCGACTTGTCATAAGGAACCTCCTTTCAATCATACTATCCATCCTTTTCACCCTTTCCTCCATACCTCCAAACCTCCCATATGTTTCAACCACCCTTTCATTCATATTGGTCACCCTCCTTGACACATTGAAATTCGTCCCCATGTTGTTCATCAAGCTACTTCCTCCATGGTTATAAGGAAAATGATTAGACATTGTACCTAAAAAAACTCAACAAACAATATTAGTAGAAAAAAGCCTCACATCACTCGTATGTAAACTCTCAACTCATCTTCTATGGCATCGTCTCAAAATTGTTAGTGAACTAGCTCCACTCAATCAACTCAAGGTCACCTATCCTTTGTGGAGGAGTGGATTCTTGTGACTCTTGAAAGAAGGACAACTTGAAAGACTCTAAACGGACTTGAATCAAGAAATTAATCAACGAAATAAGACAAGAAAAGAAGGAGGAAGAAGGAATTCGGACTCAAGAATTAAGTAACAAAAAGTAGGAGAAACTACTTGTTGTTGCTTTATTTGGAGAATCAAAGAGATGATTTGATGTTTTAAAACTAGTTAACAAGTAATTGCAGATGTTAATTAGGTGTTAGATAGTTGAGAAATCGAAGAGAAATGAGTGTAGAAGAAGAAGTTTGAAGTTTGGACACTTGAAAAAAATTTGGGGTCTTAAAAGTTCCAACACTTAAAAAAAATTTGGGGTCCCAAAATTTGAAGCATTCTGTCCAAGTTTGCAAGTGTGCATTTCAGCCCCCAAAACATTTTCTATGGGGCAGATTTGGTCCTTCGGATTTATTTATTATTATTTTTTTAAATTCCACTTGAGGACCCAACAACATCTTTGACTTGAAAAAGTTGGATAAAATGTACCTTTTGGCTTCTTCTTCTTCAAGATGTTCTTGATGAATATCAAAAACATGTAGAACACCAAGAACACACACTAAACACCAACACCTTTAAATTAGCTCGGAATTGGCTCAAATTTTAGGATTAGCCTCCCCTTAACTTAGGGAACAAACCCCAATAGTTTTTAAGCTTCAATTCCTCCTCAATCAATAGACGCACTTTCAAAGTTTGTAAAGCTTCAAAAACTCAAAACCCTTTAATGGCAACTCCACTTCTATAACTCCAAATCGCATGAAATTTGAGATCTAGACTCAAAAACACTAGGGAATCAAGATCTAGTGTCAAAAATAATGAATCAAAACAAAAAAAAATCGATTTTTGTTTTTTGGAGATTTTCGGTATTTTTTTTTTTTGGATTTTGAAGATATCAAATCTCAAGACTTAGCTTTGTCGAAACAAACCTAAACCAAGATCTGATACCAAATGATAAAGGAAATCAAACAAGCAAGAAAGGAAAGAAGGAAAAAAATATGTGGATTAACAACTAGAAATTGAAATTATGGGCAACAAGGGACTTGATACCCTCACCTCCCAATTTATTTCAATAACTAAGAAATTAACCCTACTCAATAAACCAATGAAACCAAATGAATTCCACAAATGGGTGACACTTTGATTAATTAAGCAAAAGAAGGTAACTAACAATTAGGAGAGTTCACCCTAATCACTCACTAATTCCTTAAGGAAATTAAACTAATCACTAATCACTAAGATATCAACTACAAATTTAGAGTATCAATATTCAACATCCAAAACTAGTCTTCAAAAATGAAGAAAAGCTACTACTTATACTAAGGAAATAAGAAGACTTTGACTTTTTACAATATTGCCCTTAATGAGGCAAGAGCCTTGTTTGGTTGTCTTCTTTGTGGATTCTTGAATTTAAAGCCTAGCCAATTGCACAAATGGCCACTTTTCTTCATCCACATCACTCCCACGGACTCATAAGCTTTCATTTGCACGAACATCGTATGTGTCATCTATACCATCCATGCTCGTGTCAACCATGCTATCCATGATATTATCAGCTGTGATTCAAGGAAACTGGACAACTGCAATGATGAGCCCCATGGCCCATCGGAACTTTGACGCCCATGGTGGTCGCCTGTGGGGACCTATAATTATAGAAATTTTTAGGGATTCTAAGTTAGAAAGCTGTTCTGAATACCGAGTTGCTGCAATATATCCCCCTTGGGCCTGTGCTACTCTTCTAAGCCTGTGGACCTCCCCCTATCCTTTAGACTGAAATACGATCATTTTTCTCTAATAGAACAGACATAAATCTAGAATCTAGTATGAATATCCACTTCCTTCTATAGCATAACACTCTCCCTTGCCTAAAAGCCTAAGCCTCAATATTTATATTTCAAATAGGAGTTATACATAAAACATTCAATAACTTACAACCTATCCCTTGCAATGACATGCTAGACTTACATGGTCCTAACTCTCAAAGTCCTCTATTTCAACTACCCACCAAACCAAATGTGTTAAAGCCTATATTAAGAGGCTCAAAATCATATATCCTCCTTTAGCCCACATATATATATCATGCTCAAATATTCACACTTGCTGCAATTTCTTGAACTTAAACTCTGACATTATACTATACCCCACCTACCAGATAAATCCCATAAAACCATCATTATCTCTCTCATACCATCATCCTTTTGTTCACATTCTATACTTGGTTTGTAGTAGCACAATAACTTACTAATCTTTAGTCCACACTAAGGGATGTATAATCCCATCACCTATCTAAAAGAACACAACTCTGAATGCATGCTATAACCAAATGCTATTTATGCTACTACACTTCTGACTTCATACTTCTAGTTCGAGGTCCATTCTACTACTAATGGCTTACAACACAACATCTATAGAGTGGAAACACTACCCAAGGATCTAGTTATACACTTTCCCTTCTTGAGAAATAATTAGTAACAAAGTTCTGGAACAGATCTGAGACTACCTTGCTGATAGATAATCTTACATTTACTACTTCTGGCACCTCATATATGAAGTATAAAAAATGGAACTAGGAACAACGCATGAATATGGGGGTAAATAGAGTTAAACTCTATCACACGATATTGAACACAAAGAAATTAAGTTTTTCCTAAAACACCTCATAGCCTCCCCCTCATAATTGTGGTGCGCTTCACACCTATAAAAGAGACACTAATTGATGCAGCTTTTAGACACCCTATGACTCTTGAACTTGAGGCTCTGATACTAAGTTTGTCATGCCCTGAGGTCACCCCCTAGACGTTACACGGGACTTGGGACCACAAGTTCCCCAACTAACCCTTGGTCATAGCATTCTCAAGCATAATAAAAGATAAGTGGAAGCATACTAGATAAATCTAAAATAACATAAATAGATAGTCGAGTCAAAAGAAATACAACATCCAACGAAGACTCACATACTGTCTATGCATGAAAACCTCTACTCTTAAAATAGAGAGTTGCTAGGACAAGACCCTAGCTAACTCGAAGTACGGAAATAAAAGCTAACATAAATTAAGAACATCACTAGCCCTCGACCTGAGAGGACTCACAACCAGATGACTTAGAGAGTGGCCTGGGTACTCTTGCCACGAATCTGAGAAGGGACACCTGAATCTGCATCATCAAAGGATGCAACACAAAATATGCGTCTGTACAATGAAATGTACTGAGTATGAGAGCGATGCATGAATCGTGATAAAACAGTTTTAAAAAAACATGCTTAAAGTGATTTATTACATAAAGAGAAGGATATGAACAAGTAATAAGATAAGAAGCATAAGTCATGAAGAATGCTTATGTTTCAAATATAAGATCATATAACTTCATAGCATAAAATAAGAATGTGGGTGTTTCTCTTAACCAATATTAAACCATGCTGAACTACATTGAGTCTAGTGTCATTGTCCCACACCAAAAAAGTTCATCCTAACCTGCCAAAGTTAGAACCATTTCATTTCATACCAGGATCCTATCATCATAAGTATCAAAGGGAAACCTATGGTGGCACATAGTTCTAGGACTAAGGGTACTCTCAACCGGTCTAACTCAGTGCTAAATACTACTCCCAAAACATATATATACATAACATGAGCTCAGATACATGTGACATATCAAATGCCAAACTTGTTCAAAACATAATCATACCCCGGATCGTTATTTTCACTCATGAATTAGGGTTTTGAAGTCGATTCATGAGCATTGATGGAACATCGGGTGTCTTGTCTTGCATCATACTTCATAACATGGAAAGACTTGCATACTTCATGACTTGTAAAATTTGCATGGCTCTAGTTTAATTTTCATAAAATATATAATTTCATAGAATCATAGGAAATAGGCATGCACATGCTTAAAAATCCATGAGGAACATGCTATCAAAATCCAATTTGCTTAAATCAACTTCATGCATGTGAAAATTTCCATGGTTAAGCTTCAATTCATAAAATAATAGTCAACATGTAAAAACCCATGTGATATCATGCAATTTAATAGTAATTTCATAATCAAACGATGATAAGATCATATTTAGCAAAACCCAGGAGAATTGGATAAGAACCCTAATTTGAAGATCATGAAATCAAAATTTGAATTAGGGGTTTTGGGCAGAAGGGTGAAGGGAACCCATTGTTGAATACCGACATACCTTGATTAAAGATAACCCACTTGGATTGAAAAGACTTAGGAGACTTGAACTTGGAGCTTGAGACTTGAAGCTTGGAGAAGAATCCTTAAGCTTGGGGGTGGAGACTTGGAGAAGAAATCTGAAAGGAAACTCTTGAGAGACTTCCTTACTTGAGCTTCTATGATCTTGCTTGCTAGAAATCGTCGGTGTCTTGCCTTAAGGTATTGGGGGAAATATTTAGAGATAGGGTGATGTTCTATGAGGAATAACCCCTTTTGGGTGATTAAAATATGAGGGGGGAAACCTGAGGTAAGGAAAGGACCAAACTACCCCCAACTTAAATGCTGAAAAAAAAGTAGAAAAGTCGCCGGACAGGGCTTTCCATGGGCCGTCGGACCCACCCGTGGCCCTTACAGTAGCCCAAAAGGGCTCACTGGTTGGTTCCCATAGGATTCCACCACGGGCCTTCGTGGGAGCAACAGGAGTCCGCCAGCCCGTCAGAATGAGCCACGCCCGTCGGCCAGCCCGTCAGCTTTTTGACAGCTGATAGTACTTCACTAAAATGTCCATAACTTTTTACTCTGAACTCAGATTAACAAGAGGTTGGTGGAGTTAGAAAGATAATTCAAATACCTTTAATTTAGTAGGGTACTATACCACTTAAATCTTTATATTCTATGAGTTATGATCATTTGAAGTTGACCCTAGTAAGAACATACATGAAAACTAAATCGGCAGAAGGGCTTTCAACTTAACTTTGAGCTAGGGGTCTTTTATGACCTCAATACACATCGAATACTACTTCAAAACATAGGAATTGATCTCAATACTTAGATATAAAGAAAAGTTATCTAGTTCGGGTCTAACAACGCATGATGAATGGTTCAAATCTTGGATTAGAATTTCTGGGGTGTTACATAGGATTCACCATAATTAACCTTCAGTTTATGAAATAGTAGTTCATATGTAAAAACCTATGCAAAATCATGCTATTTAATAGAATTTCATAAGAAAATCATGAGAAGGAATTTTATAGCAAAACCCATGAGAATTGGGTAAAAACCCTAATTTGAAAGTTCATGAAATCACAATTTGAAATTTGGGGTTTTGGGCACAAGGATGAAAGGAACCAATTGTTGAATACCCACATAACTTGATTGAACCTAACCCACTTGAATTGAAAAGACTTAGGAGACTGGGACTTGGAGCTTGAGACTTGGAGCTTGGAGAAGAACTTTTCCTTTTTGGGAGATGAATGAAGATTTGAGAAGGAACTTAGGCTAATGAGGGTGAAAACCCTACTATAAATAGCCAAAACGACATCCCTTAGGAGTTAAAAGAATGTGTAATAGCTAAAATACCCCTGGGATTTAATTAAGAAAAAGCTAGAAAATGGGTCGGCTTTAGGAATCACGGGTCGGTTCTACGGGTCATCATTTGAACTACGACCCGTGGTTCCAACTCGTGGTTTCTGTCCAACCATTCATGCTGCAGAAGGAAATCCTACGGGTGAATAGGACAGACCCATAGAATGGACGATGGGTCACTAACCCAGTCTTGAAACCTGGGGAACTTGTCCTCCCCCTGATCTGGTTCCACGAGTCGACAGGACGGACCCGTAGTTTGAACCATGGTCCATAGAACCAACTTGTGGTTCCAGAGCAGAGGCTGAATCATCATAAGGGAATCACAGTTCCATTCCATGACCCGTGGTTCGAACCACAGTCTGGGGTTTGGACCCGTCATTCTTGGAACATGGAAATTTTCTGAGTTTCAGACTTAGATAACTGTTTTGATTTATGAGGTGTTACAATATCTCCCCCTTGGGATCATTTGTCCTCGAATGAAGACTAAGCATGGGAAACAGAAGAGAAAACAACCCAACCAGCAACAAAACATGGAAACCAAGGAATAAATATGAAAACTTAACTTTTCAACTTAAAACATGGTTAAATTAACTTTGAAAACATGAATGCATGCTAGAATCATGAGAGTAACTGATGGAATAGGATCGGAGGAACATACTAAGGATGAAACTATTACCTCGAGCTGGAACGGAATCGGAAGGAAAGATATGAGGGTACTTGGCTTTCATGGATGATTCCGCTTCCCAAGTAGCTCCTTCCACAAGCTGATTTCTCCAAAGAACCTTTTCCAAAGCGACTTCTTTGTTCCTTAACTTCTGAATCTGACGATCAAGGATTTCTACTGGGAACTCCTCATAGGTAAGATTATCCTTCACACCTACATCCTCCAAAGTAACAATCAAGGTCAGATCACCGACACACTTCTTCAATAAGGAAACAGGGAAACTTGGATGAACCGCTTCCAGATCCGATGGCAAATCCAACTCATAAGAAACCTTACAAACTCTCCTTAGAATCCGATAAGGACCTACAAAATGGGGACTAAACTTCCCTTTCTTACCAAATCTAATCACACCCTTCATGGGTGACACTTTCAGAAAAACCCAATCATCAACTTCAAATTCCAACTCCCTTCTTCTCACATCCGCATATGATTTCTGTCGACTCTGAGTGGTCTTCAACCTCTCCCTAATAAGCTGAACTTTTTCCATAGTCTCATGAACCGAATCTGGACTAATCAAGGCTGCCTCACCTACCTCAAACCAACCAATAGGAGATCTACATCTCCGACCATAAAGTGCCTCATAAAGAGCATTTGGATGCTAGAGTGAAAGTTATTGTTGTAGGCAAACTCGATAAGAGGTAAGTGATCATCCCAATTACGTTTGAAATCAATCACATAAGCTCTCAACATATCCTTCAATGTTTGAATAGTACGCTCTGCCTGGCCATCTATCTAAGGGTGAAAAGTTATGCTAAGCTTCACCTTAGTACCAAGACTTCTTTGAAACGATTTCCAAAACTGAGAAGTAAACAGTGTACCCCTATCTGAAATGATGGACAAAGGAATACCATGCAATTGAACTATCTATCGGATGTAGATTCTGGCATAGTCGTCTGCTGAATCCGTAGTCTTAACAACCAAGAAATGGGATCATTGAGTCATCTGGTCAACATTCACCCAAATCGAATCATGTTGCCTTCGAGTACGAGGCAAACTTGTAATGAAGTCCATATTGATCGCTTCCCATTTCCAAGTGGGAAGGTCAATATCCTGAACCATGCCACTCGGTCGCTGGTGCTCTACCTTTACCTGCTGACAGTTGGGACACTTAGCCATAAAACCGGTTATGTCCCTCTTCATACCATTCCACCAATAGACCTCATATAGATCACGGTACATCTTGGTGGCACTGAGGTAGATGAAATATCTGGAACTTTGAGCCTCATTCAAAATCTTTTGTCTCAACCCATCTACATCTGGCACACATAGTCGACCCTGATAATGGAGTACACCATCTCCCCCTTGGGATAATACCTCCACCCTTTGCTGATGGAATGCGCCCTTAAGCTGAAGTAAAATGGGATCACTGTCTTGCTTTGCCTTCACTTCTTCTACCAAGGATGATTTGGAACCATTCTTAACAATAACACCACCTTATGTCGAGTCCATAAGGCAAACTCCCAACCGAGCTAGCCTATGAACCTCCTTAACCAGTTCCTTCTTTCCTTCTTGGACTGAATACACACTATCCATCGACAATCTACTAAGTGCATCTGCCACAACATTGGTCTTACCCGGATGGTAAAGCACACTCATGTCATAATCCTTAAGGAGCTAAATCCATCTCATTTGTCGCAGATTCAATTCCTTCTGAGTGAACACATACTGAAGACTCTTATATGTCTCCAAATCATTAAAGCAAAGACCACGACTGCCGACTCAAGATTATGTGTAGGATAGTTCTTCTCATGAGTCTTAAGCTGTCTCGAAGCATAAGCAATCACCTTACCTTGTTGTATAAAAACACAACCCAAACCAATCCTAGAAGTATCATAATACACAACAAAATCATCTAGCCCCTCGGGTAGAGCTAACACTGGAGCTTTGGTCAATCTAGTCTTCAATTCCTGGAAGTTCTTCTCACACAAGTCAGACCACTAAAATTTTACCTTCTTCTGAGTCAATCGGGTCAAGGGGCAGCAATGGAAGAAAATTCATCCATAAACCTCCTGTAGTAGCTAGTCAAACCCAAAAAGCTCCTAATATCAGATGGGTAAGTGGGTCTAGGCCAGTTCTTTACCGCCTCAATCTTTTAAGAATAAACTCGAATACCATCCCTAGTCATAATATGACCCAGAAACGCAACGAACTGCATTCAAAACTCACACTTTCTAAACTTAGCAAATAACTGCCAGTTCTTGAGAGTTTGCAACACAACTCTCAAATGGTCCACATGCTCTTCCTCACTCCTAGAGTAGATGAGGATATCATCAATGAAAACAATCACAAACATATACAGGTACTGTTTGAACACATGGTTCATCAAATCCATAAAGGTTGCAGGAGCATTAGTTAGACAAAAAAACATCACAACAAATTCATAATGACCATATCGAGTTCTGAAGGTTGTCTTCAGAATATAACACTCTCTAACATGAAGCTGATGATAATCGGATCTAAGGTCGATTTTGGAGAAGAAACTAGCACCCTAAAACTGATTGAACAAGTTATCAATCCTAGGAATGGGATATTTATTCTTGATTGTGACCTTGTTCAACTTACATTGTCAATACACATTCTAAGAGAACCATCTTTCTTTCAAACAATTAAAACCGGGGCATCCCATGAACAAATGCTAGGCCTGATGAAATCTTTATCAAGAAGATCCGTCAACTGATCTTTTAACTCCTTAAGCTTCGCGGGAGCCATTCTATAGGGAGGAATAGATATAGGATTCATATCTAGAAGAAAATCTATCCCAAAGTTATAGAATAGATATAGGATTCATATCTAGAAGAAAATCTATCCCAAAGTCGATCTCCCACTCGGGAGGGACTCCGGAAAAATCATCGGGAAACACTTCTAGAAACTCATTTACAACAGGGACAGACTGAAGGGATGGGGTTTCAGACTCCGTGTCTATAACTCACACTATAAGATAAACATACCCCTCTGAAATCATCTTCCTAGCCTTAAGATAAGATATAAAATGACCTTTCGAGGAAGGGAGGCTAACTTGCCATTCTAAAATGGGTTCATTAGGGAACTTGAAACTGACAACCCGAGTACGACAATCAACAGAAGCATAACAAGCATATAGCCAATCTATACCAAGAATAATATCAAAATATGTCATCTCCAATTCTACTAATTCCACTGAAGTGAATCTATAGAGGACGCAAATAACACAATTTAGGTAGATTTTTTTGGCTAAGACTGAATCACCAATAGGAGTAGAAATACAAAAGGGTTCTAAAAGCAATTCAGGACAAATTTCAAATTCGCATGCTACATAAGGAGTCACAAAGGATAAAGAGGCACCTGGGTCCAACAAAGCATACACATCAAAAGAGAAGACTTTCAACATACCAGTAACGACATATGAGGAACCCTCTTGTTCCTGACGAGAGGACATGGCATAAAGACGGTTCTGGCACTGACCGCAAGAACTAGAAGCTATGCCCTGCTGGGATGGTCGACCTCCTAGGGCTGCTGGAGAAGACTGGGCCCTACCACCACCCTACCCCTTCTTAGTTGAAGGGCAATCTCTAACAATGTGTCTAGCCTGTCCACACCCAAAGCATGCTCCCGTGCCTGCGCGACACTCTCTCAGGTGATTCTTCCCATAATTGTTGCAAATGGGATGGGATGGTCCATGGTAACACTCCCCTGAGACTGAAAATAAGAACCAGATCCTCTACCACTATGATTATAATGAGGCCTTGGGGCCTGGGTAGGAGCTCTAGTAGAAGAATGAATGCGTCCTGATGAATTCTTCTGAAATGAGGAGCAGTGCTCGCCAGCAGACATCTGATGGCCAAAACCTGAACTCTCAGATCCAACCCTCTTGTTCTCCCTAGACATCTCCATAAGCTTGTCCCCCTCGATCTGGTGAGCATGAGTCATAAGTCTGTAAATGTTCATATCACTCAAGAGCATAGCAGACCTGCACTCCTTATTCACCATGTCTGAAACCCCATATATAAACTTACTCATTTGGTCATGCGGGTCCGCTACCATAGAAGGGACATACCTCAATAACTGAGTGAACTTCAAACTATACTCTTGGACTGACATTGACCCCGGTCTCAGATTCCCAAACTCCGCAGCCTTTTCTTACCTCAACTCTCAGGGAACGAACTGGTCGAGGAAAGTCCTCTAGAAACACTCCCAAGTCATAGGGACCGTGTCCCTATATCTAGCCTCCTTCCATTTGGTAAACTAGATATGAGCTACATCCTTGAGTTGATAGAATGCGAGCTCTACACAATCAGCACCAACCACTTGCATAACATCAAATATCTTTTTTACTTCATCAATAAAGTTAAGTGGGTCCTCACTCACTTTCAAGCCCTAAAATTTGGGTGGGTTCATTCGGACAAAATCATGAACCCAGGCCACTACCCCACCTTAAGGGTGGATTGGGATAGGAGTCAGCTAGTTGGCCTGGGCGGCCAAGGTCTGGGCTAGCAGATGGATGGCATTCCTAAATTCCTCCTTCGTGACCTCGAGGGCCAAAATTGGAAGAGCAGCATTCCGAATGGCTCGGTGAGGCATAGCACATCGAGGAATGATTTGAAATTTACAAGGTATGGATTAGAGGAACATTAGAGTTAAGCTTAATCGCACGACATGATCATGAAGAAAGTGAAGTTTTCTAAGACACCTCATAGCTTTCCTCTCATATGTATGGCGCGCTTCACACACATGAAAGAGACTCTACTCGATGTGGCTTTCAGACATCCTAGGACTCTTGAACCTGAGGCTCTAATACCAAGTTTTCCATGCCCTGAGGTTACCCCCTAGGCGTAACATTGGACATAGGACTATAAGTGCCCCAAGCTAACCCTTGGTCATAACATTCTCAAGAATAATAAAAGATAAGCGGAAGCATAATAGATAAATCCAGAATCACATAAATGGATATTCAAGTCAAATGGGAATGCAAAATATAGAAAAAGACTCAAAAGATGTCTATGTTTGAAAAGCCTCTACTCATGACATAAAGAGTTGCTAGGACAAGACCCTAGCTAACTCGAAGTGCGGAAAGTACAATAGCTAACACTGACTAAGAACATAAATAGCCCTCGATCTAAAAGGACTCACCAACAGCTGATAGAGTGTGGCCTGGAAGCTCTAGGCACGGGTCTGAGAAGGAATACCTGAATCTGCATCATCAAAGGATGCAGCGCAAGATATGCATCAATACTATAGGATGTATCGAGTATGAGAGTGATGTATGAACATGAGAAAAAGTGTTAAATACATACTTAAAATGACTTGTTACATAAAGAAAGGACATGAATCAGTACGAAGATAAGAGACATAAGACATGAAAGAAAACTTAAGTTCAAAGTATAGAAGCAGATAACTACAAAGTTTGAAAATGGTCATATGGGAGTTTCTCTTAACTGACATAAACCATGCTGAGCTACATTGTGTCTAGTGTCATGTACCCCCACTGAAAAGGGCTGTCATAATCTGCCAAAGTTAGAACCATGTCGTACCAGGGTCTTATCATAATAAGCCACAGAGGGAAACCTACGGTGGCAACATTATTTTAGACTTGGGTTATGTGAACCCTCGTCTCTTGGTGCTAAATACTACTCCCAAAACATATAGCATGAGCTAAAATAACGTGATATATCTGATGCCAAACTTGTTCTTAACATGTTCATACCCCGGATCATCATACTACTCATGAATTATAGCTTAGAAATCGATTCATGAGCATTGATGGAACATCAAGTGTATTGTATTGCATAATAATTCATAAATTGAAAAATTGCATGACCTTAGTTCGATTTCATAATAACATATACTTTCATAAAACATAAGAACTAGGCATGCACTTGCTTGAAATTCATGAAATCATGCCATCATTTTCTCTAATTTTTTAAATCAGTTCATGCATGTAGGATTCACCATAATTAACCTTAAATTTATAAAATAGGATTTCATATGTAAAACCCATGCAAAATCATACAATTTAATATAATTTCATAATAAAATCATGAGAAAGCAATTTATAGCAAAACCCATAAGAATTGGGTAAAAACCCTAATTTGAAAGTTCATGAAATCATAATTTCAAATTTGGGGTTTGGGCACAAGGGTGAAAGGAACCCATTGTTGAATATCCACATACCTTGATTGAAGCTTACCCACTTGAATTTAAAAGACTTAGGAGACTTGGACTTGGAGCTTGAGCCCTGAAGCTTGGAGAAGAACTTTTCCTTTTTCAGATAAGAAGGAACTTAGGCTAATGAGGGTGAAAACCCTACTTGAAATAGCCAAAACGACATCACTTAGGAGTTAAAAGGGTGGGTAATGGCTAAAATACCCCTGGGATTTAATTAACAAAAAACTGGAAAATGGGTCAGCTTCAGGGATCACAGGTCGGTTCTATGGGTCGTCGTTTGAACCATGAACCGTGGTTCCAACTCGTGGTTCTTGCCAACCATACATGCTGCAGAAGGAAATCCTACGGGTCAACAATATGGACCCATAGAATGGATGACGGGTTATCAACCCAGTCTTGAAACCTGGGGTACTTGTCATCCCTCTGATCTAGTTTCATGAGTCGACATGACAGACCTGTGGCTTGAACCACGATCCATAGAACCAACTCGTGGTTCTAGACCAGAGGCTAAATCATCAGAAGGGAATCACAGTTCCATTCCACGACCCATGGTTTGAACCACGATCCATGGTTTGGACCAATCATTCCTGGAACATGAAAATTTTCGGAGTTTTAGACTTAGATAGTTGGTTCGATTTCTGAGGTGTTACAACAGTGGTGGTGTTTTCTCTTAAAATTTGAAGGTATTACCTTTATGGTGTCCATTGTGAGGTGCTTACTGACCAGTATAGCCTACCACAATTGTTTACACACAGGGATCTAAACTTGAGGGAGCGTTGATGGATGGAGCTGCTCAAAGCTATGATATTACTATCTTATACCATCCGGGTAAGGCGATTGTGGTGATTGATGCTTTGAGTAGAAATTAAGATAGTATGGGTAGCATAGCTAGTTTGGAGGCTACGAGGCATCCGTTGGCTAAAGAGATTCAGACTTTGGCTAACAGTTTTATGATGCTCAATTTGACTGAGTCTGGTGGAGTTTTGGCTTGTGTTGAGGTGAAGTTTTCATTTCTTGAGCACATTAAGGTAGACATTTAGAGGATGATAAGTTGAGCAAGATTTGTGATAAGGGCTTACAGGGAGAGGCCAATGAGGCCATGATTGATGATGAGGGTGTATTAAGGATTAAGGGGCATGTATGTGTTCCATGTGTTGATCATTTGATCAAGACTATTCTTATATAGGCTCATAGTTTGAGGTACTCTATACATCCAGGCGCCACCAAGATGTATCATGATTTGAGATAGCATTACTGGTGGGGTAGAATAAAGTACAATATTGTTGATTTTGATTCCCAGTATCCAAATTGTCAGTAGGTAAAGTATGAGCACCAAAGACCTAGAGAGACACTTCAGAGAATGTCCATTCCTGAATGGAAGTGGGAAATGATTGCAATGTACTTTATGGTTGGTGTTCCAAAGACCTTGGGAAAGTTTGATTCTATTTGGGTCATTATAGATCAGCTGACTATGTTTGCGCACTTCATTCAAGTTCAGGTGAATTATAATGTAGAGAAGTTAGCCAAGCTTTATATCTGTGAGATTGTCCAATTGCATAGAGTTTTGGTCTCCATTATCTCATATAGAGGTACTAACTTTACTTCTAACCTCTAGAGAACATTGCAGGAAGATTTGGGTACTAGGTTGGACCTTAGTACACTGTTTCACCCAAAGACTGATGGGAAGTTTGGGTGTATGATTTACATCATGTAAGATATGCTTTGCACATATGTGATAGACTTTGGAGGTAATTGGGTCTAGTTCTTTCCATTGGCTGAGTTTATGTATAACAATATTTATCACTCGAGTATTGATATGGCTCCATTCGAGGCATTGTATGGGAGAAGATGTAGATCTCCCATTGGGTGTTTTGATGCTTTTGAGGTAAGGCCTTGGGGTATTGAATTATTGAGGTATTTGTCAGAGAAGGTGAAGTTCATTCGAGAAAAGCTCCTAGCAGCCCAGAGTAGGCAGAAAGAGTATGCAGACCAAAAGGTTAAGGATAAGAAATTTATGGTATGAGAGTAAGTGTTTCTCAAAATTTCACCAATGAAGGGTGTGATGAGGTTCAGTAAGCGAGGAAAGCTCGGTCCAAGGTTCATTGGACCAATCGTGATGTATAATGTCACGGTACATATTTGTTTCCCTTGATTATGGAATATCTAGAATACTAGGCCTCCTCCATAATAAATCTCACCAAGTCTCCAACTATAGGAATACAAATACGACCCTCAATCCTTAGAACACTCTCTGAATCGAAGGTCACCTTCCTAGACGCGTCGTTCAGCACCTCATCCTTAATCATCCTCAACTTTGCATCCTCAAACTATTGTGCTCGAATCTGCTACAATAAGAAAGACCTAGGTTCAACACAAGCAAGAATCCACCCAGGCTAGGAAATATCAAGTCTAACCAACCTATTGGACAAAGACTGGATAGCCAAAGCCAAAGGTCGCTCCTCTACTACCAGAAATGCCGAACTCCCCATACTCACTGTCTTCTGGTTCAAGGCATGTACTACTATATTTTCCTTGCCTAGATGATAGAGAATTGAAATATCATATTCCTTCAACAACTCCAACCACCTACTTTGTCTCAAAATTTGGCTGAAAATATATTGACGACTACGATGGTTGATGAAGATCTCAATATGAACTCCATACATATAGTGCCTCCAAATCTTCAATACAAATAATACCTCCACCAACTCCTAGTCATGAGTGGGGTAGTTACTCCCATGAACCTTTAGCTGACTGGAAGCATAAGCAATAATTCATCCCTGCTGCATCAATACACAACCCAACCCAACTTCGAAAGCATCACAATAAAAAGTAAACCCCTGGCCCTCAATAGAAAGAGTAAGAATCAGAGTTGAAGTTAATAAGGCCTTGAGCTTTAGAAAGCTCTCTTCACACTTGTTGGACCACTAGAAAGGGACATTCTTTTGATTCAATCTAGTCAAAGGCGCTGCTATTGAAGAAAACCCCTCCATAAATTGTCTGTAGTAACCTTCTAACTAGATAAAAGTACAAACCTTGGTAGGGGAAATGGGCCTATCCCAATAATGAACTACCTCAATCATTGCTAGATCCAACATAACCATCCTTGGACACCACATCCCCCAATATTGCCACAGACTCAGCCTAGAACTCACACTTAGTGAATTTGGCATACAACTACTGATCCTGGAAAGTCTGAAGCATAACTCTCAAATATTACTCATGCTCCTCTCTACTCCTTGAATAAACAAATATGTGGTCGATGAAAACTATGACAAATGAATCTAAATAGGCTCTGAACACATGGTTTATTAACTCCATGAACATTGATGGGGAATTGGTCAAACCAAAAGACATGACTAAGAACTTATAGTGGTTGTATCAAGTCCTAAATGCAATATTTAGGATTTCCGCAACCTTGATCCTTAACTGATGATATCTCAATCTCAAGTGTATCTTAGAAACACTGCCACATCCTGTAGCTGGTCAAATAAGTCATCAATACATGGCATCAAATACCTATTCCTGATATTCTCCTTATTCAGCTTCTTGTAGCCAAACATACGTAAGGAACCATCTTTCTTCTTCAAAAATAGAATAGGAGCACCATACGAAGACACACTAGGCCTAACAAAATATTTAATTAGAAGGTCCTAAAGCTTCTCCTTAATCTCTCTCAACTCGGTAGGTGCCATCTGATATGCGGGAATAGAAATGGGCAGAGTGCTTGGCTTAACATCAATACAATAATCAATGTCACGATCAGGTGGAAGATCAGGAAAATTAGTAGGGAACAAATCTATATACTTGCAAACCACATGAACTGACTCGATTGAAGGAGTGTCAACGTGAGTATCACAAACATAAGCAAGGTAAGCCAAACACCTCATACCTACCAACTGTTGTGACCTCAAAAATGATATGACTCTCATCGGTACTTGACTATTGGTACTCTTTCACATAATAGGAGGGATACCATGCATACACAAAGTGACAGTCTTGGCAAAACAATCAAAGACCGCATATTAAGGAGATAGCCAACCCATTCCCAAGATCATATCAAAATTAACCATATCTAACATAATCTCGGCTACACACATGGCATACCCCAATATAGTCACCACACAAGACCAATACACATGATCTACTACTAAATATCTCCTAGTGAGGCAGTGATACACCCTAATTACACCTCTTAAATAAGATCTAAAGCGGTCAGTGTCAAATATAGAACCCAATTATGAGTTGGGCTCAAATTCTACAGAGAATATGGAAAAAGTATGTCATTAGAATTTTTTTACTCGTAGTCCTTATTTCGAGGGGGCTTTGCATAAAAAGTAAAGAGTAACAATTGCTTGTAGTTTAATGTTGGTTTGTATTCAAATGATTTGAACTAACTAGGAAGGTGTCCCCTATGATTTCATAATGCAATAGGTGTACACAACTAAAAATCTATCCTAGTAATATGCATGCAAAAATAATGATTCATTATGGGTCAACAAAGGTCTGATCATCCCATTTAGAAAAATTTAATTTGATCTATGGTCAGTCTCATAAGTGTCGAAACACTAAAATTCATTAATTACCTCAGACTAATTATCTTCGGTCGGTCTCAAATCATTAGATGAGGAATGACAGCCTCAAATCTATGTTGTTAATCTTTTTTTCTAACCTATACCTTCATGGTATGTCAAGTAAAGATTAATAGTGAGTTCTAACATTTACAACTGTTAAAAAGTAGTTAAAATAAAGAGAATAACAACACGTGCAATATTACTGTTCTAGAATCACTAGTTGGTTAACCTATGTTGTTAATTCATCATAGTTCCCACAACCCTAGTTACTCAAAAGCACTCTCTCGAAGGAGGTGGTAGCGATCGTTAAGCAAAATAAAAGTAACCCAATGGATGGTCAGGGTTGAATCCAAAAAAAGTGGAATAATGATTAACTAAGAGATCGTTGAGAAATAATCACTAAGAGAGTAAATGCAAAAATAACTTAAAAGTAAAGATTGGGGGAATTGGAAAGGGAAATTTAAGGATCAACTTCGATTTCAACACAAAAGCATAATGTAAACACGAGATTTGTAATCAATTAGAAGGAGACTAGGGGTATGCTTCTGATGGGATTCTACAAAGGGTTAGGGCACTTGATTAATTATGCAAAATGTCAATTAATTATATTGGTAGCATTGGTTTTAGTCATATTTGGTAATCTCTCGATCCTCCTAATATATATCCTATGATATTTGCTCAATAACCATAGTTATAACATAAACCAGCTAATTAAATTTCTTGGGGAAGTCATACTATTTCTAGATTAGACTCTTAGATGAGAGTTTCCATCAATTAAGCTATTTCTAGCCTCAATCTAAGGTGGAAATCTCAAATTCTCGCTATTGAATTCCTATCTTAATTATGAACCCATTTTTCAAGGAAGAACACAATTAAGAAAACTCAATTAATATTTGCACCCATCAATTTTATGAAGAAACCTTGAAGAATTCAATAGACTCGTATTAATTAATCAATTATAAGCGCACTTAAACAAGACCTATATCCAAATTCAAATACCCATCATGCACATACCCCTAGATAAGAAAATTAGTTGTTCATACTAAGGAAATAAGAAGATATACCAATTGGGTAGCTCATACTTCAATTCATATTTAAGCCAAATTCCAAATTCTAGCTCAATTTAATACAAAAATGGTGAACTATCAGTATAGAAGATGAAGAGAGAAAAGTACTATCTATATCTTCCTTGGGATAAATTCAATACTAAAAACTATCAAACTATAAACTATATCTGGTACACAACCTAAAATGGATTTTAGAACCTTCCCAAAACATCACTTAGTTTTGGATAAAAATGCCCTTCAGGGATGGTGCGACGTGATGTGCGACACGACATGTGGTCGCTCCACGTATTCTGTGCATTCCATGTCTCTGTATCGCAAACCAGTGATGTCAGTTACTTCAGTGGTGAGGTTCAAACCACATGCTGCATTGTGCAGCTCGCCTGTCGATCACACTTCTCGCCATATTCTTCCTTTTTTTTTATCACCTTCCACTTCAAATATTTTTGGGCTCTTTTGGGTTCAATTCCTTTATTTTATACTTTTGACCAAGAGTACCTACATTTTCATCAATAAAGGCAATAAGTAACTCTAATTTTAATCAAAATATGGCAATAATTCATGAATAAAGGCTCAATAAGTTGGTAGATTACCAACTTATCAAACCTCCAAACTTGAACTATTGCTTGTCCTCAAGCAAGCTACTCATAAAGTAAGGAATGAATTAGGTTCTACAACACACAGGGTGCACACAAGATTAATCAAAATTCTTAAAACTAAGAAAATAGAAACAATAAGACTCAAACAACAATACTCATCTCAATTTGGACCACCATATTCTCAAGGCAATTTCTCATTTAACAACATTTATCAAAAGAACATCATTTCTCATTCCAAAACAAGGGAATTTGTCATTCAAAACAAGATTTTCAAGCTTCTCAAGTCATTGGCATGGACCTTCAAGGTTTACCGTGAGATTCGCCGCACAACTTATCTTATTCATTTCTCTCAATTAAAATAGAGACTTTATCATTCCTTTCAATTGTGCAATGCCACTCACTACAAGAGATAATCCCAATCATGAAATTTACAATCAACCAGGATTATAAGAGAACTAAAGAGACTCTCACCCTCTCAATGAAGTTCGAGTGCACATGCATTGAACCATAGGCTTGCCCTTTATGTAATTTACCACTAATGTAAAGTTACCAAGCTAAGAATCACTATGGACTTGCAGGTTACAATGTTATCTAGTGTTAAGGTGAGGATTGCATTTGGCTAAAGTGACTAAACCTCTCTAATGCTCTTTGCAATCATTCAAAACACCGCTCACATTTTCAAACAATAATTTCACCTTATTTCTCCCTCTCACAACCCAAGGTTTCTCTTTAATCTTGATCACTTGACATCCTTTTATCACCTTCACTTGGTAGCATCAATTCCTTATTTTCTTTCCATTTTGTTCATTTCATTGGACTATTTTTAAGCAATTCTAAATTTAGGCATATGGTGGTACCTTTTATCGACATGCATTCCTTTTCTTCTCTGCATTAGGACATACACCCCCAAACTTAGGCTTTTTCCTATGTTGTCATTTCAATTTTCCCCTCCTAAACTTAGGTTTTTATCCTACATTTCACTTTTTAAGCATTAGGGAGGATGGGTGCAAAAATCAAGGTTTAAAACAAGGTGCCAAAGAAAGGTCACAAGGTCTTACTAGGATCAATGTAAAAGGAAGTCAATTTGGGTGAAGTGGCTTATTAAAAAAGGGCTTAAGGTCATATTCCAAGCTTGGTTCCATCTAGGATTTTGCCTTGAACCACATTCGGGGTAAGTTCTAGAAAACACATGCACACAAGAAGTAAATACAACCTTACCACACAAAGTATTACAACACAAGAATTTCACAATTAGTCTCACAATTAATAGGGACAAATTACTTTTGACAAGCTATTCTGAGTTCTTTTACACACTCATTTGTGAAATGATCAAGCCAAACGGGGAGTGTGCAATTCATCACAAGAGAATGCTTTACTCAAAATCATTTTCACTCTGTCCTTCAATTTGCCAAAAAAATCTTTCTATGTTTGGTGGGTCCATTTCAATACAAGAAAAACACGGACAAAATTTTAAACTAAAACTTGGCATTTTCCCTTAAGAATATCGCCTCTCAATCTATCATAAGGAAACACCAACCCGGTTCAACACAAAAATAAACAAAGAAAACAAAAATAAAATAAATCATTTACTCCTTGGGAAAGAACCATGGTATGAAGAAACTCCTTGGAGTTTATTCACTAATCTACTATTCAAAAGGCGACCAAAATTATAGCGCTTATGAATAATTTGAAATCGAGCCTCAGTGTAGTCACTAAGTGCGTTTTCAAGGCATGAGTAGTGAAACAATAGATTATGTAGGACCAACCTGACGATATTGCAACACATAAAATAAGCCCAACAAGGTAACAATTTAAGCACTAAGAAAATAAAAGGTCCGACAAGGTCTATATCACAATCATCCAAATCATGCTCGACAAGGGCCAAATAAATTGTCTAATAGGGAAATAAAAATGTGAAGGCCCAACAAGGGCAATAAAAATAATATCTGAAATCTAAACATGGGAAACCAACAATAATAACAAGAATGCACCACCTCCCCCATGTTTATTTTAAGCGCACACACAAGTGTACTTGGTCGTTCAAGTAATAAAGTGGCTCTTACAGACCGAATATGGATCCCACAGGGACTTGGTGTTTAGCAGATGATCCAACTTAATTATTACTATTGAAGTTAAACAAGTGTGATTCATAACCAAGAAGATTTTAAATTTTGCATTTGTAAACAATATACTAGAAATAACAACGATCTGAAATTCGGATTGTAAACAATATATGGAGATATCAAGGGTTGAGACATTTACTTCACATTCATGCATAGCTATGGTTTCTAGTCGGTGTTGGTGTTTATCATGATTGTTGATCTATGAGTTTGATATTACAACTTGGGAATAGTCATCTTCTAAGTCATCTACCCAAATTAATCTCACAACTACATCATTGAGTAGAGATGTGAGTCTTTAATTCGGACGCATTGAACTATCTTCCCATTTTATTAACCAAGTGGGGCATTTAGGTATATCTCAATCCTAACCGCAAATCTTTATTTACAATTGATCTATACCAATTAAAGACATGATCCACACTCCCTATATTCTTTATTCCATCCCTCCACTCCTATGGTAAATTTGTTTCGAGACATAGATTTATCCTAAAGTTCATGACACTTTAGAATAGTAAAACAAAAATTCAAGAACAATCACTTGACATGACAAATATATAAACCAACTATAAAACAATAATTAAAGAATCATGTTGTAGCCTCAACCCTATAAAGAGGGTGTTTTTCCACTCATAGTCATACAAAAAATATTCATAGATGAGTTTATCAATCAAAGTTACAAGAAATAAGAGTAAAAGAACATAGAACCCTAATTTAGAGCTTCTTCGTGTCTCCCTTCTCTCCAATTCGTGTCTCTTACAAAAGATGTGTGTAAATATGGCTAAGTACTTCTTATATAGTGTTTTATGTCTTACATAGACTTCCACATAAGAAACATATGCATTTACAACTTTGCCCCTAACTTAAACCAAGTTAAAAACCAATTTTTGGACGGTTTTAGCGGGGTTGCTTCGCGTAGCTCATCGCACGCCCAAACCAGTAGACCCTCGTGATAGGGGGTGCTAGGCATGGCCTCTTACCATTATGTGGGATGTTTGGCACATGTCCCCATCCCCTTATTTGGGAGATGCGGTGCATGGCTCCCTCTGACACGTGAGGGTTCGTCCAATATTTGCTCTCTTCTCCTCGTGCACTTGTTCCTTTATCCAATTCTTGTAGCTTGTTTGTAGGCTTCATTTATCTTCCATAGATCCTACAATGGTATTATACAACAATTCATAACAAACATTAGTCCATACAATACAATATATCTGATAAAATTACACTCGAATACGCATAGCTCAAGATAGCAACACTAGTTTTCTCGTCTAAACTTTATTTGATCATTTTGAGTCTTGACTGGTTCCAAATGCACATTAAACACTTTAAACATGTACTTTATCTACAAAATATACACATACACACTATATACCTCAATATCACATCAAATTATCCTCATAACTAAGCTAAACATGCATAGATAATGACACATAGGTGTATAAATATGCCTAAGATCACCACCCCACACATACAGTCTTGTTCGTCCTTGTACAACTCTTTACATTAATCACAATCAAGGAAGACTCCATTATCCCTATTTAAACTCAAACACTCAATATAGAACTACAATAATTACATGAAGAGAAAGTTCTACATTCGGCATGCCATATTACAACTTGAATCACATGAATACTACTATAAAACCTCCTAGCCTCAAGAATTGCCTCTACCAAGTTGGAAAACTCATGCACATTACTCAACTAGGAGATTATATAAGTCACTTATCCATCAATAAAACGCACCCACACCACAAGATAGTCACCAATATTCACTCAGACATATGCAAATTATCATGAGAATGGGTGTAAGAATCAAATTTCACTCACTCTCACAAAGAATTCACTTGTCACATAAGATGAACCATAAGCTTACCCTTAGTGTAGTACTCCATTAATATCATAATTTCTAAGCTCAAGATCAAGAAGGACTTTAAGGATTTTAATGTAAGCAAAGGGACGGGTAAGAACAATTTTGTCAAGAGTAGTGGCTATCTTCCCTAAGCGCTTTAATAAAACACACTTACATTAAACTCATCTCCAACCAACCTATTTTACACCCCTATTATCTTCGAAACTCTCGTTTGTTTCGCTCCATCTTGTTAATCTAGCTTACACATCTTTAGCATGAAGTATTTGCTATAAACACATGATTCACTTGTTTTGATCAATTTTTCTTTTAATTAAATTACTCCCTACCGACAACAAATAAGCCTTTTTAACACATCAAAAGCTATTTCCTTGGGGCTTCCACTTCCTTTTTGCTTCTTCAATTTTACACTCCTTAAAATCTTAATTTCTCAATTAAAGTGCTTAGGAATTTCGGATGAAATTGCGGGCAATTAAAAAACAAGGAATAAGCTATATATGAGGCTACCAAAGAATAAGGTAAATGTTTAACGGGGCTAACTAAGGTTATGCACAAAGGGTAGATAAAGAGGGTATAAAATATGGCTATCAAAGAAATCCCTATATCATCTCCTAAAATCAACATTCTTTATTTTGCTTTGCAAACACACAGAGTAAGTTCTAGACACAAAAATGCAACATGGAATATAGAAAAAACCTCACTCACACTTGGCACATGTTTAAATCAAGAAGGATACCTATAGACTCACAACTAAGCAATTGCAATAATTCAAATTTAAACCAACAAGAGTCAGATAAAAGAGCCTATGTGTCTCACAGTAGTCTTTCCCTTTTTCTAATCATGCCATAGAATTAAACACCAACTTGCAATATGTAATCATGTAGAGCATCTCTATTTATTCCTCATGACACAAATTTTAAATTTACTTCGAAAAATAGAAAAGGATACTGGGTTCAAAGGGCTTACCCGTGGAAAAGAACCGAAAAGAAAAACTGAGGGGTGGGTGAAGTGTGCTCTACTAAACAGACCAAACACAAAAACTGAAAACAAACAAAGATAAAATCTTTTTTTAATTTTTTTCAATTTAATCAAAAACTTTAAAATAAATAGAAATAGAAATCCTATAGCGCACTTCACCCTAAAAAAATCAGAAGTTTCCCCACCCCACACATAAACTCATACTTTGTCCCTAAAGTATCAATTAAAAGTAAAGGTAGAAATACACCCTGAAGCCTCTAGGCCTAGCTAGTAGCATCAAGTCTATAAAAGAGATCTGGAGGCCCCTACACTTTGTGTTTTCCATGGTCCATAGCTAAGATCTCAGGCACTCAGACTTTCCTTCAACCTGTCAACATAAGACAAAAACAAAACATAAGGTGATACTAAAGAAAAACTAACAAGAATATAAATGCTACCTTAACTTGTGTAGCCTCCCAAGCAACGCCTGATTTATTGTCGCGGTATGACTCACATCACAACTCTCATCCATATTCTCTCATCCTCTTCCTCCCACTCAGGGACCATCTTCTTCTTCTTTTCTTCTCTCTCATGTGCTCACAATGGAGGTTTGTAGCCTTTCTTACACCTATCTTCTCAGGATTCTATTCATGTTTTTCAGGTTCAGTATTATTTGTAAATTCGTGCAACTCCATGAGAGACTCTGAAGAGGCAATTGGAGGTTCACTCTTTACCACCTTACACTCATCCAATTCCATCATTGTGATCATACACAAATCTTTATAGTGTAATGGTGTGTTGAGTGTTTTGTACACTCTGAAGACTACCTCTTCATCATTCAATCTCATTTTTAGCATGACCCCTGTCACATCTATCAATACTCCAGCGGTATCCAAGAATGGACGTCCTAATATAATTGGTACCCTGTCATCTGCATCATAGTCAAGAACAATAAAGTCAGCAAGAATAAAGAACTTACCAAACTTAATGAGAATATCCTTAAAAATTCCTTTAGGGACCAGTCTTGTTTTGTCCGCCATGTATAGCACAACTGAGGAGGGCCTTTCTTTACCGAACCAAGAGTATTAAAAATTGAGAGGGGCATCCAGTTAATGCTTGCCGCCAAATCACTCAACGCATTAACAAGATCACTTTCACCAATTTGTATAGGGAGGGTGCAACTCCCAGGGTCCTTGAGCATTTTGGGCATCTTGCTTATGACCACAGAATTGCACTCTTAAGTAAGTGCTACAGTCTCTATATCACCAAGACTCCTTTTTTTGTCACCACGTCCTTCAAGTACTTAGCATACTTTGTCATTCCCTACAAATTTCTATAGGAGGAAGGTTAATGTAAAGTTCTCTGAATATGTCAAAGAACTTTTTAAAACAAGCATATTCTTTTGCTTTCTTAACCTTTTGAGGAAAAGGTGGTGGTGGTCTATTTTGAGGTTTCTCCATCGGCTTTTTATTAGGAACTCAGACTTCCCCTTTGTGTTAGCTTCTTTTGACTCAACTTGCTTTTTTGTCAGCTCAGGTGAGACCAATTCTGCTTGCACCTCATGATTTTTCATTGGAGGTGCATCACCCAAATCTCTACCACTCCTAAATGTAATAGCCATAACTTGATTTGGATCTTCTATATCACTAGGCAAACCCCCTTGAGGTTTCTCATTTTGTGCCTAAGCTAATTGACCCATCTATATCTCTAGATTCTTTTGAGCCAATTGCTAATTTTTTTATCTCTGCAGCCATTTGTTCTTGGTTGGCAAGAATCTTTTTCAAAGTCTCATCTATATTGCTGGCTTGAGTATTGTTCTGAATACCTTGGTACTGTTAAAACTGCTGTGGTTGAGCCTGATTATTGCCCCAACAGTAGTTGGGCTGATTCTTCCGGTTGCGATTGTAGGCATTTCCATAGTTTTGATTACTTTTATGTGCATTGAACATAAAATTTACTGACTCTGAATTTGATCCACAAAAGTCTACCAAATGACTGCTAATACCACAAGTTTCACACCAAGTATGAATCTGCTGCAATGCATTAACCTAGTCCTAAGGTTGAGCCATACTCAGTTTGTTTAATGGATTCATCACATGGTTCTGAAAAGTGGCCAACTGTGCAGCCAAGGCTGTGACACTATCTACCTTGAGCATACCTGTAGGCTTTCTCACTATATTTCTATACATATCTCTATGTCACTCTAGATTAGCTTGTGCAATATGATTGAGGAGAGTATACAAACTCATCATAGGTTTTTTCCAAAGCCTAACCACATGCCGCTGAACCTAGTAAATTTTGTGTGTTATGGTGAAGACATTTAACAAAATTGTGAGCTAATACCTCATTAGCCTACTGGTAAGGTTGACAATCTCTGAGAAGAGACTTGAATCTCTCTCATGCATGATAGAGATTTTCGTTTTGCCTCTGCTTGAAACTTAAAATCTTTCTCTTCAACTTTGCAGTTTTGCCTGATGGAAAGAATCAAATGAGGAACTTCTTTGCTAAGTCATCCCAAGTTGTGATTGAGTTTGAAGGTTATGCCTTCAACTATTTCTTTGCTTCTCCCAAATGTGAGAATGGAAAAAGGGTGAGCCTCACGTAGTCTGTGGAGACTCCTACGGGAATTAATGTGTCAGTTATCTCTAAAAAAATCTGAAGATGGACCAGTGGATCCTTATGTGACAAGCCAGTAAACTGTCCGAGTGTGTGCAATAATTGCACCATGTTCTATTTTAGCTCAAATCTTCCTCCTGCTGCTTGCTCCTGAATACAGTAGGTCATATTAGTTACGAGTGGGATTTCCACTTCGCGTGCTGTCCTGTGGGCTGGTTGTTCTTCACCCATGACTGCAGGAATAGTCTAAGCCTATTGGCCTTGCGGGATTGGATAGAGAAGTGTTGTCACTTGGGTTCAAGATGTGGTTCAACAAATTTCCTCTCCCTTTCAAGCTTGCTCAAGAATCAAAGTTATACCTGCAAATTCAGTAGCTAAGACCAAGTTGTTAGCACTTATCAAATAAAATAGTAAAACTAAAAATTAGAAGGTTGCTAATTTTCAAGTCCCCCGCAATGGTTCCAAAAACTTGTTGCTCCCAAGCGCACACGCAAGTGTACGTGGTCGTGCAAGTAATAAAGTGGCTCTTGCAAATCGAATATCGATCCCACAGGGATTTGGTGTTTAGCAGACAATCCAACTTAATTATTACTATTGAAGTTAAACAAGTGTTATTCATAACCAAGAAGAGTTTAAGTTTTGCTTTTGTAAACTAAATACTAGAAATAACAATGATCTGAAATTCTGATTGTAAACAATATATGAAGAGATCCAGGTTGAGGCATTTACTTCATATTCATGCATAGCTATGGTTTTTAGCCGGTGTTGGTGGTTATCATGATTGTTGATCTACGAGGTTGATATTATAACTTGGGAATATCCATCCTCTCAGTCATCTACCCAAATTAATCTCACAACTATATCATTAGGCGGTGATGTGAGTCTTTAATTTGGATGCATTAAACTATCTTCCCATTTCATTAACCAAGTGGGGCATTTAGTTATATCACTATCCTAACCGCAAATCATCTTTTAGAATTGATATCTACCAATTAAAGACATGGTCTACACTCTTTTTGTCAATTCGTTTCGAGACTTAGATTGATCCTAAAGTTCATGATGCTTTAGAATAGTAAAACAAGAACGAAAAACAATCACTTGACATGATAAACATATAAGCCAACTATAAAACTATAATTAAACAATCATATTTTAGACTCAATTCTAGGAAGAGGGTGTTTAGCCATTCATAGTCATATAAAAAATCTCCATAGATGAGTTTATCAATCAAAGTTACGTGAAATAAGAGTAAAAGATATAGAACCCTAATTTCTAGCTCCTTGGTGTCTCCCTTATTTCCAATTCATGTCTCATAAAAAATATGTGTGTAAATGTGGCTAAGTACTCATTATATAGTTCTTTAGGTCTTCCATAGGCTTCCCCATAAGAAACATATGCATTTACAACTTTGCTCCCAACTTAAACCAAGTTAAAAACAAATTTTTGGACATTTTTAGGGGGGTTGCATCGTGTGGCTCATCACACGACCGAACAAGTAGACCCTCATGATGGGGGGTGAGAGGCATGGCCTCCTATCATGCTTTGGGAGTTTCGTAACATGCCCCCATCCCCTGATTTGGGAGGTGCGGTGCATAACCCCCTCCAACGCGTGGGGGTTCGTTCAATCTTTGCTCTCTTCTCTTTGTGCAATTGTTCCTTGATTACCCACTTCTTGTAGCTTTATTGTAGGCTTCATTTAGCTTCCATTGATCCTCCAATAGTCTCCTACAATAATTCATAACACACATTAGTTCATACAACACAATCGAACTAATCAAAGTACACTAGATTACGCATAGCTAAAGCTAGCAATACTAGTTTTCTCGTCGAAACTCTATTTTATCATTTTGAGTCTTGACTTGTTACGAATGCACCTTAAACACTTTCAACATGTACTTTACCAACCAAATACACACATACACACTATATACCTCTGTAGCACATCAAGTTATCCTCAAAACTAAACTAAACGCACATAGATAATGACACTTAGGTGTATAAATACGCCTAATATCATCCCATGAAAATAAAACATTTCCCTCAATAATTAAGCTCAAACATGTATGGAAAGGGTGAAAAAACTCCTTGTCTGGGCTACTCCTCATCATCATCTACGTGCTCCACTTACTATGAACTGGAACCTGCTCCGCCCTTGCAAGAGTGTGAGGTGAGCCGTGAATCATAGATTGCTTGCTACAATCTTGGGTCTTGAGCATCCTTAAGCTCCTCCTCATCGACATCTAAAGAAAAAAACATTGTTTCAATGAGTCTAATAGTGTGACGGGGTGAAGCCATGGCGGTCTTAAACACACTTGCATCAGCCTCACCTATCGGTGCTTTCCATTTTTCTTTGCCAAAATCTTTACAGAGAGACACCACAGCACCCTAAAAACTATCTACCCTCTTGCACAAGTTGGTCACACTGCTCATGACCCCTTTCATAGCCTTCTTAACCGCCTTTTGAATCATCCCAGGAAATATCTCATCTAGGTCGGTCAATTGCCTATCATGAGAGTAGGTTAAGTCAACAAGCTTTTGAAAGCCTGCCTGGGTTGATATTTATGATAAAGGTGAAGGTCCAAGAGGGGCTGTAGCTATGGGGTTTCCTGACTCTACGGGAGTGGGTGCATCAGAGTCTGATCTGGATAGAGAGGAAGCAGTGGGATAAATGTCGATATCCTCAATCTGTACAATAGCAAAAGCCTGCAGTCTGTGCCTCTTCACCTTCGGGCATCTATATCTATCTTCTACACTAGGTCAAGCACACCCATGGTAAGAGTAGAGGCATCAGAGCGAAAGTATATGATGCCAGCTGCAGCACAGAGCTTGGTAATAAGAACCAGGAAATTTAATGAATCACCACCCCGACGTGCTTTTCTCTTGATCCCCACGAGTGCAATTTACCCATAGTTAACATGCTCCCCTGATATGATGGCAGCTATAAGAATGGCATCTTCCTGGGTGACTTTCTGATAATTGTGAGAGGGTAGGAATTTGGAGCAGACAAAGTCATACCATAGGCGTACCTCAAAGTACAGGGTCTTGTGAGGAATAATTCCCCCCATAGTTACCAAGAGTGGAGTCTCATGATCAATGATAGTGGAAGCACAGTCAAGTGGCTTCGTCTCACTGAAAAACTTAGCCCCAAGTGCTGGTGCAGGCTCAATTGGGTTACCCTAGTAGATGGAATTGATAGTAGTGGGTGTGATGTGGATTTCCTTACCCCGAACCATGACTAAGTCCAAGCAAGGAAAGTCCTCCCTATTGCCCTTGTACCCCATAAAGTCTTGCTTGGCTTGATAAGAGGCAAATAATTCACGGACTACCTCAGCATGATAACCTCAAGGCACCTCTATAAATAGGAACCATTGGCGGGTGGTGAACTGGTTGTGGATGTTAGGCAGATCATCCCCAACTACTGTCAAGTTAAAACTACACTTCGGGTTGAAGGATCTCTTCTTGTCTCTGTCGTAGATGGATTTCATGCCTTCAACCCTGAAACAAAATTTTGTCCTCAACCAAAACTGGAATAGGAGGAGGTACTGGTGCAGCTGTGGGGGCCTTCTTTTTGCTCATGGTTTTGGAAGTTAAAGTAGGAGGAGCTGGTGGCCTCCTTGAGTTGCGCCCTGTGTTTTCCCTTCTAGAAGACATAGTCTGCACAATGAGATTTTGAGTACTCAAAGTAAAAGCAAATTTTTTTTTGCATTTTTGAAATATTGAAAATAAGAAAAGCTAAAAGAAGTTATCCAACTAAAAAGAAATGTAACGCATATGAGAATAAAAACACATCAGGTTACTAATGACATGTGCGAGTCACATACGGACCGCACCTGACAAAGTGTGCATCAGATGTGGCTTCGCACATGTTAACATAAACTTGAGTAGATTCTTCTTTAGGGTGTGAAGACAGGTGCGAGTTGAACCAGCAATTGTGTGCTTTGCATAGGACTTCACCCTTAAACTCAGTGAACTGGCAACATGAATAGTAGTGTACGATGAATTGTGTATTTTGCACATAGAGATTTGTGCGTCGCATGAAAAACGCACAAGGAAATAGTTGGAATTTTTCAATTCCTTGTTTACATGTGTGTTATGTATGTGACTCGCAGAGCAATATCTGTGGAATGCACAGGCAACAAGTAATAACACCAATTTAAATAGGGCCTAAACATGATTTGACCAAAACCCAAGTTACCCGGGTACTCAGACTTTCCCGAAAAACTCAAACACCTTCACAATCACAAGATTTTAGCTTAATGATTTCCCTTAAGAAGGACGTTACTCCATCTATCCTCGAGAACATAAAGACTTCAATTAAAATCAATAGGCACATTACATCAAACACTACTTCACATCACTCAACCAAAAACTCTCACCCAACAATCATATTCAATTGAAATAACACATGAGTGCAGTGGTAACCACAATTTCGGCCCAACGAATAGTATTCAACAAAAAACTTGTGAAGACAATGATTTGCCCTTAATAATGACATCACCCAATCTATCATAGGGCCAAACCATGCATCAACTAAAGTGGGTTACTCAGACTTCACCCAAAACACAAATTTTAGGGCTAAAAATAACACAAAACTCATGTGTTATCATAGGAATCAGATCTACTATGTCCATCACAAACAAATAAAAAATATACCCTAAAATTAGGGTCCTAAAATTATGGATCTCACCCACAACAAACATGAAAGATTAAACTAGCATGCGTCACAATAAGTATTCCCAATCTACTTAAAAACATAGATTTAACATTTGGGAACTTACCATAAGTAGAAAAAAGTGAGGAAAAAGTACAAATTGAAGCTTTGAAGTGCCAACAATGGTGACCTAAATTTTGACCAGAAAAAGACACGGCGATGACTGGTGGTGCAGTGGTGCTGATGGATTTTGGGTGAGAAGAGAAGATTTTGGGAGAGTTTTGAGAGAGAGTTATAAAGGTTTTTTGTGAGTTATGGGAGAATAATGGAGAAAATAGGTAGAGGATGATGGTTTATAGGAAAGAAAAGAAGAATAAAGGTCACGGGTCGAGTCGTTCAATAGGTAGGTCAACAAAAATATTTAAACTTACATGAGTGCACTGCGATATGTGACTCGCAAATGCCAATATGCACTTTGCATATCACTTTGCATGTGATGATTTTGAGCAAAATTTTACCCAGCTTTCTATTTTTATGTGCGACAGAGGTGTGATGCACATAACAGGAGGTGCAATTCATACCACCCATTGCATGTCACCTCTGAATTCTCTTTTTCTTCCAAGTCGACTAGTTTGTGTGTGCATTTTCACATGCAGCCGCACAATGAGATATGCAAACTGCATGGCCCATTGCACATGCTCTCCGACCCTTTTCTTCCACATAATTATTTTTCCATCTCCTTGCATCCCCAAAAACAAACCAAAAACAAAAAAAAAGGTAAAAAAATTAAGTAAAAACACTTGGGTTGCCTCCCAATATGTGCTTGATTTTATGTCACGGCTTGACGATATTACCTCAACCTTCAATCATTATCCAGAAGCATGCCAATATGATTGGCGTAGCCCTATCCCAAGTAAGGGAAGTGATCCTTCAAGATCTTCATTGCATTATCTTGTTGCCAAGTTGGAAACACAATAGATTCAGGTACCTCCTTCATTTAACACTCACCAAGGGCTTCAACCAACTTACCCTCGGTAGTGATCACAGACACAACTCTAAATGTTTTTGGTGGTTTGGTAGGTTGGCATACAATGAACGTCACCACTTTTCTACCCATACAGAACTTGAGCACCCTAAGCTCTACATCAACCAAAACTCTCTCGGTTGCCAACAGTGGTTGGCCTAAAATGATGGGCACCTCAAGATCAATGTCACAATCCAAAACCACAAAGTTGGGCGGTAGGATGAACTTGTCCAACTTTCTAACACATCAAAGAATATCTCCACTGGGCGTTTAATTGAACGTCCAGCCATTAGTAATCTTATTGGTGTAGGCCTAGGGGTACCTAAGCCTAACTTCTTGAAAATAACAAGAGGCATCAAGTTTATACTTTCCCCAAGATCACATAATGCCTTTGAAAACAAAAACACTCTAATAGTACACGGGATAGTGAAGGCTCTTGGGTCTTCTCATTTAGGGGAAATGTTTCTTATCATAACTGTGCTACAGCTGTGGGACACTTCCACCATTCCCACTTCAACCACTCACTTCTTTTTCAATATCTCCTTTGTAAACATTAAATACCTCGACATCTATGTAAGAGCATCAACCAAAGGAATATTAATGGTTAGCTTTCTAAACATGTCGACAAACTTTTTGAATTGAGCATCTTTCTTTATCTTGGTCAATTTTTGAGGGTATGGAGGAGGTCCCTTTGGCAATGGTTGTGGCACACTTGAATCATCCTCCTCATTATCAATAGCCATTTGATAAGGAGAGTCGATCTCATCCTTCTCTTCATGTGGGTCTTCATCATTTTCAATCAGATTTGGTACACTAGGCTTCACACCAAAATTTGGATTCTCATCAACTTCATTCTCAACCATGACATCCTCTTGTGTTTTGTCCTCATTCTTCCCAAAAACCTTAATATTTGGCTTCTTTATCCCACTAAGCATTATTTCACTCTGAGTGACTATTTCCATAAACATGACCATCATTCTTTGGGTTCACGAGTGTGTCACTTGGAAGGGTACCTTTTATACGTGGATTCATTTGTGAAGAGAGGTGATTCATTTGGGCTTCTAGGTGCTTGATAGATGCTCCTTCACCCCACTATCAGCCAATTCAAGTCACCTCAAGACTTGAGACAACATGTCCTCAATCTTAGAATGTCCGAGCTTACTCACTGTTGGTTGGTAGGGAGACATATTGGCCTTTGGTCGAGGTACATAAGGATTTGTACTACGATGATTGTAGCAATCACAATCTCTTTCATGATCACGCCATGGACCTTCATGGTCTCTAGCCAGCTCTTTATATCTCTATTGATTTTCTTTATCCCTGTTTCAACCTTGGTTCTTATCCCTCGAATGCCAATGACCTATATTGGTACCTTGGTATCCGAGTCAAGAACCCAATGCAAGATAACATAACTCCTCATCCATAGGGGATACACACTTTAATCATGAACTCTAGAACTGTAGGTCCCCACAACATTCACACTTTTATTTACAGCCCCGATCATATGTTTAGCCAATAAATCAATTTGTGTCAACATCTTGGCCATTGTTTCATATTTGTCCTCTTCTTTTTGACTTATTTAACTCGTCATAATGGACGAAGTCACCCCTGAGGAAACATTAGCCTCTCTAGTATGCCATGCGTAATTTATCATTGTCATTCGCTCTAAGAGAGCTGAGGCAATACCATATTATTGGTCCATAAATGTTTTGGCGGGAAAATTTTTTTCCACATATTTGTTCATCAATTCCAAGGCTCAATAGAATCTTTAAAGTAGGACATTATTAGGCAAACCATGATTAAGACATAATAAGAGCTTTTTTTAACCATAGCCATGCTTTATGCAATGGCTTATCCGAGTGTTGGTGAAAATTAGTGATATCATCCCTCAATTGCATCATCCAAGAGGAAGGAAAGAATCGCAATAAAAATGTCTCAACCAATTTGTTCCATGAAGTAATAAAGCCGTCTGGGAGCTCTTCAAGCCAAGCCATCACTTTTCTAGTAAAGGAGTAGGGGAATAGTCAGAGCCGGATGGACTCTTGCAAAATATGGTTGATGCTGAATGGTTGACATATCTCAATAAGGTTCCAAATATGTCGGTTGGCATCCTCATGCACCAACCCTCTGAATAGACCCTTCATCTAAATCAAGTGGAGCATAGTGCTCGTAACATGAAATATGGTGTTTCCAACAGTGGGGGTAGGCAGATTGCACCTACCCACCATGGACTATGGGTTCATGGTCTAAATTCATATATTCGTCTGCACTTTCTTCGTCACCCGCTTCACTCATGGGCACCCTGTCCAAACAATCACAAACAACAAAAAGGTAAAAATGAACAAACACTCAACAAAGTGAACTTAAACGACAATGCATTGGCGACTCAAAAACCACTCCCCTGCAATGGTGCCATTTTTTGATGACACTCAAAAGTACTATCCCAAATGAGGTGATAGAGATCGTCAAGCAAAACAAAAGTAACCCAATGGATGGTCAAGATCAAATCCATGGAGGGTGAAGTAATAATTCGCTAAGAGATCATCGAGAAATATTCACTAAGAGAGTAAATGCTCAAACAACTTAAAAGTAAATATTGGGGGAATTGGAAAGGGAAATTTATGTATCAACTTCGATTTCAACACAAAAGCATAATGTAAACACGAGATTTATAATCAATGAGAAGAAGACTAGGGGTAGGCTTCCGATTGGATTCTACAAAGGGTTAGAGCACTTGATTAATTATGTAAATTCTTGATTAATGATACGGTTGCATTGGTTTTAGTCATATTTAGTAATCTCTCGATCCTCCAAATATATATCCTATGGTCTTTGCTCAAGAAACATAGTTTTAACATAAACCAACCAATTCAATTGCTTGGGGAAGTCATACTATTCTAGCTTAGACTCTTAGATGAGAATTTCTATCGATTAAGCTATTTGTAGCCTCAATCTATGGTGGAAATCTCAAATTCCCACTATTGAATTCCTATCCGACTTATGAAACCCTCTTTCAAGCAAGAACACAATTAAGAAAACTCAATTAATATTTGTAACCATCAATTTTATGATTAAACCTTGAAGAATTCAATAGACCCATATCAATTCATCAATGATAAGCACATTTAAACAAGACCCATACCCAAATTCAAATACACATCATGCACATACCCCTAGTCAAGGAAATTAGTTGCTCATACTAAGGAAATAAGAAGATATACAAGTTGGGGAACTTATACTTCCATTCATATTTAATCCAAAATAGAAATCCAAGCACAATTTAATACAAAAATTGTGAATTCTAAGTGTAGAAGATGAAGAGAGAAGAGTACTCTCTATATCTTCATTGGGAAAATTCAATACTAAAAACTATCAAACTATAAACTATATTTGGTACAAAACCCAAAATTGGTTTTAGAACCTTTCCAAAAATGTCACTTGGCTTTGGACAAAAATGCCCTTCGAAGATGGTCTGATGCGATGTGCAACGCGATGTGTGGTTGCACCACGTGTTCTATGCATTGGATGTTCTATTCCATAAATTTTTGATGTTAATTTCTACTGTGGTGAGGTGCAAACAGAGGTGTGGACCGCATGCCGCATTGTGCATCTCGCATACCGGTCGCACCTCTCGTTAGATTCTTTCTCAATTTTTATCACCTTCACACTTCAACACTTATTGGGATCTTTTGAGTTCAATTCCTTTTTATTCTAGTTTTGATCAAGAGTACCTGCATTTTCATCAATAAAGGCAATAACTACCTCTAATTCTCATCAAAATATGGCAATAATTTATGAATAAAGGATCTATAAGTTGGTAGATTACCAACTTAGCACTACTCAAGCTTGAGATATTTATAGTAAACTTGATAAGAATAAACTTGCTTGTAGTAACCATAAAAATCCAAGAACAAGAGCTAAAGCAGTCTTCAAGAATCAAGAAAAAAGAGAAAACATTGAATTAATCCTCAAAAGTGATGTAAAACAATGTCAATAATATATGTACTAGTCATATAAGATGAGTAACGAGTAAAAGAAACCCTAAGGAAAGTAATTATAGACATAAAATTGAGTCCTAAGTAAATTAGGGAAACTAACAGCGGTACGTCTCACGGTTTGCCTCACGGCCCATTGGGTGCTCCATGGTTCGTTGAGGTGAACCATGAAATTCTCTTCAGTTTCTTCAAATAGAGTTCTGCCTCGATCCCATGGATCAAAATGATGGCTCGTGGTATTCCTCATGTTCCATCAGAGGCTTCTGTCGGTCAATGTCTAATTTGCAACCTTCTTTGTCTCTATCTCATGGTTTGGTCTTAATGGCTTGTGGAACATCTCACGGTCTAGCACAGGCATCCATTAGTTGAAGTTTAACTTATTAGGCTTACTAGAACAAACTCACGACTAGACTTGAAATATTGTTGCATGTTCCACGGTCTATGGAAGGCATCCATTCAGTGCAATATACTTGTTATTTTCCTCTGGAATGATCCCATGACTACCCTCAGAGCCCATGAGGTACTTAACGGCTTGAGGTCCACTGCTTTCCACCAGAATTCACAACTTTCATACCCGAAATCAGTTTCCCTGCACATGTAGCAAATGAATATCATATCTCACAAAAACACACTTAAGAACTCAAAAATCCTTAGTTTTAAGCGTCGAGAGTGTCGTGAAATCTAGGCATATCAACACCCTAAATTTAGAATCTTTTGTTGTACTCAATCAACCAAACAACACTCAACTATGACGCTTCGACATCAGCAGTCTAGAAAACCTATGGTGATTCTTACGAACACTTGGCAACACACTTCACAATCTACCCTTCCTTTTCCTTGAAAATATGTGTGCATAATTTCAAAGCATTGCAGCTAACACTGAAAGATCTCCTAATGACATCGCGCTATTGATAGACAACTGAGCATATACCAGTGACACATAACTTTACATGTACCAATTAGACAATGTTACCCGAGTGCCCTCACATATCGAAGAATGTCCCTCATACATATATGCAACAAAGAATGGGACAGTATAATTAAAAGTGCACTCACACTCAAAAAAAAAGTTTAAACAATGTGTGTGCACATACCATAGGCTTGCCCTTATTTTCTATGCTTCCATCAATGGACAGTTATATTATGATTACTATAGGACTTTGCTCGGCTTATAATTTAGGCTTAGGGATGGGTAGGGTAGATTTGGATAAGTGACTCAACTCTCCTTGACAATACACTTTTATGTCTATTCCTCTGCCCTTTCTTCTTTCCTTCCCTTACTTTGGTTCAATCAAGGTGTGGTTTTATTTCTAACCTTTTTGCTCTATTCTTTTGTTGCTATACATTATCTACATTTTTATTTTCACTTTTTTTTCTCTTCATTTTCAAGCTTATCGCACCCCATTTTAGTGATCATTTTTCTTTTCTTTTTCTACCCAACTTTCCTTCCCGCTTTTCCCAATGTCAGCCACCCTCAACTTAGGCTATTTTCCTAGGTTGAAACTTAGTATCCAAGGAGGGATCAGAGCCAAAAAAAGGGATCTACTTAAGATAAAATGGGTTGGCTATTAGGCTAATCAAAGAAATGGCTAATGGCTCAAAGTAGGGATCTAGGGACATGCATATCATTTGGTTGGTCATTTTGGGTCTGAGTGGCTTATACAAATAAGTCCTATGATCCTTTCCTAACCTTTATATCCTGTGATAGTATTAAGACTAAAGGGGAAAGTTCTAGATTGCACACACAAAGTAAGAACTGAACTAGAGTACCTCAAGCACACATGGCACAAATGCATTACTAATTACCATTTATTCAGTTGGAACACTTGTTTAGCACAGTTATGAAATTCAATACGCCCAATGTCAAAAACTGAGCCTAATAGGTCAACATGTCAATCATGAGGCACATACAAAAGTTTTTGAAGGATATCAATTTATTCACAAAACAGTTCAAAAATAGATCATGTGTGCCAAATTATATCATGTCGAAGTTCTCCTAGCTACATTTATCTAACACATAAAACATCCTAAACATACTAGTTCTACTGAAATAAAAGTCCCCAGGGAAAGAACACAACAAGAAAACCCCAAGGATGTAGGTACTCAAGGTACCCCTTGGGTTGCCTCTCAAGCAGTGCTTGTCATAACATCTCGGCATGACACGTGTATCTTGATTACTCATAATTCATCAAGATAAACATCAAAATATGCATGGAATTCCCCCATCCTACCAAAAAGAATCATGCATTATCCCAAATGCACTACAAAATTAAAAAGTACGGGAGGTGAAAACATACCTATGGCACCTAAGTGCTGACTTTCGGTGTAGAAGACGAGGCCGGTGGTACAACACCTGTAGTAGTAATATCATCAGTAGTTTTAGGTGAGCTCACTCAGTGGTCACAACATCAACAACTTCACCTATGACTAGCACTCACACAATGGGGTCTAAAGAAGGATCGGTATTTTCATGTACTCAACTAGCCAAAGCATCTCTACCCACGACATCCATTCAAGACTAGATCTCTACTCTAGTCTACTTTTCTTACAGCTCTATTTTATTTCTTAGATGGATCCTCATCATCATCATCATGATCCTCATGAGCTCTTTTACAGGCCATTGGTTTTTATAAGGACAATAAGTCTACTAATGGCGGCTCCTCCTCCTCAGGCACCTCTATCGGGTGCTCACTAAAATAGTGTCAGCCGTGCTAATAACTCAACAACCTCTACCCTTAATTGGGGTAAATCATTAGTCAACTTCTTTAGGTCAGGAGAAACAATAACTCTGAGTCTGTTATTTACTCTGTCCTCTATGACATCAATATGGCTATGCAATGTCTCGAATGGGGAATAGGTGTCTGCGATGACTACATCCATAAATTGTAGCAATTTATTAGCGAACTACTTAAATTGATGCTCAAGCAATTTTGATTTCTTCACCACTCTGGCAAAAGTTTCTAGAGTGAAGGCATAGATAGATGTCAGATTTGGAGGATGGCGACTAATTGTAACTATACCAGTAGCAGCAATGGTGGAGGGGGCAGTATATGTTGTAGGGGCTAAAATATTAGCATCACAAGATGTCAACACCACTATGTTATTGGGGAAGCCTAAAGTAACATCAGTCTCCTTCTATGTGGCTGTGAGGGTGGCCTCATTCAGACTCCCTTTTGGTGATGGCAGTGTAGCAACATATGGTTCTACTTCTTGAGTCAATTTGAAGTCCTTGTGAACATTTGTATGCTCTGCAGATATGGATGTTGACCCCTACTCTGTATCAATGGCTTCTTCTAATCTCTAGTCTTATCAATGTTATGTGTTTTGGTGGCTAGGGTTCAATGATCAATACCAGCCAAAAGTGGGACTTTAGCAACTTTGCACAACTGAGTAATCCAGCATGGAAATGGATATGATGTGTCAATCTTGTTTACACCCTGTTAGATTCTTCCACAATAATTCGACCAAAGTTTAGCTTGTACTTTGACATAAGACTTACCACTAGAATGGCCTACTACTCTGTTAACCAATTTTCACCACCTGTGGTCATGAGATAAAGGTGGACGACTTCCCAATGAAGCTTAACAAGGGTTTGAGTATTTTGGTTTGTTCTTGATGAAGCATTTTTTCTCTCTGTGGTTAGAACCTATGCCAACCATTCAATTTTAGCTGCTTGGTTATCATACTGGTAGTCGTACTTTGAAATGTTCTCCGACTCCATATATTTTGGCCCATCAATAAATTGTTTGATAATTTGAGTAGATGTGTCCACCCAAACCCCACGGACTGGGACACTATTAAGGGCTGGCAAATATTTGGCTTTTTGACCATTCTTGCAACTTTTATCAGGTGTTGTTGCATAATTGGTATAGAACTTCTGGACTAACTCTGATTGGTAGTCTCACTATGTCTAACTGACTAAATCCAATTTATAGTAACTAAACACATCATCCATAGCCTAGTATTCCTACAGCTCAGAAGAATTTATTTTGGCCTCCTCAGCTATGGGTCATCACTATTGCCCCTTTGCCATGATGTTAACAGTATGACGTTATATCTCTTTTGTTGCTTTGACTTTCCATTGGACATGCTCTCTGTATACAGGGTCCTTGCTCTTAAGAACTAGAATTCTACCATGATCTTTTCAATAGTATATGGAGTCTCACTCTTTTCAGTGTTGCTTTGGGATTCATAACCTGACCCCTTATCATTAAACTCTAGTGCATTAGCATCTTTGGCACTGGACTCTGGAGCATCAGACTATCCCTTATTCAAACTAGTGGATCCAACTGATACATCTCCACCTTTTTCAAACTGAGGAGGTGTTTGTTCTTTGGTTTTTTCTTTGGCTTCTGCATGAGCTAGGATGCCTCTAGATAGAGTGGTGTCCTTTGCTTTTTGGCCCACCCCCCTCTTGACGTAGTGGAGTTAGTTGTTCCATGAGTACCAATAGGTGAACAAGGTTAGTATACAAAAAATAGAGTGAAAAAAAGAACATAAAAGAAAAAAATATTTTTTATACAGCTCATAGACCTTGGGGTCATACCCAATGACTCATACGGTAAATTTTGGGATTGAGGCAGTGGCAATTCATAATAAATTTAAATGTGCCAAAGTTAATTCCATGGTCTGTGAGGTGACTCACGAATTGTGAATCACCCATGATAATGGGACATTGTTCAAATAGGTTCTTTGTATTTCCCCATGACTAAGGGGGGCACCGGCACCGGCACCGGTAGTACCGGACCGGTATTAACCGGAACCGGACCGGTACCGGCGCATCCTTCCGCCGGTTGGCCGGGAACCGGGATAGTACCGGTACCGGTACAACCGGGATTTTTTCCCTTGTTCGTCCCAGACCGGTACCTACCGGGACCGGTCCGGTATACCGGGTCCCGGTCTTTTTTAAAAAAAAAATTTAATTAAATTAAAATTCGGTTATTTATGATTGAAAAAGTTTCAAAATATATAAGTTATTTTATATTTCTTTTAAAAGTATAACTTAATAAATTAAATTTTTTTTAGAGTTTAAATTTTAAACTCTAAAAGTTTAAAACTTTAAATTTCAAATTTTAAACTCTTAAAATCTTTTTAAACTTTTAAGTCTTAAGTCTTAAGTTAATAACTTACTTACTTAAGTTTGAAATTTTTTAAACTATCATTCGTTAAACAACTTTTTTAAATTTCAAATTGTAACTTAAGTTTGAAACATTTAAAAATTGAAATATATAAAAAAGACTTGTATTAAATTGAAGACAATAATTAAAAAAATTTAAGGCGAATAGCCTATAATTTTATTCATAAAAATTAGATAATACAATTTGTATTACAAATATTAGAAGAGAACCTAATCTACGCAGCCACCTTCTAGGAAGGGTTCTGTTTGAATTAGGCCTCGAACTATCATACTAATATTTGAATCCTTGAAAATAGTCTTGACGTAGAGTTTCTAACAATTCCCTAGTAACATTTTCTGGAAGTGGTTGTTGTGCTTGATCCTCCAATGCATCCATGCCGTCTTCACTAGAATTTACCAAAATATTATCTATATCATATTCAAATTGGACAGGTAAACTAGGACGCCCATAATTCCTTCGCTCGGCATTGATCCAATCTCTAAACAATACTGATATCTCCAAGCTGATTTCTTAAATGTCCCGTCCCACCCGACTTTCCTGTAGTTTTATGATTCAAAATATATTTACATACTTTACAAATAGCTTTAGTTTTATCATCACTTTGAATCATAAATTGCCACACAACAGATTTTTTAGGACGTTCAGCCTTTGGCTTAGCCCTAGTAGGATGTACAGGGGGAGTGGGAGCGGGAGCAGGAGTGGGACTAGTAGCCATAGGCGGCTCTGTTTCATCATCATCATAAGTATCATTACCATCATATTCATTATCATATTCTACTTCTTCATCTAGCTCTTCATTAAAATTACCAAACCTTGTCTGTAAAAATTCATGATCTAATTGAGTATTTCTATCAATATTAAAAGGAGTTTCATCAACATGTGTAAAATCATCTGTATTTATTCTTAATTCAGGTTGTTGTCTAGTTTTAGATTTGGATTTAGAAGAACTACCGACTTTAGTTTTTCCGGTTACTGCATTAGTCAACCTACCAAAAAGTGTTTTTTTACCTTGGCCAACATTTTTATCACCGGATTCCATATTAAAATATTAATAGTAAGCAAATAAATAAATACAAAAATTAAATGCAAAAAAATAAACAAGTAAAGAGATGAAAGTTGGAACGAATGTACCAAACGCCTGCGAAAAAACAGACGTGTATAACCAAAAGCCGAAATTGATAGATGAAACTTGAAGCTTGAAAATTGCTCCAAAATAATCCAACAAATAAAATTAACAATTTAATAGAGACTATTAGCGAATAGAGAGTAGAAGAGTAGAAGATTGAGAGTTGAGAGAGTAGATGAAGAAGAAGAAATTTTGTGTAATAAATAATGAAGGGGTGGGGGGTTTTATAGTTAAAATTTAAGACTAAAATGTATTTTTAAAAACTTTAGGGTATTAAAAAAAGTTTGGGGGGTAGGGGGTTGTTTTGGGGGGCTGGTAGGCTATTATAGCTGTTGGGTGGGGCCCACTGGCCGTTGGCCGTTGCCAACGGCTACCCAACGGCTATTTTTTAAAAAAAAAAAAAAAAAAAAAAAAATTGAAAACGAAGCACCGGATTGAACCGTACCGGACCGGACCGGTACCGGGACGGACCAGACTGGTACCAAGACAGACCGGACCGGGACGATCCGATAACTACCCCCCTTCCGTCCCGTTACCCCTTCCGTCCCACCCCTCAACCGGACCGAACCGGAGTCCACCAGACCGGTAATGGACCGGGACGGTCCAGAACTGGTACCGGTACCTCCCGGTACCGATACCTCCCGGTTCCGTTGCCTGCCTTACCCATGACTGAGGATCACAAATCATGGATCACTCTACAGCTCGTGAACTCCATCCGTGGGTTTTGGGCAAAACCACAATTCCTCTTATGATGCTCATGATGAGCCAAGCCACGACTCATGGGCTAGTCCACAATACGTGTCTTGGTTCTTCAAGCCACATATGATCAGGGCTATGGCGGCCAGTCTTCGAGGGGTACAGTATCTGGGGAATCAGGTCATGGTGGTTATGCGGGATCTGCTGGTTTATCTCGACCGAGTAGGCCGTCAGGGGCTTGCTTTACTTGTGGTGCGATTGGTCATTTTGCTAGAGATTGCCCTCAGCAGGGTACAGTTCAGTTGGCCGAGCCTTTACGAGCAGTTCAGCCTCCGGCTAGAGGGGGTGGTCGTCAGATTAGAGGTGGTGCTCCACGCGGCAGAGCAGGTGGTAGGGATGCCGGTCGGGCAGGTGGAGGTCATCGTCAGTTTTACGCCCTAGGAGACCAGAGGCAGAGGCCTCAGATGCTGTGATTACAGGTACGATTTCTGTGTGCCATCAGCCTGTTATGGCTTTATTTGATCCTGGATCCACTTGTTCATATGTATCTGCCCTTACTTTGTGGACTTGTTGGGGGGTTGGCTAGTGAGCCCATTATCTGTTCCTGTTTCTGTTTCGACCAGTAGGAAGATTCTTTAGTAGTGATCAGATTGTGAGATTCCTGTATGTTATCTGTTGGTGATTCAGAGACTTGGGGTTATTTGATGATTCTTGATATGCTAGATTTTGATGTGATACTGGGCATGGACTGGTTATCCCCTCACCGTGTGGTTTTGGATTTTTATGCCAAGACCATTACCATAGCTGTGCCCAGTGTATCCCCGGTTGTGTGGCAGGGTTCTGTTAGCCATGCACCATCTGGGATCATCTCTTGTCTTCGAGCTAGGAAGTTGATTTCCCGTGGGTGTTTAGCTTATCTAGCATATGTCCGAGATGTTAGTGTTGACCCCACTTCTCTTGAGTCTGTTCCTGTGGTTAGAGACTTCCTCGATGTGTTTCCTACCGACCTGCCAGGCCTTCCACCTGAGAGGGATATTGATTTTGCTATTGAGTTGGAGCCGGGCACTAGGCCCATTTCTATTTCTCCTTACCGTATGGCTCCTGCTGAGTTGAGGGAGCTTAAGGAGCAGCTCCAGGATCTGTTAGCTAAGGGTTTTATTAGACCTAGTGTGTCACCTTGGGGTGCTCCTGTTCTCTTCGTGAAGAAGAAGGATGGGTCGATGCGCATGTGTATTGATTATCGGCAGCTGAATAGGGTGACAGTGAAGAATAGGTATCCGTTGCCGAGGATTGATGATTTTTTTGACCAGCTTCAGGGTTCAGTCATGTTTTCGAAGATTGATCTGAGGTCTGGCTACCATCAGTTGAGGATTAGGGCGGAGGACATCCCTAAGACAGCATTCAGGACACGTTATGGCCATTATGAGTTCCTGGTGATGTCTTTTGGGTTGACTAATGCCCCCGCAGCCTTTATGAATTTGATGCACATGGTTCTTGGCCTGTATTTGGACTCATTTGTGATAGTTTTTATAGATGACATCTTGGTATACTCGCGTAGTAGAGATGAGCATGAGCAGCACTTGAGGGTTATACTCCAGGCTTTGAGAGATCATCGGCTTTATGCCAAGTTCTCAAAGTGTGAGTTTTGGCTTGAGTCAGTTGCATTCCTAGGGCACGTGGTGTCTAAGGATGGGGTTAGGGTTGATCCGGGAAAGATTTCAGCGGTTTGTGAGTGGCCTAGACCTACTACTGTTACCGAGGTTCGCAGCTTTATTGGGCTAGCAGGTTACTACAGACGGTTCGTTGAGGGATTTTCTTCCATAGCAGCACCCTTGACTATGCTGACTAGGAAAGATATCCCATTTCAGTGGTCGGAT